>JAOXXN010000364.1:32869017-32881200 GCA_026770055.1 Myrmophylax atrothorax
ACACAGAAAAGTCCTTAATAAATGGTCACAGTCCGGCAATATCATTGTCTTTCTGAGTCTTCCATACATGGAAGTCGATGACTTTGTTCCTTTCATTGTTCCATTCCTCCTTGCCATCTCCAACATACACCATCATCTGCAGCTGTTTGGGATGGATCTCACAGAATTTGTGCAGTTTCCTACAACAGAATGATTGTACTGCAGTCTTTGGGAAAAAAAATCTTTTTATTGTGTGCAAAGATATGTGAGAAAAATGTGTAATGATTTGCTTGGTAACTTAGGGAAATGATACTTAAAGGCCAAATATGCTTATGCATATAAGCACGTATATATATGTGTGTAATATATGTATTTATGTATTTAAGAGACATATGGATATGAAGCAAAAAGAGAAATCTACAGAAAGGGAGCAACAATGTGTCTTCCAGGATGTACTGAGAACTATCTTAAAGTCAGAGAGTACCTTGCAGCATTTGCATAGTTTGTGCCATACCTTATTTTTCACTAGATTCAACTTCTGGGTGTTAAACTGAGCTGGTAGTGCTGCAGACCATTTTAAATTGATGTTTGCAGAACAACAAGAAGTGTGAAACTGCCAATGAAGAGGCAGTGATAACAGTTATCAGCTCCTCCACGCGACTGTCCTGAGTTTTCCAGCTGTGTGAACCTTCCCAAGTTTGCATCATTTCACTGTTGAGCTAGAAATGGAAGAGGCTGTGCCTTCAACAGTGAAGCCAATGTGTTGGCTATGCCATCATTCCTATCGTGCTGAAAATATATGAGGTCCCTCATGTGTGAGTGAGAGCAGAGATGTTCTTTCTCCCCTTTGTATTCCTCACTATTGATGTGATACAGCTCTTCCTGGATTAGGGAGGGCAGGTCATGCTCTTTTATAGGGAATATATGAGCTCCTCCAGTGAACTTCTCCTAGCCATTGGCTGATAACATCCTCTCTGCCTTTCAGAGAGAAAAGATATTGAACAACAAGACAAAATGTTTCTTCTTTCTTTGGTTTGTTACTTAAATTGATGTCAGATGTGACGACATCTGATATGCGATTAGATGTTTCTTGGTCAAAAGCAGAAGTGGGAGGAGGATTTGGGAAAGAAGACATAGAAACCATGACTTCTTTGCCAGCTTACCACCAGTTCAGCAATTCCACTGAAATTAACCTTGGGAATCAAACCGACTAAATATTTCAAGATGAAGTGCTGGATCATAAAAACTGGGTCAGAAACACCACAACCTCTCTCATCTGCAATGTGATGAGAATACAAAATTAATAAGACTTCCATTTGAATATGTTGGTAGAAGGACTGGCCAGCAGGACAAAAATGCTTTTTTATGGATTGTATCTTCCAAGATGTATTACCATTTTGCATTAGACTGATTAGACAATATAGACTGGATATGTGCTGAGATTGATGAGACTACATAAATTAAGTTCCCAGCTATGTAAACTGGTATATAATAAACTATGTTTTATTTCTACATCTTTTCTCTACTCTTCAAGAAGCAGATTAGATAGGGTGCCATGAATGTATCAAACGTCAGCAGAAAATTACAGATCCTGCAAATTTATTTGTTCTCTTAGCCGTGGTTGTATTTGCAATTGCCAGATTGCAATTGTCAGGATGTAAATCCAAGCAAAATAACCTGTGTCAGTAAATGTACTGTGAGTTTTCCCCTTATGTACCTGTAAATACATTTAAATCCTGGGAAATGATGTCTACATAGACTGTTAAATGATGCTGAGTTAGGTAGTGAAGTAATATGTCTCTAGAGGAGAAACCAAGTGCCCTTTCTTTCAAGAATGTCTCCAGCATTTATGAATAAAGAGAAAACTAATAGTGCTATGAGATTATTTCTCACTTCACACCTCAACCCCTCACTTCCCATTCTCCAGCTCCTTCCCTTATTTTAAACTAGTTGCTGATGAACTGAATATAAAAACTTGCTTCCATTGGTGGGAAATCACATGGTGTGATTCTTGATGTTGTCCTCTACAGGGCCAGAAGTTGGACTTGATCATTCTTGCAGGTTCCTTCCAACTCTGGCTATTCCATGATTCTGTTCTGTTCTGTTCTGTTCCATTCTATTCTATTATACTCATTCTATTCTATCTGCCCCTGTACTTTTTTTCTTTTGACTTCTTTCTGGGCAGCCCACTTGCAATGATACGTGTTAGATCCAGAAATCCTATTCAAAACTAATTTCTTTCTCAGAAAGCTTCTAATATATTTTGCTGGAACAGTTTCCTCTGACTTAATAAGTTCAGAGAAAGGAGCTGATCATTGGCAGAGCTGGAACAAGGTAAAGGATGAAAGTATTCTGCTGAGAGCATGAAAGAAATTAGGACTTCTGTGGGATTTTTGTATAGTTTGCCATGTTCTTCTACCAAGGAGTCTCCAGACTGAAGTTTGCCTCTTCTCATCCATTAATTTGGCTCTAAACATGTAAGGTAAAAAGGAACATTAAAATCTCCCTTTTTTAATGAAATTGGGCTCAGATTACCCTGTGTCATGAAATCATGCCTTAAATGCTACTTTCAGGCTTGGACTATGTGCCATTCCAAATAAATAAGGCCTGCAGACACCTGTATGCACTATTCATATCTCAGGTCTGTAGGCAAAAATTGCTATAGTGAACATTGTTCTCTTCCAGAACAGGTCATTGAACACACAGGGAAAATTTTGGTTTTGGCTTCCAAAATCCCATACCAGCAAATTACTGTCTTTATGGACCAGATACAAACAGGGAAATAGTAGTTCCTAAGAGGTGCTATGCATACATTGGTCAGAAACCATTTAAAGCAGAGGAAAGGTCTGATGCATTCGTTGCCCTCTGTTTAGCTGATGACCAGTGCAGGGAACAAGCACAGTGTAGTAGGTGCTTCTCACTCTACTGGAATTTATTAAAAATGCTGTCATCCACACTTGAGTCAAACCTATCAATATTTGTAGTCAAGGTTCAAATTAAAAATGCAAAATTTCAATTATCTGTATACAATCTCTTGATAGAAGACACAAAGGTCTTTGAGGTCCCTGGGACTTTTCTGAAGACCCTTAAGTCTCAAAATCTGTTCAGTAGCAGTACAGTTATTAGCTTTTTTGTCAGCAGTTCAAAAATCTTGTACTTGGTTTTCCTAAACTGGGCTGAGACTTCAGTTTCCCAAGAGCTGAGCTAATTTGGTTTTGCCATAGTCCTGCTTACCTAGAGTTGTGCTTGTGTGGGACACCTCCCTTTGCTGGTTCACACCTCCTGACCTGCTGAGGTCTGCCAGGTGAGGAGTTCACCAGACAGAAACTAACAGTGCAAAAAGAGATGGGATGTTTTCCCCTTATGCTTTAGCTCCCCAAGCCTGCTCTGTCTGGAACAATGCACTTACCAGTGGCAAAAGAAGAGAGGGGCAGATGGATGTATCCAGGGCTGAGAAAAAGGTAAAACGACAAAGGGAAGTCTGGTATGTTCTCTTCTTTTTCTGGCAGGTTATATACCAACTTCTTCTGCCTCCTATCAGAGGCCTCATGTACCCCTCCAATAGATTAAAAAAAGGCTCTCCAAACTTGAATCAGTCACAAAGTGTCTTTTCGCCTTTTAAAGAGCATATGCCTCATTTTCCATGCTGCTTCATTACTTGCTTATAATGCAGGTCTCAAACCTCTGAAATACTGTCTTCCAGTTAGCTTTATCACATCAGATGAAAAACCATTTAAAATGCAAACCACCTGAGAATCAATGTATCCTAGTTTAAAGGAAACCAAAATGTGTATTTAAACTAGAGAAAGGAACATCTTCTCAATAACCAACACTACACCCCTTTTAAATTTAAGGAAAAGAAAATGAACTTTAATTAGGAAATGTGTAGAAGAGGATAACAGTTCTTAACTACTACATCTATATCTATATCTATATCTGTAACTATAAAACAGACCAAAAGCCAAGCCACCACTCCCAAGAGCAAAAACAACCTCAAAACAAAGGTCTTTCTGTCAGTGCAATTATATTTAGGGACAGCAGGTGGCAGTGTCGCAACTTGGCTGGCTGTGACATCTGTTCCCAGTCTTGGTTTTCCCCAAAGCAGAGACAAAAAAACCCCAGGAAGAAGTTGCTGGCCTTATGACTCGCTGTAGTGGTAATGCCAGTCATACGGGGCAGGATGGAACCTGTTCTCGGGGGTGTGTGTGTGGGGTGGTGTGTGGGTGTGTGTGTGGGTGTGTGTGTGTGGGTGGGTGGGTGTGTGTGCAGAGTAGTTTCTCTTTCTCTCCTTGTCCTTTTGTCTAAGAAGGAGGTGCTGGGAGTTGGGAACGAGTGGAGTGGTGCTTC
Organism: Myrmophylax atrothorax; assembly: GCA_026770055.1. Taxonomy (NCBI): domain Eukaryota; kingdom Metazoa; phylum Chordata; class Aves; order Passeriformes; family Thamnophilidae; genus Myrmophylax; species Myrmophylax atrothorax. The sequence goes on from JAOXXN010000364.1 coordinate 32,873,344, forward strand.
TCAGCAATCCCTTGCAGCTGAAATTGGTCTTCAGGAAGTCCACAGCAAATTCAAAAGGCTTCTTCTCCCTCTGAAGCCCAGGGTGCACAAAGAAGTTCAAGGGGGAAAGCAGGAAGATCCAAACTAGAAAGGATCTCTAAGGTGACTCACCAGCTCAGCAAATGGTGGTTGCCAGTCACTGCAGCCACCAGAAATAAACTGAAGCAAGCACACAGGAAAAGCATCTCCCTTTCCCAGATGCTGGGGGTCTGTTCCTCACCTCTGCCCCATGAATAAGTTGGAATCTAGAGTCATCAAGCACTCCTTTGTTCTTGGTCCTGGCACTTCAAATCCCCAAACTCTTGTGTTGGTAGGGAGAGAAATATTCCTTCCCCACACCCCCTCCTTTTTTTGTTTGAACTTTTAACACAATGACAGTCAGAAAATAACTTATCATCTCCCATTTTTTGGGGGGCACCTGCTGCTTTTGGATACTGAATGAAGTGTGTGAATTATTTTTTTCTTCTCTAATGAGAAACACAGGTTTTAATTGCTAAGTTTTTAACACAGTGTGTGTTTTTCCTAGCTCATTTAGTTCTGGCATCCTGTGTGTTTGGTAATTATTGCAGAGGCAAGAAAACTGACTGAGGTATCCTTTGTTAATCTGCTGTGGTATTGTGGGTGAAGGCTGTGCAAACCTTTGCACAACCAGCCCAAACTGTCTGTGAGTAATTATGGGTAGGACAAAAGGAAAGGGCTATTCACCTCCAAATGAAGGAGGTGCAGGAGCCTCTTTTTCAATAGCACTAGAGGAGTTTGATCAGCTTTTGAAAACCACTGTCTGACTAGTGTCTGCAGTAGTAGGGTACCTAATTCAAAAGACTCTGAAGTTGAAAGGGCCTTCTTCAAAGATGTTTTCACCACATGACTATATATACAATGCTATTTTAATAATGACTCTTCATTTGGGGGTATTTTCTTATTCCCATTATGGTACCTAAGCACTTTACATGATTTTATGAATCTGTAAGAAACCTGTGCCCTAGTATAGATGTACATTTATCGGTTGTTGGAAATAGTTAGAAATATAGCAAAATATTTTCATCAAAAAATCATCTCTATGTTTCTGATTTTAAACTTTCTGAGAAATATCTACCCATCCTGCTTATCAGGTCATTGTATTAGGATCTGTTCCACCTCCGACATTCGTCTATAAATCTGTAACACAATTATTAAAGCTGAACTAAAGGTTGGCCTTATTAAAGCTTCCCTTCCAAACCGAAATGATGAATTTGTCTCCTAATGGGATAGTTAATTTAAACAAATTAAACACCATTTAAACTCTTTAAAAAATCCTTACATTCTACAAGGTTAATTATTTTATAGTTATTGTTTAATCTGTATGAATTTCCCAGAGAGAACAAGAGTCCTCCATCCTTTCTTGCAATTCATCATCTGCTGTGATAAACTGCTTTGTCTCCACCTGTAATTGCCTTCTGTAATTGCCACTGCCCTCTTGTGTAGTGTTTGCATGACAGACTGAAGAGTAATGTATATTTAATTGTTGTAGCACCTTTAATATATGCAGTTGTTGGCAATAGAAAACTCAACTGCATAAAGCTGTACTGGTAATGGATAACACTGTTGCTATTGTGCTGCTACTACAGAACTGGTTAGTGTGTTGCTTTTTAGCTGCAAAGGCTGGCAAGACTTTCAAGTGTGTCTTCTGTCTGAAGACTATGGCACACAAGACCTGATGGTAGGTCTGTATGGTCACAGAAATGATTAACGTATCTGACTGGGCTGTGGGATCCAGAAAGGTCTGCTAGAACCAGTGTCAGCAGTAATCCTTGAAACAAAGCAACTGCCAAACCCAGACCTGGTTCTTTTGTAGTAAGTGTTGAGACTTCTGGAACTGGGAGTCAACTCCATCCTGTGTACTATTCACAGAGCTCCCCAGGCCCTCAAGCTCTCCATGGCACAGGAATGTATATTTTGTGGCCTTTGCCAATATGAAGATTTATAGGTTGCAGGGTAAACAAACTTGGTGTCTTGTCCCTGCAGTACAAATGTTCTTTTTCAAAGACCCTGTATTCTACTCCAGCTAAATATTTGATTCAGTGGCATCCACCTCCTGATAACTAGCCCCATGAGTCATGTGTAGAGGAGATGCCTGATTGTTTCTGCGTGAATTACCTTATCAGTATGAATGTGTGCTAAGAATGTCCACGTAATTAAAACTTCACCTTATCCACATTCAGGAGACCATTATTATTCTTGGTCTTTGTATTTCTGTCCTATTAAGTTAAAACCTTGTACTCTGTGTGAATGTGTCCTAGTTCGGCAGCTGGGACCAGTTTATCACTGTGTGGGTGTGGCCAAAGCTGTGTGTTCTCCACTCTGTGTTATTTCTCATGAACTGTTAACAATGGACCATTTGCAGCATCTGCCCAGGGCACATCTGACTGCTCAGGATTTAAGCTGGGTGTTAAAGAAGCCTGTGAGATAGGAACTGTGATAACTCCCCTCTGGGGAGTCGCTAGCACCTCCACACTCAGCCTGAGGGCTCTTGTCTGCTAATGGGCCATCAATGATTCCAAAAATACCCCATGACTCACAGAGTGAGATCTCCCATTGTGGAACTCCCCGCCCTGGGGGAGGTACTGGATGTTCCCACCTGAACCTGAGGGTATACAATCTTGGGGTTTTGGGACTTCTGGAATCACTTGGAACCAGAGGAGGACCAGAACCTTGACAGGACTGCAACCACCATCTGTACCAACAGGTTTTTTCCCCTTCCTTTTACTTTGGACTCAGGGGAGTCATGTGGGTCTCAGCACAGGAGCCAGTGAACACCATTCTGTTTGTGCCTGAGGGTGCTGGGTTTTCTTCTGGGTTTTGTGGGTTAGAACCAATTTCTCTTTGTGTCATTGTATTTATTGTAATATTTTTATTAAATTGTGACTCTGACTTACAATCTCTTTTGCGTTGGTTTCGTTTCTCCTGCCAGTTTATCTTTAAACTGGCACAGAATGAAAATCATTAACAACCCAGTAGAACACAATTGAAGATATTTCTCTTCATTTCAGGTGTCTTCTTGAAGTCTTTACAACTGCAGTGTTAAAATGCTGTCTTTTGAGGTTGACCTTTTATTTAGTGTAATTTCTTGCAGCTGTTTGCATTATAGAGAATGAACTAAATCATGTAGAGGAGCACTACAAAACTGGTTTAACTCTGATGGGACAAGATCTGCAGTGACTATAAACTTTTCATTACTACCCTAGACTGAGCTTTGGTGCCCTAGTTTGAGCTAGCTTGTTATGTGTCACTTTGAAACTAGAAATTATCCTCAACTGATGGCTCACAAATCTGGGTTGAAAGCATAAGAAATTCACTTGAACTATTCTAATACTTAGGTCATGCCAGTGTGACCTAAATTTAATCTATAATCAGTAGCATGGTACTGAATTGAGAAGTCACTCAGGGGTTTTTTTTTTATGTTTTTGTCTCAAAGTTGCTTCTCGTGAGGAGAGTCATGTCCATATTTACACTTCCTCTTCTCAGAGTTTGTAGGTAGGTATGGACCAAAACTCCTTTTCCCCATGGCTCTGTCTTACACTGTAAAATTATGAGAAAAATTTGGCAAAAGCTCAAAAATATTGAGCCGATAGGGGCAGAAGAGGTGGCAAGCAGCACATGAGCAAGATACAAGTTTTAAAAACTCTCAAGACAAATTTTCTGTTTAAGTCACCTGGTTTACACCTTTTTTGAAATTAACTTGTTCTTTTGGGTCATGTGCCCTTCAAGATACATTTCCTGAGTCAGCAAAACATTAAAACCACCTGATGTTTTCAGGTAAAATTGAAACCAGTGCCTGCAGATCTCTAAATACCATCTGCAAACGCGCTTCAACGACCCTTTATAGTTTACTCTTACATCAACACAGCTGATAGGAAGCAGGCAATGGGCAGTGTAAGGGTGTTTGTTATTCTGGTAGGCAATCTGTGGTCATGAGTCAGAATCCCAAAGTTCCTGTGATCTTTTAGTTAGCTTCCTTTGACTAACCATGTTCAGAATGGTGATATGAGGTCAGTTTACACCTTCTTCCCTCTAAAGACAGGAGTAGGCAGCTGGCATTGCAAGCCAAATTTGTTTTCTAATGTCACAGTTATTCCTCACTTGCTGGCCTGACTCATATGACAGCCTCATGATTAATCTTTTGTTTGCTGCCCCTTTTTTTTTTTTTTTTTTTCTATTTTGGTGTCTCTATTCCTGTAGTTAATCAAATTCAAGTTCATTGACTTTAGAACAGTGGGTCTGAAAAGTCCATTCCTATTTTCTTATTTTCTTTCATATTTTCTTGTGACAACTAGTTCTAAGCATGAGATATTTAAGGAATGCTTATTAGGCATGGGAGTTCCAAAAAAAAAAAAAAGGATTGTTTATTGGTGACCTTTTTAACTTACTAGCAGCAGGTCTTAAGTTAAAAATAAAAACAAAACCACTTCTGGATTAGTAGACAGAGACAGCTTCTCCTTTCTCTCTTTTCTATCTGTAGCTAGTATTCCTATATGCTGTTCATCTTGGAAAAGTACTGTCTGTATCTTACTAATAGAGACAGAGACCCTTGGGAACTGTGTACTATATATGGATGGTACTACAGTGGGACTACTGGGGTGAGACAGTCATGCCGGAGCATTACATGTTCTAGTAACATATTCTTGCATGTACTTGCACTCTGTAAAATAGACTGCCAAAGCAGATTTATCTCTGGGGCTCCATATGACATGCAGGAATAAAGGGAAAGGCAGATATTTATAATTATCTCTCCCTAAGAGTACAGTCAAAGGCAGAAAAACCTCAGGGTTCAACGCTCCAGATGTGAGAATTTGGAGGTCCCTATAATTTGGACAGTAGGTAATACCCTTTGTTTCACCCTTAATAATGTCCTCTTCTGCACTGGGTTTCTAAAGCTGCAGGTCTGTAGGAGTGGGGTGACAAAAGTAAGTGTGCTGCTTCATAGCTGGCTCAAAGTGGGAACATTTCCTTGTTTTCTTTAGTGTACTGCAGCACAGTGCAATGGGGCATGAGCCATAAGTCTGTGGTGTGCTGCAGTTTTCACAGGGTGGAGGCTTGCCTTGTCCTTTCAGACATATTACATGAATAGATTGCCTAGGCAGCATGTTGCATTTAAAAGCCCAGTGGTCTGTTTGCTCCTGAGCTTCAGGCAGGCAAAAGTGACTATAAAGGAAACTGACTTTTTCTATGTTTCCCTTCCTTCTTCAAGGTTTAATTGTCCTTGGAAAACTATGAGTTTTGTCCCTTGATATTTCCTTATTACACCCTGATGAAGATATGAACCCCTGGAAAGAGCTTGTGCTGCTTCACTGACTTGGCCAGGGTGAAGGAACAGCTATGGTTGGCTCCCTTTAATGACACATCTAATGAGGCTGTCTGCTAAGCCTGGCTCCTACCAAAAAGCCCCTGTTCTCAGCAATTGCTGGTCAATAAAATGTAACACACATCTCATTTCTGTTCATTCACACCAGTGGGTCTTATGCCTTGAATTTGTGGCACAATTAAATGTAATGAGAGAGATCAATAGATAACATGCCCATTATTTAGTTCAGAAAATGCTTCTTAAATGAGGTGATTCAGTTCCGAACAGGTACAAGTGTAAGTAGCTCTTAAAGGAGCCTGAGGTTGAGTAAAACTGTGTTTTCACTTACGAATGTGTGCATCTTTCACACGGAAGGCTGATCATCAAATGCTAATTCTAATATAAGTGCTGGCATATTTTCTTCTTGGGAACCCTTGTAACCTTGTTAACAACCTCCTAGGAGGAACTCTACTAGTCATAGTCTTGTTGTCTACTCAAAGTCTGTGGTGTCTTGTATAACTCCTGACTTTAAGTACTATATTTCCTTCCTCACAGTGCCTGTGCAATCCGTCATGAACTCTCAGAAATTCTTTCTATCAGGATTTGAAAGTTCTTGCACGTTTACTGGAGGTTGACTTACTTCTAGACAATCAGTCTCAATGACTTGAAATTATTTTAAAGACATTTATGAAATACTGAGGGCAAATATATAGGTATCTTGTGGTTCTTTGAGAGTTGTTTATTCTCAGATCTCTTGGGAGCTCTGGCTTGAGGACTTATGTATTAAATCAACAGGGTCTCCAATTTAAATCTCTAAACAGCAACAGAAGAAGGGCTTGTTTTCAGCAGAGCTGTGCAATGTCACCCCCCAAAATACAAGGTCAGCCATAAGCCAAGTCTGCTGAAGCACTTGTGTGATAGCACAGTGAAGTCTGCCAAAAGACCTCACAGCATAGGTAGGACAGCAAAACAGTGTGACTCAGAGCCCAAATTACAAACCTTGCCTGAGACTTTGCTCATCATACTAATGCTCCAGGCACATTTTGGAACAGTCATCTGTAGATGTCAGCTGTAGCTCTGTCAGGAGTTATAAACTGGATCTTCCTTTGGTGCATACATATGTATATTGTATCAGAAAGGTCTGACCCTTCAAGTCTGAAAGGTCATGGACATAAGAATCTGACCTGCTGAAGTGATTTCTGATGTTTTCCCACATAACATGACTTATGGATTCTGCAGCAGTATCATAGTTATTCTCCAGCTCTGACAGCTCAAGACTGAAGGCCATATGGATAGTGTCAAAATAAAGCAGCAAGCAAAAATGTTTTATTTTTGCTGAACAGTTTTGTTCAGTACATGATAAATTAGCCTAGCAAGGGCTATCCTCTTTCAGCCAGACTTTGTGTAAATCCTCACATAGATTTTGGGTTTTTACATATTTATAGGAAATGCATCCCTAAAAACCTGTTAATTGTCGTCTGTTTCCTTCTAGTAGATGTTTTGATGACAGCTATGCTAGAACCACTTCTGTTGTCAGTCTTTTAGGTCTGAAGTATTGCAGTGAAGGTGCCTTGTCTACATTAAATGCTCTTTCCACTTCTACCTGTGCTAGGTCTTGGCTGGAGCCTGTGTTACCCAGACACTGACCTCAATGTCCAGTTTTCTACTGAACTTAATTTAATTGCATATTATTATCCTCAGTTGAATGAACAATGAAGATAGACCAGAAAAATAAGCATAATATTGTAGTTTGGAATTATAATGAAAATTCCCTCCCTGCCACTAACTGCCCATGCCCTTAGTTAACAAAAGAAGTAGTTAACTGCTACTGGCTCCTTCTTGATCATTTGGGTGGGGGGCAGACTGTCTTTTTTGGTTTTGGGGACATTCCATTTTTAGCTCGGCTGAACGCAGGAGCTGTGTGTGTGTGCTGTGGAAGAGAAGCTGTTTCTCCTGCTCCTCACTGCTGCTGGTGCTTTTTAGCGAGCTGGTTCTTTTTGTCTTGCCATGGCTGTTCTCCTGGTTCGGCATTGGGGTCCCGGTCGCCTCTCGGGCCTCACTGTCACCTGCAGTGTCCCGGCTGTCCACCCACCATGGCAGCAACCTGGGAGAGAGAAGTTACAGCTGCTTGCCAGGACATGCTGCAGTTCTCCACTCCCAACTTTCCTTCTTTGTTTGGAACAAGGGTCACAGAGGGAGAGACAGAATTCATCTGAGTGCTCACCGCTCATCTCTGTTTCGCTGGAGAGGGACTGGGAGCTCACCATGCAGGTAGCCGGGCTGTGACACAGACATTGCCCATAAGTATAACTTTTCTCCGGGAGGAAACCTGCTTGTTTGGGGGCTACTATCTTTTGGTTTTTTTTCTTGTGGTGTTGGGGAAGCAGTTTGCTCTGGTCTGTTTACAGTTATATCTATACCTACATCTATCTATCTATCTATCTATCTATCTATCTATCTATCTATCTATCTATCTATCTATCTATCTATCTATCTAT
>JAOXXN010000364.1:32886951-32905513 GCA_026770055.1 Myrmophylax atrothorax
CCAGGGATGGTTGAGTAAGCTTAAGACAAATAGGAAAAGTCAATGAAACATTGTGTTAAAACACTTAATACCATCTAATTGGATGTGAAAGCCTCCATGCTTTGTTCAGTTGCAAAGAGTGCAAATTTATTTGCCATGGGTCTGTGTATGAGTAGTTCAGTGGAGTCTCTTGAATTAGTTTTCAGCCCATGGTCTGCATTTCCCAGGACTGTAAGACAGTTGTTCAGACCTGCTGATTACAGCTACAATCAAGCATTGAACACCTTAAGAAATATGTAATACACCTTTGAGCTTACTGTTTTCTCTTTGATAAGAAACAGCCTTAAAATACATACTCATTTCAAATACATAATTTTTCACTCTGTCTTAAGAGAATTAAACCTCTCTTCAATAATACGCAGTAAACCACCCCCCCTGCCCTTCCCCAAAGGAATGGATTTATGTCACAGGTATCAGTCCAGTGTTTTTTTACCTTTATTGTCAGTGGAAGGATAATTAGGCAGCCCACCAAAGTGCTAGGGGAATACAACTGTAATAAATCCCCTTGCATATGTAACATCTATCATGCTTGATAGTAAACATATTAGCACTACTAGAGTTGATAAAGTGTGAGGAATATTGTAATTCAGCTGCTAATTAATCCATAATTAAAGACCTAATTAATGAATAACCCTGTGAAAAATTGTCTAAAAATCAAGATGTGAAGACTGCAGTGATAAAGAGGAATTTTGTTTGTGAGACTGGTTAATTTACATCTAGAATAGCGACTGATTTATGAAAACTGTCAGTAACACATTGTGCTGCAGCACTGGACAGACAAATGTGCACATAAAAATGTGTGGAAACCAAGATTAGCCTTTGCCTATCTGTTTTTAATGTTATGGTGATCATAGTTATTTCTTTGAGAACTATAAGGAGTAGTTCAAGAAAAGACATATTTGCTCTTAGTTGTGGCGTGTAAACTATGCAAATATTATTTATTTGTCTATGACAGAGACTAATGTCAGGTTTTGGTCTTAAATGCCTCTTGAGGCAGAAAACTGAAAAAAAGATCTTGATTCATCAGAGCATTCAGGATTAAGTTCCGTGATATGCAAAGACACTAATTTCTGAAATTAAGTTCAATAAAAGTTGGCCCAATTAATAGCTTGAAAGCATCACTGTCTGTCTGTGTTTGTTTATCTAGGAGCCAGCTGGATGAGGCTGTGCTCTTGAGAGAGCAAGAGGGAACATTTCAATCTCCCAGATCATCTGGGCTCACATCCAGGTGTCAGGACTGCTTTCTTCAGCCCTGGAGCACCTTGTTCCTTTCATCTTCTATTTGTTCTGCGTTGTACCTACAGTTTTGGATCTCTGTAAACTCAGGCCTTTGGGGGGACTCCCACTGTGATCTGCTTCATTGCCCTGTGTGCCATGTGTTCCCCAGGACCCAGCCAGCAAATGCATGCATGCATATATGATCTGAAGCACAATCTATCTTGGATCCCCGACCTGAAACTCTGACTGTCAAATCTGCACATTCGGCAAGCCTAGTGACAGATAAACCATCCAAATTAGCAAGAAGCATAATTCCCTGCTGGTGTAGAACAGTTAGACACTGCTATTAGCAGCAAGACTAGGCAGGAAAGAGCAGCTTCCCACTTTGCAGTCCTCTCCCACTCTCTGGGGAAGCTCTACCCCACTTACAAGCTGTACGCAGTTAGCACAATATACTTGTATATGATGAACGTTGTCACAACCTCTATTGCTCTTTCAATCACAGCATGTTTCTTAATTTAATCTTTTCTTGATAACACAAAAAATATGTTCAGTTGCTATCCAAATGTCAGGTGTCCTTTGCAATACTTAAAGATTTGTGAGATAAATGACTTGATCGTTTGAAAGCACAGTGTGAGCTTATTTCCTAAGAAATTATTTGCAGGATTGGTAGGAAATATTTCGCTCACATTTCCCCCAATGTAATCCTGCCAGTAATATTCGTTAGATTGCAGCAGATCTCCCACAGTGATTATCTGAAAGAAAAAAGGGTCAATATGAACCAGGCTGTTAATCAAATTGAAGAAACGAAACTATTAATAATTTAGCAACTCATGTAAAGTAGCAAAAGGAGGTACACATTGTGCTCTTGTTGAGGGCAACCAGGCACCATATGAAATCAGGAGAGCTGTTAAAAGAGACTGATATTGACCATATCTATAGTATCAAAACTGTGCTGGAGCCTTTCCAGACTCAAGAGAAGACACAGGTTTGTTTTACAGAATGCACTGTGCACAAAGGTGGCCATCATTAACATCTATGCCAGCTATGTTCAGAGAGGTTAAAATGTAGTTTAATAAAGCCAGTGAAATTTTATGACTGGCTGTATTCAACCCACTGCAGGTAAGACAGATAATGTTGGTAAACAGGGAGAAGCCATAGAGGAGACAGTACAGTTAATCCTGGCAGGCCGCACAGTCATCATGTCTAAGAATGTGAATCTCTTGTGCTCCATGACTTTTCTGTCCAAACATGACATTGTCCTGTCCTTTTTTTTCCTAGTATGTTCCTTGGTGCCTCTACACATTGATATATGTCAGGTGCTGAGAGTAGAAAGGCTGGAAACTGTTCTTTCAACGAAGCTGCTGATGTGAAAAGCGCTTCTTTGTGGAAGACCTTCTGTCCAGAATTCAGTGTTGCTTTTAGCTTATGTACCTGTAAGCAGTTTGCTTTTGAAGATCAGGTAGACCATGGCACCTTGCTTTGCATCTACAGGTGACTGAGATGAAACTCCTTCAGCATTAAACACTAGGAGCTGCCAAAAGGCATCCCCATTTTGGAACCCAGTTGCTTGAGTTCTCTATATCCTAGGTTGACTACACTTCCAAACGTACTGTAAGTCATCATTTCTTTGCTTTTTTTTAAGCACAGGAAGAAGAAAAAAAAAAGTAATCAATTGCCAACTCAGGGTTCAGAGGTCAGGTGGTAAGAAATACAAGTGGTTATGAGATCACTGGCTGCTATCAAAGATGGCTGTGGAAGAATCTGGCTGGTCTGTGGCAGATATAAAGAAGAAGAAATCTAAAGAAGAGTTGGAGATATTAGTAGCTGAATGGAGTAAGAGCATTTAAGGCATAGCACACTAAATCTCTCCAGCTTTACTGATGGGTTGACATCTGAAGTACGCATATATTTGTAGCAACAACATAAATAAAAATAAATAAATAATAATAAAAGATTATAGACATTATGAGGCAGATACTGCCTTTCCATCCTGTATATTTTCAACACCTCTCTGAAGAGATTCTGGTTTAGGTCTCCTGAGTACTGCCACTATTTAAAAAGGAAAGTCTGAAGTAGATGATGTAGAACAGTCTGCATACCTTCAAGTGAAAACATGCAATAAAAAAAAATAGATATTAAAATATATGGTAAAATAAAAATAATTCATGCAGATACTTAGGCAGATGCTTTTACTAGCAATAACATTTGACATGAATGTTACATCATTTAAAGAAAATGTCATTTAAATAAATGAATAAAGTTTCTGCAAGACTGTTAAGGGAAGGTGTGTTTTTCTTTTTTTCTCTGAAACCAGAAATCTCATGGAAGTGTCTTTAAAGGTAGTTTTTCTATTCCATGTATTCAGGGATCTCTCATGGCAATCAGGTACCTGATCCCAAATGTTGACTGCACAGGAGTTCTTTTATGTGTAAAAGTAATTCTCACCTTGGATGGCCCGAGAGGTGGCAGATTATTAAATTCACTTTGTAAGAAGAAGGGTCTCAGTGTTGAGATAGGGCCTGTAGTAGGGCAAGTCTGAGAGAACTGATTGCTAGAAGAGGGGTGTGTGAAGTGCTCCACTGAAGTCACAGGACTCTGGAATGTTGAAATTGAGAAAATATTGTTGGTTTTAGTATCTAGGACTGAAAGTACAGCCCTGGGCAGAGAAAGGTCAGTGTGTGGTTTAGAATATAGAGAGGGAAAATGCTATTTATAAAGATTTCTGGGAGGTCCTTATTGATGAAACCTGTGACAAGGCTGCAGATGACACAGCCAGCTGGTTGAGGACGAGAGGATGTCGCAAAGGCCATGGTGATCAATGGGATTTTTTCTTCTCCCTCTTAAAAAAAAGCATAGAGAGTGGAAAGGAGTGAAACAAAGGGAAGTTTCTTGCCTCTGCTACTAGCACAAATTTCTCTGGTTACAAACTCTCTTATCACTTTGTCAAATGCAATATTTATTAAAAAAGGCTATTTCTAAAGTTATAAAGTTAATGATTTAAATTATATATTCTAAAATTATAAAACTAATTATTTAAATTATATATTACTTTAAAATAGTTACTTAAATGTAGCATGTCCATGCTTACAAAGGGAAAATCTTACAATAATTTAAAAAAAAGTAAATGTATCCTCAATGGCTAGCTTTGTTTCTGAGCTCATAATAACGAAGTTTGACTTCCTAGTATGTTGCCTTTTAAGGATATTGATTAAGGCCTTGTGGATTACTTCTTGGGAGGTGTGAATGGTTACAGATAAGATTGTTTGCTTCCACAGACAAACACAGATAACTAGTTTCTCCACATATGATTCTCTTGTAAATGACATCTTAGCCTTCTTTTTATGTTCTGAATCTCTTTTCTCCAGGAAAGCACTGTACACTAATTGAATATATTGCTAAATAGCCTTGCTTTTGTGCTTTATCTCACTGATAACTCAAAAGACTGATAAATGTTATAACCATGCATCATCTAAGAAAGTTATATTGGTGATCTGCGGCATAATTGAGATGTAGATATCCCTGAAGGAAGATGGCGTTAAGCTGCAAACTCAGTCTATCTATGAAGCAGGGCCTTGCAGATGCAGGTAATGGTTGCTTTTGTGGTCAGAACTTGTCCTTAATGAAAGCAAGGTTCACCCGTTTTTGGGTGAGAAATAGTGTGAATGTGTTTTTTGTTTTTCACTGCCATGTCAGTGGGTCAGGTTATCCTCACAGGTATGATCAAAGCTTGTTATTTATAAGCATGTCATATAGAATGTGAAAGGAGCAATGCTGAATTACAAAAGGATGGGGAAATTGTCAGAGGAAGGAGACTGCAGTATGTGTAGATTTGGGTGAATAGCCTTATCACTGCTTTGAGCAGAGCAGTTGGGCCAGGTGACCTCCACAGGCCCTTTCTAACTTCACTGCTTCTGTGTTTTCTGACAATTGATAAAATGATAATAGTGATTACCTGTGAAGAGCCTTAAGTGTGTGAGAAAACACAATTGTGTTTCCAGTTGAAGGGAAGAAGCTAGAAGGAAGTGTATAACAAGACATTTCACTACCCCAATTTAAAATAATAACAACAGCAACATCAACAACAACAACATCATCATCAACAACAAAAGCAACAACAACAACAATAGTAACATAGATGATCATAGCTTTGGGTTTTCTTCTGCAGGCCTAACCCAATATTTGGAAGAAAGCAACTACTGTATGTGAACTTGATCATATACAGCCCTATATATTTTTATAAATGAAAATCATTATTGGTAGTTGCTTTTTCTGTCACAAATTCTTGCCATGCATGAGTAGGTACCCTGAGGACTCTATACTTAGTATAGGGTTAATCTAGTTTTGGCCAGTTTTCCAGACTCTCTTTTCTGGGCAATATCTCATCATCAGGTAAATGATAGTGTCTGAATTTCGGCAAATACATATTCTGCCATCATGCTTGATAATTCATGCCCATTTTTTAGGCAAGGATATGGGGTAAGGCAATAGCTGTATGAAGATTGTCAGGTGACCTTTTCAGAGTTGTAGATGGCAAAAAACATTCTGTGTTTGTCATGATGAATGTTTCTAAAGACTGCCACCCTGTAATCTGATCAGGATTTTTGGATTTGCTCCTTCTGAAGAGATTAGTCCTGAGGAGTTATGATGGACACCTCTCACCTCCCACCCAAGATCCTCCTCTGCTTGTTTGACCATTGAAGCAATCCCCCGGATGCATTACATCCTAGTGCAATATGTGGATTAAAGCAGTATGAGCTTTTCCAATCTGAGTGTCTAATAAATCAGTGTCTCGATAAAGAACAGACGACTTAACCTGTGAGACAGGAAGGTGGAGAACAATTCAAGGAAAAAGAGCACTTTCACAGTCTACTCAGACTTTGTGTTGATTAAGGCCATCTAGTTCCAATAGAGGTCAAGTGTCCAGCTGCAACTTCACTGTCTTGCAACAAATCAGTTCCTGCAATAGTTTTCTACCAAAACACACTGCTATGACCTGGTCTATTAGAATGAATTACACCCTGCAGAGTGACTGCTGGTTTGCAGTTACTGTGAGAAGGGGAAGTCCTTGTCACTGGATTTCTTTCTCTGGCAAGCATAGGTGAATGTTTTATTTTATGTAGTAAATAGTTCCTGTAAATTATTAGTGAATATGTTTTAGAAAGGTGAAGCTGATAATAGATAAACCTTTCCACAGAGAATAAGGTCATTGCTGTAATTACACTGCCATAATGGGGTTTTGACTCTGCTGTTGTCAGCATTTGGTTCCAGATAGGTTGGAAACTATTTTTATGTCATTGTTAGTGCTTGCAAAGGTAAACAAGCAATGGAAGCAGCTTTAAGAACAGCAAAGATAACATTTTATATAAACACCCTAAGATACAGAAGGCTATGTAAATAGGACCAGTCTCTGTGCCTGTACCTATAGTTATTTGTAATGGCCTTTCTTACTGAGATAAATAGTAAGGCAAACAGGTAGGAAAGTTTCCTCTGGGTGTACCTATGCATAATCCTTTTGAGTCAATGCGGTGTATTTTCCGGAGGACATGAAGGAGTTTTGCTGGCTCAGGAAATGATTCCTTTATGTGTTACATATTACAGGGAGAAATATAGGTGAAAGAGGGTGAAAGAGAAAAGGGACGTTTACAAAGCTACAAGAGGAAAAAATACAAAGAGGAGAATAATTTTGCCTTCTTCCTCAGTAATATAACAGAAGGGCAAATAATAAATAGTCCCAGCTGAAGAATGTAGGGCTTTTAAAAAATGATCATAACAAGGTCTGAGGTAAAAATAAGGTCTGGTGAAAACACCCATGGAAGGAATGGCCAGATTGCGCTTTAACTGATCAGCAGTTGATCCAGCAGAGTTTCCTTCCTTGTTTTCTTTATTTTTTAAATAAGCTTATAAATCATAAAATAAATGTGTTCTCTAATAAAACCTCACACCAAGTTTAAATAACTGACTTTTCTCCATAGATAATCTAGCTACCTTACATGAAAGCCAGTACCCCTACCAGTGACTCCAAACAAAAAAGTATCAAGATTTGAATGTGTACTTGCTTTAGAGATTTAGTAGGTGATTTGTTTCCTGTGTTGGTACTAAACCATTGCTACAGTTTAGTAAGGGACACCATGTTGTGAAGTCATGCTGTGTTTCATACATATAATCATAGAATGGCTTGAGTTGGAAGGGACTTCAAACATCCAGTTCCAACTCCCCGCCATGCTCAGTGACATTTTCTGCTAGACCAGGTTGCTCAGAGTTCCATCCAAACTGGCCTTGGACACTACCAGGGATAGGGCATCTGTAACTTCTCTGGACAAACTGTTCCAGTGCCTCATCATCCTCACAGGAAAGAATTTCTTCTGAATATGTAATCTAATCCTACCCTTTTAGTTTGAAGATGTTCCTCCTTGTCCTATCATTACATGCTCTTTTAAATAGCCTCTCCATGTTTCTTGCAGGCTGCCTCAAGTACTAGAAGACCGCATTTAGGTCATCCCCAAGCCTTCCTTTTTTGAGGCTGAACAATCCCAATTCTCTCAGATTTTTCTCATAGGGAAGGTGTTTCAATCATCTTGGTGTCCCTCCTCTGGACTTGCTCCAACAGATAAATGTCCCTCCTGTGACGAGGACCCCACTGCTGGATGCAACACTTCAGGCAGGGCCTCATGAAGGCAGAATAGAAATGCAGAATCGCTCCTTTGCCCTGCTGGCCTTGCTGCTTTTGATGCAGTCCAGAATACAATTGGCTTTCTGGACTGCAAGTGCACATTGCTGGGTTATGTCCAGCCTCTCATCCACCAACACCCCCAAGTCGTTCTCAGCAGGGCTGCTCTTGATCTGTTCATCCCCCAGCCTGTATTGATACCAGGGGTTGCCCTGACCCAGGTGTGGCACCATGCACTTGGCCTTGTTAAACATCATGAGATTCCCATGGGCTCAGTTCTCAAGCTTGTCCATGTCCTTCTGGATGACATCTCGTACTTCAGGTGTGACAACTTCACCACTCAGCTTGGTGTCATTCGCAAATTTGCCGAGGGTATACTTGATCCCTTTGTGTATGTTATAAACAAAGATATTAGATAACACTGGTCCCAGTATGGTCCCCTGAGGGATATCACTTGTCACTGGTATCCACTATTGACCGCTACCCTCTAGATGTGACTGTTCAGCCAATTCCTTATCCATCCAACAGTCCAAACTAGAGAAAAGGATGTTGTGGGGGACCATGTCAAAGGCTTTAAAAAAGTTCAGACAGATGTTATGTGTAGCACTTCCCTCATTCAGTGACGTAGTCATTCATATTAGAAGGCTACCAAGTTGATCAGGCAGGACTTACCCTTAGTGAAGCTGTGCTGGCAGTCTCAAATCACCTCCCTGTCCTCCATGTGCATTAGCATAGCTTCTAGAAGAATCTGTTTCATGCTGTACCCAGGCACAGAGGTGAGACTCAGAGTTTTCCAACTCCTCCCTTCTAAATTTTTAAAGATGGGTATAATGTTTCCCTTTTTCTGCTCACCAGGGACTTCCCCTAACTGCCTTGACTTTTGGAATATCATAGAGAGTAGCTTGACCATATCAGACAATTCCCTCTGGACTGTGAGATGCATCTCATCAGGTCCCAAGGACTTGTGTACATTCAGGTTCCTCCAGTAGTCATGAACCTTCTCTTTATTTATTTACAGAGGGATTTTACTCCTCCAGTCCACATCCTCCTGTCCATCTACTTGAGTAGTGTGGGAAGAGAGGTTGCCATCAAAGACTGAATCACAGAAGTTGCTGAGTACCTCAGCCTTCTTCTCATCTATTTTTATCAGTTTTCCAGCATTGTTTGTCAGAGAAAGTACACTTTATCTGACCTTTCTTTTCTGGCTGACATATGTGTAGAAGTCCTTCTTGTTATTCTTTGTGTCCCTTGCCAGGTTCAGCTCCAGCTTTGCCTTGACCTTGCTCACCTCATCCCTGTGCAGGTTGCATGTTTCCACTGCCTGTGCATTTTCTTCTTGCCCTTTAGTTTGACCAGAAGGTCCCTACTCAGCCATGCTGGTCTCTTGGCTTCCTTGCCTGATTTCTTGCTCCTGGACATGACTAGCTCTTACACTATCTGTAAGACTTCTGTAAAGATATACCAGCTCTGCTCTGTTCACTTGTCCCTCAGGACAGTCTCTCAGAGATCCTATTGACTACCTCCTTGAAGTGCTGAATTTTTGCTTTGTTAAAGTTCAGGGTCCTAACTTTACTCTTTACCTGACCCATATCCCTTAGCACTGCAAACTTCACCAGTGCATGATCACTGCAGTCCAGGCCTTCTCCAGTTTTGATGCCCCCATTTAGCTTTCTTACCTTGGTGATCACCAGGTCCAGTATGACATCACCTCTGATAAGGCTGCCTATTGTCTGGCCCAAGAACTTATCGTTCATGCCTCCCAGGAGTCTCCCAGATTGCCTACAGATCACTGTGCTAATTTCCTGGTAGATTTCGTGGTGAAGTTCGGCAGGACAAAAGCCTGCAGGCATGATGCCTCCTGTAGCCGAAGCAAGAAGCTTTCATCTATAGGCTCTCCTTGATCAGGCAGCCTGTAGCAGACACCAACCACATGGTTCTCTTTGTTGACTCAGTCTCTGGTTCTTACTGACAGACTTTTGACCTGCTGGTGGCTCTTCAGTCAATTCATTTCTTGATGTAGGCTGCAATGCCTCTGCCTCTTCTTCACCCCATAATTCTGCTGAACAGACTGTATCCATTGATAATCACACTCCAGTCATGGGATTCGTCCCACCAAGGTTCAGTAATGGCAACAAGGTAATAATTTGCTAGCAGAACAGTGGCTTCCAAAGTCTCCTGTTTGTTGCCCATGCTGCACACTTCGGTGTAAAAGCACCTTGGCTAGGCTGTCAGCTGGTTCACCTTCCTAGGGGAACACTCCTCAGTTCCTTTAAGGTGTTCCCTTGGAGATTCCCTGTTGACTTCCATTATGCCAGGAGTCCCTGGCTCATCTCCGTAGGACTGCAAGTGTGCTCCAGTGTGACCAGCACATTTAAGAGTCACTGCAGAGGGCGTTGCTATCACCTTGTCCGTCTAACCTTATTGTATCATCCCACAACTGCCTGATATTTCCTCGCTCTCCCATGACACCTATTTTAAAACTCTGCCGATGAACACTGCTAGCTTCTGAGCAAAGACTCCCCTGCCTCACCAAGAAGGGGAGTCCCATCTGATGCCAGCATGCCTGATGCTGTGTAGGCCATTCCATTGTCAAAATCCCCAAAATTTTAATGACACCAGCTGCAGAGCCATGTATTTATCAACTTGGCCGATCTATTCTTCCAATGTTGATACCTTCAACTAGAAGTACAAAGGGGAATATAACTTGTGCCCCAGACTCCTTTACCAAATGTCTCAAAGCCCTGAAATCCTTTTAGGTTCCCCTCAGACCACATATTGCCACTTCATCACCTCTGACATGGAAGATCAGTAATGGGTATTAGTCTGAGGGTTGCACTAGGCCAGGGAATATCCTGGTGATGTCCTTTAGTCAGGGCCCAGGGTGGCAGCAGACCTCATGATGGCTAGGTTGTAGTATGGGGGGTTGGCCTTTCTGATTGTTGTGACACCTCTGGTATAACTGGATCTCTGTCATTCTCATTTTTAGCTGGCTTTTCACTTACAAAGCCTCATATCTGAGGGACGTTGGAGGACAACAAAGAATTTTGCTTGCCTCTCCAAGCACGGACTATCCTCCATTCGCTCCTTTCTTTACAAATGCTACATTTTCCTTGCTGGGGGATAGATAGGGGATGCCATTTGCCATTGTGAATTATTTCTGGTGACTGCTTCTGTCTCATGGAGGGCAGAGCTTAATTCCACCAGTCTCCTTTTCTGGTTCTCTTATATGCCTTAATCTTTCTACATCACCCCATAACTTTGCTACCAACCTGAGTAGGACATCCACTTGGTCACATCTGACACAACTGCTATATCTGCTGCAATCCAGTGAAAGGCTTAGCAAGATTTGGATTGAAAGGGACCTTAAAGATCCCCTAGTTCCAATCCCTCTGACATAGGTAGGGACCTATGCTTAGATCTTCATCTCTTGTGGTTGCTAAAGATACTACAGTGTGTTCTCTATCTCATGTGAAAAGAAAGTTTACATTGGAACAAGCTCAAGAATCATGCTTGCCAAAGGGAATGAGAGTTTTGTCATATATCTAATTAGGAGCAAGGTTCCTAAAGCAATTTCTGTACCTTTAACTGAATATAGAAAGCTTGGTGAGTTAGGGCCTGGATCAGCCCAGTTCTTAACTGCGTAGGACCTGATATACTGATACCAAGCCTTTGACTGTTGGAATGTGTTTCTATACTTGGGTCATAGTTTAGGAATGGTATTCTGTACTTTACTGTTCCTGCTGAAAACACCCCAGACAATGTGCTGCCTGCTCACTCACTACTCTCCCCCTGCAACAGGGTGGAGAGGAAAATAGGAGACACCGAAAGATAAAGATCACAGGTTGAGACAAGAACAATTTACTGGAAAGAGCAATGAAATAATCAACAGGAACAAAACCACTAATAACAGAGTGTACAAAGTAGGTGAATAAGTTACATGTGATTGCTCATCACGTGGAACCTGTCATTATCTGACTGCACACTCCAGCAAACTGGAAAAGACATGATCCCCTGCCCATAGCCATGAGGTGGAATAGAATAATCCCAGGGTCCTGGCCGTGCCCCTCCTGCCTGCTGCAAAAGTTAATTCTGTCCTGACTGGAACCAGGACAACATGTTAATAAATGGGGATCATGATGTGTTCACAAAACCTTACCCATATCTCTGCCTTAGGTAAGTTTTCATTGTGTGTTACAGGGTTGATCTTTCAATGCCTTTCACAGATACTTATGTGAATGATGGAATTTCCCAAATTCCACTGGAACAGGATAGCTTGGGGTCATAAAGATCAATACACAAGAACTCAAGATGAATTTGCATGATTTAGAACAAATAAATTCTTTATAAGCTCTTGTTTTAATATTATTCACAGAAATTGTTAAAAATGCAAAGTCGCTAAAGTTATTTTCATCAGTGTTACTTAATCAAACTAGTGTGCCTTTGCATTTCTGTCTTTATCTTGGAAAGGAAAAAGTATAAAGATTATAAAAAATTCAACTTGTAGCCGTTGCCATGGATTTTATGTAGAAGTCGATTGTAAGCTACATTGTTTACTGACGGTGCAAAACCCCTAGACAAATTGGGTAAGATGGAAAGCATACTATGTTAATATTTCTTATGACTTCAGCTCTTTTCCCCAGACAATTTTAATGAAACATTATAGTTTAGTTCCTTATTTTTCTCATTATTTTTTCCTGAAGTGTTTGCTTGTTTTTGCAGGAGAAGCTCAATGTTGACAGTATGGGGCATCAGGTGATAATATTTGACTTTTCTGTCATAAGAGGACTGTGGGAAACTCGAGTTAAGAAGAACAAAGAACGTCAGAGGAAGGAGAAAGAAAGATTAGAAAAAAGTGCATTGGAGAAGTAAGCCAACTTTTGTGCTGTTTGTTTTAACTGAACCTGTTCTTATTATCCACTAACACTATCATACACTAAGCACTATTTGATTAATAAAGTTTTGCTTTTGGGTTTGATTTCTCATGTCCTTCCCTCAGATGATTGTAAGAGAAATGCAGAACAAATTGTGCTTGTATTTGCATACTCCCTGTTCTTTCCTATGTAGATTGTGATTTACCAATGGCATATTTCCTTGTTTAGTAGACTTAAATTGAAAACATAAGACAGTTTGTACTTTTCTCTTTCTTATATGCTGTATAAAACTATGGGTTATTAATGATGGAATTAATGAAAATATTTTCTTAATTTCAGAGCCAAGAAATACTTAAAGTCGTTTTGTTGAGTTGACAGGAGAAACAAAGGGAATTAAATGAAGGGACACATTCAATTGCTTCTGAATAGGAGATAAAGAATAGAATAAATAAATTGTTAGATTATGATTTTTGTTGAGGTATTAAAGAGGGCTTTGATTATAACACTTACATCCACTGATAATTTTGTTGTTTTTATTATACCTGGTTTATTTAAGAAATATTTTGCTTCTCATAATACATTGTTACATCTTATACTGTACTGGCAATGTTGGAAATTCATGACATCATTTTCCTCCCCCTGAGAAGAGAAAAAAGAATAAAAATAACATTCTACTTTAAAAATAAAATACACAGGGTTAAACTGTGCCCCTTTTTAAGAGCATCATTGCACTGAAACTTTGTGTGGTGTTTTGCCAATCTTAGCAGATCCCTACTCATAGTTTCTCACTGTCAGTGCAGCTACACTGACAACAGTGTGGCTGGCCTAAGAGGAGACCAAGGTATTATGAGGTTTGACTGTCTTTTGTGCAGGACCTTTCTCTTCAAAGTGTCCATAGTAGCAGTCTTGATTCTCCCATCTGTACCAAAGCCTGCATCAAAACCCGTAATCCTAACAAGAAAAGAAAAATAAAAAAAGAAAAAAAGAAAGAAAAAGAAAAAAAGAACAAGAAAAAAGAAAGAAAGAAAGAAATTAAAAATAAGTTCGTCTTTCAGACTGACTTCTCTGGCAAGCTGTGTCCTGGTTGCAGCTAGGATAGAGTTAGTTTTCTTCTTAGTAACTGTTACAGCATTGTGTTTTTGATTTAGTATGAAAATAATGTTGATAACGTACTGATGTTTTGGTTGTTGTTGCTAAGTAGTGCTTATGCTATGTCAAGGACTTTCCAATGTCTCATTGACTGCCAGTGAGAAGCTGCACAAAGCAGAGAGCACAGCCAGGACAGCTGACTCAAACTAGATATTCCATACCATACAATATTAGCTTAGTATATAAACTGGTGAAGTTGTCTGTGAGTGTCTGATTGTTTCTTGGGGTTGGGTTGGGAATTGTTCTACAGGTTGTGAGCAGTTGCACTGGGTATTACTTGTTTTTCTTGAGTTATATTTCTCTCTCTCTCCTCTTTATTGTTTTTGACCTTATTATTATTATTATTAGTAGTATTATATTTTACTTTGTTTTTATATTTAATTATTCTCATCTCTACAACTTTTACTTTTTTTTGTTTTTTCCTTCTGATTCTTCTCCCCATCTCACCAAGGGGCTAGGGAGAGTCTGTGTTGTGCTTGGTTACCATCTGTGGTTCAATCATGACAGCTGAGAGACAGATGTTTGCTGTGACCCTTATGGTGGAAAAGGCAATTGAAAGGATTTGGGATAAAACTTGATCAAACCTTATTTCTATTCCAGTGTGGACAACATGTCAGTATCCCCCTGAGATGTTATTTTTTGGTTTTAGTTTTCTGTGATGCAGAAGATAACTTCTGAGTTCTCCAGCACAAAAGCAAATCAGGATCCAGGAATGGGCAACTCCTCTATGTGCTCTGGGGTAGTTGTTTTGAGCTCCCGTGTTTTTTGTCCATATCATAGGTTAAGATTAATTTCTTACTGTGACTTGTCTTTTCCACAAAAGCAATACTTTCTCTTTGCCTCTTCTGCCTGTGGTTATTTGTCTGTAGCTACCCTTGCTTGACCACTTGTTCTGATCTTTTCCACTAATGAGGTCCAAAGTCATTCTGTTATATCCTGTTAGCACCTGGAGATGGGGAATTTGAGATATAATGCACAGAAGTGGCACAAAGGATTTTTGTTTTCTTCCTTTAAGTTGCAACTTGCATACTGTACTTTGTGTCTTCATGCTCTCAGACTGCTTTCCAGTTAAGTCTACTTTTAGATCTCCTGGAAAAAAGGAGGAAGTACATTGGGTTTTGTCTCCTGAATGTGAGTGATCAGTATTTTATGTACTGTAATGAATGGCAAAATTCATGTTCACTCTCTTGATGAAGGCCTCATAGAATGGACAAAGCTGGTAGAATAACGGTCAAAAGTAATAAGAATATTAGTAATAGAATGCTAAATTCAATTAAGAGAAAATCCTCATTGTTTTATGAGGTGTGCAGTGACTGCTGGCATTTGGGTCCTAAATGTCAGATCACAAGTTATTTCTTAGATGCCTTTCAGAGATTAAAATTTTACTATTTTCAGGTAGGTCCACTGAAATCAGTGGTGTTCCATACTGTGCCACAGTCAGATATTGTTTTGTAAATGATTTTGATCCAAAATGATAACTCAAAAAAAGACATTTAGAGGAGGCAGTTTCCCCAAGTGAGGACAGCATTCTAGCATTTAAGGTTCTAGATATTTACTTTGGCCAGCAGCCAGAGTGAATTCCTAAGTAGGGCTGAAATTAATAGACTTTCTCTGCAAATACACTCATGTAACAGATGAGTTTGGATTCTGGTCTTCTGAGGCTGCTTTGTTTTCCTTTTCCTTTTTAAAAAGCAAACAAACAAACAATCAAAGTTTTCCAGTAAGAAGCCACAATTTGCTAATGCCCTTAAGATCATGAAGTTCTTTTATAACTGTGTTGCTATGTAAAATGACCTGATAATATATAGTGAAATTAGTATGTATTATTCGAGGACAAACTCCCAGTTAACCTCTAGGAACTTTGGGGCAATGTAATTTAATTCATGTAGCATCAGTAAACAATCACATGTAAGAAATTTTCTGACTGAAGATTTTCTTCAGAGGAAAATCTCATGAAGACATAAAAAGCTTAAACTCTGTATGCATTAACAATGAACTCTTGTAAAGATTTTGGGAATTTACAGTTCTAGAGCCTAGATTTAAGCAACTGGCTAGTGAAAGCTGATTCTGGAAAATCAACTACTGAGAATACTGTGAGAAGTTCATGTCTGGCCTTCTGAGGTACTGGTGTCAGCTTATTCTGTGTGGAATTAGTCTTCTGTTTTACCTTTAGTCTTGGAACTATGAAAGTATGACCGATTAAAGAACACATACAAAACAGCAAATCAATGTAAAAGAAAAAGAAATAGAACAGGGTTGTACAGGTTTCGTTTCATTTTACTTCATATTCTTGATCCATCACACCACCCCATTCTAAATCTCCCCCAGGATATGAAACATAAACTGTTACAAAAAGTGTGCACTGTACTGAGGTTATCCAAGTGTTTATGAAAGTGCATATTATGGAAGGAAGTTTGTGTTTATAGTAGTGTTTTATATTTAGTCTTCTATAGTGAGGAACAATCTTATATTGTACCCTGAAATACTGAATGCTGTCAGGTTAACTTGATGCCATATGATGTGTCTCTTCTCCAAAAATTTCCTCACAACTTCTGACTAGTTAAATGTGCATGTATTATTTTTATGACTTATGAATTTCCTGAGTGTTGAAAGTAAAAAGAAAATTATAAAAAGCAAAAAGCAAACTACACTTTACAGGCAGATAGTGACTTTTTCCCCTGAGAGGTTACATGTTTGTTTAATAAAAAAGATTTGTCTCGCTCTCTGTCTGCCAAAATTCAGCATTTAACTCTATTTGTACCTGAAATCAGATTTTATTTGTGATGTTCATCTTTATTCTCCTACCCAATTCAGAACTTTTTCCAAGCACGTCTAAAACTCAAGCTGGGAGTCCCTTGGCCCCAAACACAAATTATGGACAAAAGGTTGGGATTAGATCTGCAGCACTAATAAACACTTACGTTATTTGCCTTTGTTATTAAGCACTTGTGCATACAAACCTTACACCTGAAATAATGCCCAGTAGTGTTGTAATATAAAAGCTGTTGTTCATTCACAACCCTTTACAACTCACGAAAAAGTGTAGCAGTGAGAATGAAATTAATAAATCAATTTGACTTTGAAGCAAATGTTACTCATCCATCAAGACTATTATTTTGGGCAGAGGTCCAGTTTAACTGCAATGCTCTTATAAAAATTCTATAGGATTATTTAATGATCCTGTGTGGCTACTGATTCTAATTTAAATATCACCCAGGAATACTAAACTGGTGTCACCATGTAGTGTTGTGGTCAATCCTTTCATCCTGATTTAGAGTAAATAGTGCCATCTCATGAAACTTCCTTTCTTTACCCAAGAGCCATAGCTCTTCCTCAAGACCTCCTAATCAGACATTGAGCAGCAGATAGCTGTAGAAGGTAGAGCAATTGAAAGAAATCAAATTACTCCTAGTTTTCTTTCATGGCTCTGACATCCTTACCCATGCACACTTCTTGTTTTCCAAGCTAGTTGCTCCTTGGAGGGTCCAGTCCTTGAATTTATTGCATAGCAGCTCTTTGCATCAGGTTGATTAGATTCATAATTTTGTTGGAGAAACTAAAATGTCAAGCAAGAAACTCCCATATTATTGACAAGAAATATGAATAACAACAACAACAACAATAATAATAAAGTTACATGTAGTGAAATCTCTTTTCTGCAGGTCTACTGCAATAGTCAACTAGCATTTGACGAATGGTCTCCTGCTGAGAAATTCAGCACTAATCAAAATGGAAATACTCAAATCTTCTATTTCCCTGCCTATCCCATTTCTTATCTATTGTGTATGGTGTTGAAAGCTTATGGGAGAAAGCCAGTGTATTGGGAAACAACTTGCCAGAGAAAGATTTCCTCTATACCACATATGATTTGCCTCAGTAACAGGTGTGCTTCTGTGTTGCAGATATATGGGTATGAAAACTAATTTTTTTTTAAACAAACATAAGCAGCATGCAACCAGCCTTTTTTAAAATGACTTGGACTATTTTTATGATTGAAGTGGAAATACTGGGGTAGTCAGCTGAGTTGGAACCTTAGATCTAATCTGGGTCTTTTGCCCAGAAAAATTATTTTTCTATATTAATACTCCCACTTAAATTATGCTTGACTGACTCCAAATTTTTAAATAGTGAAAATACTTGTTGTTTCTTTAATCTGACTGCAACTGTTTGATCAAGCTCTAGAGGAAGACCAACATTTATTATTGTTTAATAGTATTAAAAGACATAAACTGTAGGAGGGCTGTGATTTTGTAACCAACTCATTTGCCTTATGTGAAAATGTGTTTCTGCAATATCATCATCATCATCATGGCTAGTCTTCACAAATGAAGATTTGAGAAGGGCACTACCCACACTTGCTGCAAGTGTGCTGGTGGCTAAAAGGGCCAATGTGGGATAGGCAAGTCTGGTTGCAAAAGGCATAACGGAAAGTCTCCTTTGGTAATATTGGCAAGGAACGGTTCTTTCTTCATTGTCTTTTCTCCTCGAGACTGACTCTGCGTGCATTCTCAAAGGAAACAGCAGCGTCGTGAATGGCATGTCTCCATGAATCCCGACTGGAGGCCAGAGTGGACCACTGATGGCAGTCAATATGGCCAAGGCTGAGGTGTTGTTT
>JAOXXN010000364.1:32910001-32921694 GCA_026770055.1 Myrmophylax atrothorax
TTACACTTCAATGTTAAAGTCCTCTGCCCACACTAGGGTAAAAATGAGAACAAATGTCAATTCAACAGAACCGACTATATATAGAATAAATGTATAGGGTAAAGAGTGTGAGGGGGAGAGAGAGAGAGAAGGAGAGAGAGAGTGCAAGCAGAAGATACTCACCACTGAGCACTTGCTTAATGTTTATGCTGTAAATGTTATTAACTTTTTCCTTACACCACCCCAAGATTTATTGATCTGTGGTCATTACATTAAATTGTTATCTTCATCCATGGTCGTGATGCACACATAGTGAACCGAGGGAGAAAGGAGGAACAAAGCAGAAGAGATAATGTGAGAAATCATTTCTCAAACAATTGCCATTCCAATCGTTAAGAAAATAAATCCAGTTAACAACATCAGTCCTTTATCTTCTGGGATTCTATAGGGACACTACACAGGCTTAGGGCCAGCTGCCTTCTCCAGGGACCCGCCTGGTGCTGGCAGCAAGGCACTACCTGTCTGGTTGTCCCATGATGCAGGGGCACTTGAACACCCTGTCTAGAACCCTGAGCCTGCTCCTGAAGAGGCAGAACCTTTGCACAGAGACAGCTGTAGGTGAGGGCTTACATTGCAAAGTTCCTGTCCCATGTCAGCAAGCTGTCCTCCCAGCAAATGGCATTTGCGAGAGCCTTCACTTCCCTAATTTCCCTTTCTACATCTTCTCCAATTTGGTAGAACCATTATTCCTCTGACTCCATGCCTGTGCCAAAATAAAACACCAGCAGGTTTAAGTAATCAAGAAACATGTTCTGGACTGCCCCTGGCAGAGCCAGTTCATCGTCTGTGGGTGTGTGTGTGGTTTGAGGGTCCAAGTGCTCTCCCCAGGCTTAGTGCAGGCAAGGCACAGGGAGACACTCTTTCCCAGTATGCCAACTTTGGTCTTTGTTTTATTCTGGGGCCAGGTCTCTGAGTCTGCGGAGGTCTCAGAGCTCTTCACCCTTGGACCACTGACTGCTGAGGGCAGGAGAAGTTAATGCCTTTGCCAGCTCTTGTGCCTTGGTGGCAAGTCACGTGACACTCCTCTTTCTCAGGAGCTCCAGCCAGGGCAGCAACTACCGGCTGGCTTGATAAAGGGCTGGGGGGCAGGAGGCAGGGGGGCAGGTAGCAGGGGCTGTAGTGGACAGGTGTCTGGCTGTCTGCCCCTGCTGCTGTGGATGTTGCTGCCATTGCCACATCCATGATTTGAGCTGGGCCCTGCCATGCTGCCTGACATAGTTCACATCTGTGCAACAGAAGCCTTTCCTGTGATGCTTAGGCTTGGGCCATGGTGTGAGTGTACATGTAGTTGTAGGTTCCAGTGCTCTACTCATACCTGTTGTGTGAATGGCGTGGGGAGCCTCTTGTCTAGTACTCCAGCTTTGGTTGTTATTGTGTTCCTCTTGGAACAGCTCTTGGGAATTGTCGGCTTCCCAATGTCCTCAGACAAGGCCCTGTCCTTGGTCTCTGGCACTTCCAGGACTGTCCCTACTGCTGCCCCTGCCCAGGGCCCACTGAGGGTGTGTGCTTTCAGCTGACCAGGCGAGGGGCTGGGTGGGCAGCAGGGGCTGTGCCAGGCAGCTTCCTGGCTTTCTGACCCTGCTGCTGTCACCTGCTTGTTGAAGGCAGGAGAAGCTGTTGCCTTTGCCACTTCTTGTGCCTTGGCAGCAAGAGGTGTGCAGTGCTCCTCATCCTGTGGTGCTGTGTCCAGCTACCTGTGGTCCAGCTTCGTGCTGGAGTAGGAGGAGAAGGAGGAAGAGGAGGAAGTCTAGGCATTCCTGCCAGTAGGTTTCTTTGGCATCGTCTTCTGCTGAGGCAGCCAGGAGAGATGCTGTTTACTGAGGGAGCTGCTCTCCTGGGACTGGGCACCCCAGGGCTCGGCGCTCCTAATAAATAAATAACCCAGCAGTCAGGGCAGGGCCACATGTCACTATGGCCTCTGGACACCATGATGCCCCTGCATCACAAAGGTGACAATGCGCCATGCCCTGGCACCTGTGTAATAGTGGGAGGGGTGTGCAGAACCAGCTGGAACTGGATGGAACCTATTAGTACCAGTAATGCCCAGCAAGAGACAGTCCCTGCTTTCCCCTGACAGAGGCCCCAGCTGGCCCAAGCCATCACTTCCCACATGGCTCCATCACCTGTGGTCCCTGCAGAGCTCAGTCCTGTCTGCATTCAGCAGCTTGGGCTACCGTCACTGTAGGCAGTCAGTGATGTAGAGGTGATGTTCAGATGTTAGGAGTATAAATTACATGTTGATAGAGTTGCAATGTGAATGTTTGGGGCTTGCCCCGTAGGGTGCCTTTCAATGCAGAACTGTAAAAAATCAAATAACTCTATGTTATTTGATTTGCCTCTGTGTGGATGAGCCTCTTGCACACTGGGTGAAAGAACCTGTTCTGGGACAATAGGACAGACATTGCCAGTGCCCTGCAGGGATCTGAAGCAGAGAGCTCCTGGAACTAGTGTCAAACTTTGTTAAAGATGTGGGAGATTTTGATCCAAACCATGACAGATAGAACTACAGAGCTAGAAAAGAAACAGAATAGAAACTTCTAAGAACTTTGATCACAGTTTTAGTTTAGGCTCATGTAAATTCTCTCCTAATTAGAAATAGTATAATCAGCAATTGTTGTAGGTTTGCTGTTTATTTCTCTTTAAACCTTTTTTTTCCTCTAGGAAAAATCAAACAAGTTTGAGAGTGTTGTTTTGCTGTTAAAGGCAAAAGACTGGCTATCCTCCAAGTGTCAGTCTTCATGCTGCAATTTATCAGCAGGCTGCCAGCTTTAGCGTGGCAACAGAAGATTAAAAAAAACCACCAGGGAATCAGAGAGTAAAGTAAATGTAAAGCATGTGCAAATTTCTGTTCCCAACCCTATCTAGTTCGTAAATGAAGCAGAATATCACATCAATTTATGTTTCAGCAACAAAAATATAAATGTCTTGCAAAATGGAAAATGTTAAAAACCATATAATCAAAGCAAAGTATTTGCATGCTTGCATTTGCAAATTGTAAATATGATCATAGAATAGAAATAAATAACCTCAAGAACGAAAAGTAAGTTGGCAGTGGGTATAAGAATGGAATCTTCTTCCATTCTTTCAAAATTGTGTCTAAATGTACTGCAGTTGCTGTACTGGAATATCTTGGTGCTTTAAACAACCCTTACTGCAGACATGAAGGTTTTAAATTTTTTTTTATACATTAATAATAAAGAACTTTTTTCATATTTTGGCTTAATTTCTCTGAGATGAAGGAGCTTGTTCTTCATCTGAGAGAGAGCCTTGTGAGTTACACTGTTTCTAAATCTGTGAAGGAGAAGGTGGTGGAGTTCTCCCCTGGGAGAACAGCATTGCTGATGGCTTCACAGGGAAAAATGTTCCCCTTTGATCCCTGCTGTATTTGCCAACAAGGAGCTGGAGATGGTGTGCTGTGACAATAAGGTGCAAAAAACCAGTAGGTCAGTAAAAAGACAAGAAGACCTATACTGTGAAGAAACCGAGTGAAAAAAAAAAAAGGCAGTTAACACAGACATCTTTTTCTCTCCAGTATGATTATTCTGCTTTCTCTCTAAATCAGAGTTCTTCCCTACAGGGACATCTATGACACTCCAGCTAAATTCCCCATAAGCTAAATTTTCCATTCTTTACAGGTGGGACTAACAATACTAATTAAATTTGCCTTGGTATCTTTATTTCATTTTGCTGCAGAAAAATGTCCAGCAATGGAAGTGGAGAAATGGAAACTAAGTCTAGACAGTTTGAGGGATTTCTCATTACCAGTCCTGGGGCATTTCAGGCATTTTATTTTTTAATTGCCATAAACTGACAAATATAGAACATGCATCACAATGCAATATACACTTAGTTGGAAAATGAAGCAAGAAATGAAATTATATATATCAAATGTGGAGGAGCAGGTAGCAAGACAGAACTACATTAACATAGGGTAAGGGTCTGCATGTGTAAATTTAGAAAGAACTGAAAAGAGAGGCAGCAACCACCAAAGAACACCTTCTGATGAACAGTCCAGTATATCTTCAATTATAATTGGATATTTTAATTTACAAAAGAGTTAATTAGCACTATTCCTAGCTCAGAAGTTCAGCATTAATAAAGAACCAATTAAAATGCATCACTCATGTTAATGCCTTGGGGGATCTATGAAATCTAGAAGAAAAAAAGAAAGGGGGCAATATCCTTTGTACAGAAACTAGTAATTCCTACTGTGTCCTGTTCTTCATGGACAGGAAACAGACCTGGAAGTCATAAAGAAATCAAAGGCTGAAACTCTTACATCTCTTCTTATTAAGCAAAGTTAATGGTAGAACCTCTTCCAGATTATTTGTTACAGATGTTACCAGTGCACAGTGTTATAAAACCAGGGACAGACTGGTAAATTATGTGGTGCTTAAGAAAGTGGAGTTTAAATGATCTGACCTTCAAGTTCAAGGTCTGTTTCTCTGTCTGTTTCAAGTTCAAGGAATTTGACGACATAATTTAAACCAATATGTGTACATCTGAAGTGAATAGCAATTAACTAAAACAATTTTGTAAGCATTAAAGGCTTTATGATTTTTAGTTTCAGTTATACATTGCAGATTTTCGACAAATGGAATAGCCTGAAAATTACTCAAAAACATGTTTTTCCTGCATATTTGGAAAATACTGGAATTCTGAAAGCAAAGGATTCTGTGTCACTGAATCAAGAATTACTTGCAATTGTGGACAGATTTAAAAGATCAAGTATTTCTATTCTCCCTAAAGAAGTCTAATACAGTTTTCTGAACATTGCTGTAACAAGAAGTTAAGACTTTCAAAAGTTGATATACATGTATCTTGGCTGAGATGGTTCTGTTGCATCTTGGCAAACAAATTTTGAAACATTGACAAGTATTCAGAACATAGTCACACCTTTTTTGTTGTTGCTGTTGCTTTTCTTTCCCCTGCTGGCAAACCCTATTTAAATATTTCCTATACACTCACTTTTCTGTTCTGTGTTTGATTTTACTACATCTTGATGTGTGAATTAAAGCACTGAAATGTGGTTTTAAAAAAAATCCTCCATCTGGAAAAAAGAGGTAATGTGTGAGACACTAAACAGATTGAGTGCTTTGGATAGGTTTCTGTTTTAGAGCAAATGATTGCATTAGGAGTTCTAAAATGAATATGTGGTGAAGACAGCTGCAATGCTCTTCAGAAGCAGACAGCTCCTGTGAGGCTTTGGCAAACTGCTATTCTGTATCAAGATAATTAAGGCAAAGTGTTGAGGTTTGGCTGTAGCATTTTGCTCCCTATATTTAGAAACATGATAGAACAAAATTCAAACTTCATGCTTTCTGTTTATTTGTCCTTATTTCATTTACAGGAACTCCCGGATTCTCTGAAAGATCAGATCTATCTGAAAGAATGGCATGTGTACAATACATTGATACAAACCATTCCAGCCTACATTGCATTATTTCAAAATCTGAGAGTACTGGAATTGTCAAAAAATCAAATCACCCATCTCCCAGTAGAGATTGGTAAGTTGGTTAGAGATATTCAGATATTTATACTCACGCCATTTAACTCTACTGTAAGAAAAAGAGAATCTATGGATATTCTTAATAATTTACTGATAATTGTCTTCCTTGTTTAGAGTTAACAGTCCCCTGTACAATTTTACAGCTCTCTGGCTTTAATTATACTTGCCAAATTGTTCAAACACAGGAAAAAGTTAACACATTTTTGTTATCTGACTATAAGGTAGTTATTGCATGTATTTAAGTAGATGAAGATTTCTTCCTGAGAACAGGTGGTGTTTTATGTTCCTTACAGGTTAAGAAAAATAGAATTATTACAGAATTGTAAGCCTCAAACAAGATGAATTGAAACATAAGACTGTGGTAAAACAGAATAAAACATATAAAATCTGTCTTTTAAAGACTTCAGTGATCATCTTCATTTAATAACGTAGAATATCATAGAGTCATCCAATCATAGCATAATTTGGATTGGGAGGCACTTTAAAAATCATCTAGTTCCAACCCCTCTGCCATGAGCAAGGACACCTTTCATAGACCAGGTTGCTCAAAACCCCATCCAATCCAGCCTTGAACACTTCCAGGAATGGGGTATCCACAACCCTCTGCAATCTGTTCCAGTGCCTCACCACCCTTACAGTGAAGAATTTCCTTGTAGAATCTAATCTAAATCTACTCAACATGACATCAGATATTTTAGAAAAACAAATTCCCAATGCTTACACACTTTGGCTTTAGCTATTTTAAGCTACATACCAGAGTTTTAATGTGTGGCCCTCCTGTGTTTTTGGATCTGACAATATATAAAGTTATTTGACAGATTGTGTTGGTATTGAAAGAGATTTTCTGCTCTTACTAGAAAAAAATGTTGTTGTAACGGGTGGTATCTTTGGGAGTTGAAGAAACTGGTTCCACTATGAGTTCACCACTGTTGAGCCCATGAACCCAAGTGTACTAATACCTCAGCCTTTGCTGGAGTCCTGGGCTTTTCCCATGATTGACATTCCTTATGTACACTAAGAGATAACAACTTAAGGACTAAACCCTTCACCACCCTCATTATCATAGGTTTAACTAAGAAAAACTAGAAGAGGGAGAGCATCCCGGAACACAGAAATCAGTTCTAGAATTTTCTCCCCTTTTCTACTCTTTTTCTACTTTATTACAGTAACACTTGTGCTTTTGATTTATTTACTCACACTATATTTTACAAAGAGAATTTTATACAGGCATTGAGGTAGATTTTATGATTCAAACTTGGCATCTGAACACACTAATGGGTCATGAACAAGTCACAAACAGCAGATAATGCATGTAAAATTAACACTGTTTTGTCAGTGCTTTGACTATGGAACTTGGATAGGTAGGCCAGTGAGTATAGTGAACAATTACCTTCTAAGAGGTAGTTTGGAAGAAAGTGGACATAGTATGGAAGAAAGGATACTAGTTTCCTGCCAGAGGCTACCGTTAACCCTCATTGAGGCAGGTAGAGGCAAAGTTTTTTCTTTCTTCTTGCAATATTATGCACCGTTAATGAAAACGATCCCCAAGGAGAAAAAAAATTATTAATCCTATTAAAATCTATTTTCACAATAAAGGCACAAACACAGATCATAGAATCATAGAATTGTTGAGATTAGAAAAGATGTCTAAGATCAAGTGCAACCATTAACCTAGCCTCACTGTGTTCATCTCTAAACCATGTCCCTAAGTGTCACATGCAGCACTTTTTTAAAATTTCAAGGGATGGTAATTCCATCATTTTCTTGGGCAGCCTATCCCAATGCCTGACCAACCTTACAATGAAGAATTTTTTGCTGATATCTAATCTAGACCTCCTCTTGCACAACTTGAGGTTGTTTCCTTTCGTTATGTCACTTGTTAACTGGGAGAAGAGATCAACCCTGACCTGAATACAACCTTCTTTCATAAAGTTGTAGAGAGTGATAAGGTCACCCCTGAGCTTCCTTTTCTCCAGGCTGAACAATACCAGCTCCCTCAGCCACTCCTCATAAGACTTGTGCTCCAGATCCTTCACCAGCTCCATTGCCCTTTTTTTGGTCATGCTCCAGGACCTCAATGTCTTTCCTGTTAAGAGGGGCTCCTGTGGTTTAAGAATGATGTTCCCCAATTTAGTGATCCCACTGAAACACTCCAAACCATGCACCGCTCACTCACTCCCCCACCCCTCTTTCCCCACCACCTCTGGGCAGATGGAGAGGAGAATTGGAGGCACAAAAAGTAAAGATTACGAGTTGAGCTTTACCTTTAAAAGTACAATTTACTGGAAACAGCTACAATATCAGTAACAGAGGAGACTGGTGCTACCAAACCGCTCACTTCACACCATGCTTGCCATCCTTGAAATGTGACCTGGGTCCTAGCCATGGCCCACCCTGGCTACTGCAAAAATGAACATTCTTCTGTCCAGAACCAGGACAAGGGCCCAGAACTGGATACAAGATTTGAGATGTGGTCTCATCAGTGCCAGGTAGAGGGGGACAATCACTTCCCTGGTCCCTGGCCACACTATTGCTGATATAGGCCAGGATGCCATTGGCCTTCTCGGCCACCTGGACACACTGCTGATTCGTGTTCAGCACCCCCATGCCCCTTTCTGCTAGGCAGCTTTCTGTCCAGTCTTCCTCAAGCTGTAGTGTTGCATGGGGCTGTTGTGACCTAAGAGCAGGACCTGTCTCTTCATGTCATTAAGCCTCATACAATACACCTCAGCTCATTGATACAGATCGTTCAGATCCCTCTGAATATTCTTCCTTCCCTCCAGCAGATCAACACTCCCACTCAACTTAGTGTCATCTGCAAACTGACTGAGGGTGCACTCCATCCCCTCATCCACATCAACAATAAAAATTTTAAACAGGGCTGGCCCCAACACTGAGCCCTGAGGAACCCCACTGGTGGTCAAGAACATTGTTCTAGCATGACCAATTCACTGTAGAGGGTAATGTAGAGGCTATATCAGACTGTTCTTTGGAAACAAGGAAGAAAATGTCAGTGTTTCTAGTAGCAATCACTATTCTTTCAATTGCATTAAAATGTGATTTCTGCTTATCAGTAGCTTTTATGTTATTCCCATTTATTCAATTTCCCTACAACATGCTTATCCTGTTAGCTTATACCCAGGGTGTTGCTTTCTTCCTTTCAATGTTTTTGTTCCTTTTTTTTTTTTAATATAAATGCTCACCTGGAAGAGGCGGAGAATGTTAGAAAACTGCTTGCTCTAAGTCCTTCCTCAGACACAGCATTATAGATAGTATTCACCATTCTCCTCTAAACTGTTGTCACAGTCTGATAATCACAGAGGAACAAAGCTCCCTGTAGAGTGCAGAAAGAACTTTAAGTTTGAATATTCCCCCAAATGAGATAAAACTCAAAGTTATATTTTGATACCAAAACCTGATATTTTAATTTTATTAATTGTAAAAGTGAGAAAGGAAAGGAAAAATAGAGAAAAGTTGGGAGAAGACAAGGTTAGTTTAAAAGCATAGGAGAGTTTTACCACCACATTCTACCTTTCTGCTGAGATGGGGAGGACGAAGCAATTTCTACCTTTATTCTGCTGCATGTGATGGTTATCTTCTGGCCTGGGGAGCTGGCAGCTTGTTAGATTTCAGCCTTCTGGAATGCAGCCACGATGTGTGGTCCTTGCTGCTCATGTCTTAGCTGTGTTTCAGTTGGGCAGCCACTAAGCAGAGCAAAGTCACAGTTCCCGTCTTGGCAGGAATATGGTAGGATGCAGGAACAGGGTTTTTCAGATGTTACACATGTAACATGTCTGGTTTCTGTTCTCCCTAGGCTGGCAGCACCTCAGCTCCCAGTCATAGGGTTTGCAGCTGATGGTGAGGAGAGGTGCAGGGGTAAGACTGGCCAGCTCCAACCTTCCCAGGCAGAGAGACTCGCAGAGAGGGTGCCTCTCCTCCCCTCTTCTCCTGGTTTTGCATAGTTTTTGCTCCACTTCATATAGGGTTCAAGACCTTTTTGCTATGGTTCATTTTGCATGTAGCCTTCAGGTGTCCAAAGGGATAACAAAACCAGACACAATGGCAAAGCATTTTTTGAAGCATTTTTTCTTGTTATCAGTTTTCTACAACTGTGAATATGAATTCAGATTTTTTTTTCAGAATTAATGAAATCTAAGCACTCATCTGTAGAAATATAGATTTGAAGATTAGACACTGCATAACCAAATAAACAAATCTGCTAAGTTGTAGATGCTATTTATACTGTAATACATCATAGCAGTAATTCTAACCTATCCCAACAAAGACACATATTCACCAATGTAGTTTAAAACCAAATAATACAAAAAAGGCACTAATGGTTTTCAGTCTTAATGTCCTGTGTTGATAGATAGAGCACCTATTAGCAATGCAGTGGAACTGCCATTGTTGTTATGGTATAAATTGCAGAGAGGTTTTCTTTCAATTTGGGTAATGCTCTATTTGTAGGCATGTAAGAGGATATTCTTGCAAATGTCTATTCTTTTATTTCATGTATTGTAAATGCATATAGAGACTGACACTAATGTGTGTTGGAAATGCTAATTACGTTTGTAAGACATTATTATGAAAGGCCTTGGATAGTTTGAAGCTTTTGGATATTGCTTCAAAATGAAACCCTTCATATTTTAGTCAACTTAGCTACTACATTAGCAGAAGGAAAATAATTGGTATGGGTTTGATTTGGGAACTCTACCTAAACAATTACTGAAGACTTGATGCTAAATCAAAAGGTAAGGTGTCTGGAAAGGTTAAGTGCTAAGGTATTCATGATTATGTGTTCTTTTTACAAAACAGCAGCAAGTAGATAAATATCAGAGTTAAAATGTATTTGAGAGTAATGACAAATAATTGATGTTGGCAGTGACACGCATCTTGTTGATTCTTTAATCTTCAGACAGAATTGAAGCCGAATTTAGCTCAATAAATCACCCAGCAGAGGCTAACCTAGGTCATGTTAGGCCTACTTTTGATTCTCTCCAGGGGCTCCAGAATATTTTCCCTGAAAAAAAGTATTTTTGCAATAGCAGTCTCTGGACAAAAATGTCTGCAGGAACTGAAGTTCATGTTCCTGTTTTACTAGATTTACTTAATGTACCATTCTGAATCAGAGAGAAGAAAGACTCGAATCCATTCTCAGATATTTCAAATCACAGTGACAGTTACAGTCACCTATGTACTTGAACAGACCAAATTTGTATCAGAAGACAGATGAGAATACTTTTGATCTCATTCTTTTAGTGTAGTACCAATTATTTCAATGGGAAGCATTAAAAAAAAAAAAGAAATGGAGAAAACAGCAGAGTGGAGCTGATTGTAGTAAAATGGTCAAGGTCTGCTTTACCCAGGAATAACAGAAAAAAGACATGAACGGGGTGTAATAGAGTTTTAAATGACTTCTAGATATCTAGAAAAACTTCTTCCATTATTAAGATTCCCAATGTTATAATGTGTGAGTTTCTGAGAAGAAATTATGTATTCTTAGTCTAAATGCAGTCTAATTCTGAGGAATTGCAAATCTTTGTCATTTTTTCAGTATTAAATGTTATTTGTCCAACAGCTTAGTCTTGTGTATACAACTGAGGAAAATTTTGTTTATATCCCACATTTGAAGAGGCAGTATTAAACACTGGTGTTGTAAACTGACCCTTTTTATGTGGACTTTTTTGACTCAGTCTTTAATAGTAACCTCTCTTCTCACACGTCTCAAGTGGATGAATCTGAAGGCAGGAACTGGGGGAGCAAAGTCCCTCCTACTGTAAGTAAAGATCACGTTGATATGCACCTGAGGAATATGAATATAGGTACATCTATGGGACCTGATGAGATGCGTATGAGACTCCTGAGGGAACTTGCTGATGTAATTGCCAAGTCACTCTCCATGATATTCAAAAAGTCATGGCAGTCAGATGAAGTCCCAGGTGACTAGAAGAAGAGAAATATTATATCCCTATTTTTAAACAAGGTAGAAAGGAGAACTCTTGGAATTACCAAACTGTCAGCCTTAACTTTGTGCCTGGGAAGATGTTGGAACACATCCTTCTAGAATCTATGCTAATGCACATGGAAGACAGGGAGGTGATTTGAGATAGCCAGCACAGCTTCACCATGGGCAAGTCCTGCCTGA
>JAOXXN010000364.1:32921794-32937253 GCA_026770055.1 Myrmophylax atrothorax
GGTTTGGTTAGAGTATCCTTCTCTTAGATGGATGGCCTTACAGGGCTAAGTGAGCTCCATCTGCCTGGGTTTGGAGTAAGAGTTGTCCTTCTCCTAGGATGGTTGCCAGAGGGCTAGCAATCCCTTCCCGCCTGTGGACACACTTTGTCTGACCCTTCAGCTGAGACCTGTCTGGCATAGGAGACCCTACCAGCGGCACAAACCACCGCCAGCATAGCTCTCAACCTCAAGAAGGCACACAAGCTTCTCCCCCACGACAAAGGGGTGTCCCTGGAGAAGTGGTGAAGGAATAGAGTGTATCTTAAAAGGGTTTTGTGATAG
Organism: Myrmophylax atrothorax; assembly: GCA_026770055.1. Lineage (NCBI taxonomy): Eukaryota > Metazoa > Chordata > Aves > Passeriformes > Thamnophilidae > Myrmophylax > Myrmophylax atrothorax. The sequence goes on from JAOXXN010000364.1 coordinate 32,922,116, forward strand.
ATTTGAGGGCAGTTTGTCTCCAGACATCCTGGAGAGGTCAGTTAGTTCCCATATGCTACCAACATTGCTCTTCCTCTTCTAGTGGTTTTAATTAAAACGTATGAAGAGTACTTTCCCAAAGTGAGCCACTGGACCTATTTACATGGATGAGAAATCTGTAACTGACTTTTGTTGGAGCCTAGTTTACCCTTCTAATGTGTGTCCTTAATGTACAAGTTTTGGAGATTTGAATATGAGATGACTTTATGACGGTAAAGTGCAATAACATATGCAGACTGTGTGTAGCTGCAGCAGTAATGCTATGAAAATTTAATGTAACTAATCAACATAAATTTAATTTTTGAGACAGCAGACTTGTTTTGGCTTCAGCCCAGGAAATCATTAATTGGGTACTTCATGCACATGCCTTATCTATTGTCTTGGAACAACTCCTGTACTTAAACTTGCAATCCACATTTTTAGGGATTTTATCTACATAACAATAGTCCTGCTCTTACTGCTGTGTGATCATCTGGGATCACCTTGTGTGTGGTCATCTTCAGTCACCTGTGAGTGATGAATACCTGACACTTTTGTGAATACTGCATATGTGGCATGTATTGCATGTTGTGAATATTGAGTAAAGCCAGTTTTCTCATTCTTGTAGACCTGATGAAAGGTTTGTGTATACAAAAAATCTGCCTTAATAATAAGGAAAGTCCACTTTCTGTGAACTTCTTATGCTTAGATCATCATAGCTGTAATTACTCTATTAGACATTAAACATTAACATGACAGAAAATATTTGAATGATGAAATGATGAATAGTGAAAGGGGGCAATGTTAAGCTTCCAAGTAAACAGTCTGGCATAAGAATAACAGCTCCTCTTTGTGGATTAACTCTACAGAAGATTTAGAATTTTAGCATTGCAAAATCAGAATGATGTCATTTGGTTGAATGCTTTCTTCCACTTATATTTCTTGGACTTAGTGTACCAAGATATCCCCAAATGAAGTGCTGTTTGATGTCATGTATTTTTAGCTTTCAGAGGGTTTTGTCATAAAATACATGAATTAGTACCTTGTTTTTAAGGTATGGGCTTTATTGTTAAATGACTTTGCTCATCAAGTTTAAGAGTCCAGTTTGGAAGTCTGAGGGTGGGCTCGGCTATAAAAGTACAAATATATGTTCATGAAAGGTATCTTCTGCCTCTAAAGGTCCTTGTACTCTTGGTGCTTTTCTATATGAATGGCAGGAAGATTATAGAGGAGGTTACACTTACAAATTAATGAAAGAAATGCTGGGAATTTGCTTTGAATGTATGAGATCTAAGTGGGCAACTGTGCACTTTACTCCTAGGGTGTTCCTTTGTCATATATACCCCACTGTGTTTGGTAAGTTAATGAGATGCTGAGAGCCAATCTATGTGTTTTGTGAGGCAACATACGTGATAACCTATACTACTAAAGTGATACAAATTTTCTTTAACTTCATAGAGTCTGAAATTTCTGGACAAAAGTGCATTTGTAATGCATGGATAGACATTTCTGGGTTAATCCTTTGTATATCTTGTCATATATTTACTTTGATGGATTGCTGGTTTTGTTACAGAATAATTAAGTGTAACTGAAAAATATGGTATTTTGACACAACTTTATACCTTTTAATTTGTTGGTGCTAAGTAGTAGGCAACTCATGAGAAATTTGCCTGCAACATTATCAGTAAATCCCTTTCACAGCAGAACGAAAATAAAACCACACCCATTAATCAAATAATTGTTTAATCCAGGACATTGTGTTGTTTTCTTTTAACTGAAGGTTTAACTGCTGGAGGAAAAGTAAAGCAGTGGAGCTCTACAACTTATCTGGATTATTTCTGTATACAAAATTATATAGATAGGTAAAACTGGGCAGTTTGTCAGGTAAAATTGACAAAAATGATTAATCACAAGTACAACAAGAAGTGTGCCCAGGTAGCTAGACTATTAAGTATAGCTTTTCAAAAAAAAATTGAACTCACTTAAAGGCTATGTGCTGATTGTTTCAAAGACATATAATAGAGGAAAATAGCAAAAATCAACATCAAGTAAAAATAAATGATATCATAAAAATGATAAGGGAGCTGTGCTTGTTTGAAAGTGAAATGTTATAAAAGGTACAAAAATCCATCAATTCTTCAAGAACAAACAGAATACACAGGGTTTTCTTTAGAAAATGTAATACACAGCTGCCATAATTTCCAGTGCATCATCTCTCATAGGCATTTGTTGGTAACATATCAGAAACAGATTAAATTAAGAACTCCATTAGGTTTTGACATACTCTAGAAGATGGACAGGTTTTATATTAAACATTACCCTAAAAGAACAAGTGGTTGAGCATACACAGTATAATCATGGCTCCATATCTTCTGTGGCATGTTGAACCAGAAGTTGTATCAATAGAGTCCATGGCCTTATATTTTGTTGGTACATTTTTATGGGAATAAAAATTCCTGAAAAATATATGTTCTAATCTAATCAAGTGTGAAATTATTAAAACAATCTATTTTCCATATTGTATGAAATAGGGAAGAAATAATTTAGTTTCTTTAAAAAATAATACTGCTATGATAATATTGCTTGTAATATTTAATTCCATAAAGCACTTTCAGGAAAACATATAAGACTAATTACTGCTGCTAAAGAAATGTGATTTTACCATCCTGTGTTAATGTTATGGAGTGGTTTCAGCATGACAGGAGACTGCAGGTGGAAACAAGGTGTTTAGGAACTTGAGTGATCAGTAATGTCGGTTTATTTTAATGTATGTCTGCTGCTTTGTGTCTGGAGACTGTGGCTTTTCTTCTTTAGGAATGCTTGAGAACATTTTGGAATTTAAGCCTCTAGGAAATTACTTTATTTCTGTGCCTGCAAAATTTTTTGTAGGGAGAGTTTGATGAAAGAAATGCATCAGCAGTTTTAGCAAACTGTTTTGAGTTCAAATTGTTCAGAAAAACTTGAAATATTTCCTTGGAATTTGAAATTATGATCATAATTTGAAATCATAAAGTAAATGCAGTATAAAGATGGTGCCAGTTATTTTCTATATTCTCTCACTGCTATGATCTAGAATGGTCACTGTGACTTCCTTGCTCAAAAGGAGGTTTTGTTTTGTTGGAAAAAGAGTCAGCATCTGGAAGATTTACTGTATAGAAGTGTACCTTGCTAGTACTCAGTCTTTAAAATGACAAAATGGTTTGGAAGTGAGAAGTGTGCTTGCCTGCTCTGAATCTGTAGTGAGACATGTCCACAGTAATGCCTCACTGAGGCTGTTTTAAGACAGTGGGGGGAGATCTTGAAATTTTATCTGACTTGAGAAACACTGAACGTCTATTATGTTTGCAAAAGATAAACTTAATTCTGTAGTCACTTGTAATAGAATGGGTTCAGTAAATGAATCTGAAAATATTTCTCCAAATGTTAAGATTTTGCACCTATATAAGGTTATAACAAGAAAAGACAAACAAGCAAATAAAGCTCAGAGAAACCTAATCAATCAAATAACTTACATATCACAAACAAACCCCCCCTCCCCTCCACCCCCTCCCGGCCCCAAAGGATCACAACACAAGCTGTGAATGTGAACATTTTAAATAGCAAGGTTCAAATGAAGAGGAAAGTCTGGCAATATTACAGTAAGAAGGAGTATGAACAAAAAATATAAAGCCCAACTCTCAATTCTTAATAAATATTTATAAAAAACAATTCTCAATTTTTCAGAATGTATTTTATTACTTTGTATTTTTTTCATAATTTATGCCATTGCATGCATTCAGGTCACCTTGGAAGTGGAAAATGTATTTGATGTGGGGTTTCTGTTCCTATTATTTTTTGCATTCTAAAATACCTTCAGCAAAGGGCAAGGATTTTTTTTTTTGCTACTTTTCTTTCTGTGTCAGGACACGTAGAGCTAGATTGTGATGGTGACATATGATCAGAGGTTCAGAAATATAATTTCCATTCTAAACCACTTTTTTTTGTTAACATTTATACTCCTTTCACATTCACTTTAGTTGTCTGCATGGTTTTATGAACACTGGTAATGTGAATAATTGATTCAATACAGAAAGAGCTTCATTTAAAACAATAATTTCTTTAACAGATATATTTTATATTTGTAGTTAACCTTTATTGCACTCAAGGTTTACTACTTAAAAATGTAATTCCTTTGAAAAGTATTCAAATAAAAGCTTCTAATGTTCCTTATTATATGCTTAGTTTGTAGTATGGAAGTTGTATTTTTAAATATCTTTGAAAAAGTTTTGGACCAAATTTTCTGTTGGCTTAAATTGATAGTTTCATCTTCTAATGGTGTCCTAGCAATGCACTCTCTGCATAATAGAGTTATAGCAAAGGGAATCTGTGTAATTTTGGCAGGATTTATCAAATCTCTGATTTTGAGAATGGTAACCTGGTATCTGTTAGTTATACAAATTGTGTTTTGTTAGTTCAGAACCAAGTAATTTTCTGGTTCCAGACTTTTAATCTGAAACTGTAAGGTTTTAAAGAATGAAGGTTTCATCCAATCCCCTGATGATGTTAGAAAGGTAATAAACAGTTCAGTAAGTAGCTATTTCTGAATTCCTTTTTACTATAAAATGATGAGTAAGAGATAAGGCTGGCAAAAAGTTAAGTAAAAAAATAATAAATTCTTATCTTCTTAAGTGCTTTGAGGGGAATAAAAATTGTTGATTAATAAAATGTCTTCATGTATTTGCAAAACATAACTAAAATAAAGCACTACTTCTCTTTAGCTAAGTAACCTGAAACAAGTCACAGTTGTGGATGTGTCAGCAAACAAGTTCCATTCTATTCCAATTTGTGTACTCCGGATGTCTAATTTGCAGTGGTTGGATATTAGCAGCAACAAACTGAAAGATCTCCCGGAAGACATAGACAGGTAGTTTATGTTTTAATTCCTTGACAGGTTTATGAACTATTAAGTCTATTTAGAAAGTTACAACATTCCAAAGGACGCTATTATTGAAAAATCACATGAAAAAAATAACTTTTTGAAATATATCAGATATTTCTTCTGCATGTAAACATACCCATTATTATTGATAGACTAGGCCGGAGAACAGAAACTATATTTTCTAGCTCATGGATGGCAGTCAACTAAATTTAGTCAGCTAAATACATTCTCTGCTGCTTTCATGATAACTTGTCATTATATCTGGGCATTGTTTTTTGGGAAGTCTAGAGGGTATACTCTGTCCCAGTTCCAGCAAAGGGAATTCCTCACCATATGGAGCTGCCAGCAGTAACTGGGGGTAGATGCGGAGGAGGAAAAGATGATCTAAAGCTCATTGAAGGTATTGAAAGAACCTGACAAACGTTGCCAGTAAAGCAGAAAAATATTGGTAAGATTAAAATAACCACTGACAATCCTCCCCTTCTGTTCTGATATGTGTGCCTGTGGACACACATACTCACTTTTCCAGTTTACATACCCGCTAGAACTAGTTTTTTAAAAAAATCACGCTAATCCTTTTAAAGCGTCTTGTTAGCCTGAGAAAGCACTCTTCTTATTCCTGGGCCTACTTATTCACTCTTGAGTCCTGTGGTGATTTGGTTTACAAAACTTTACATAGCCATAAGTAAACCAAAATAGGTATAAACTATAATTTATTAAAACAAAATATTCTGGGCTTTTTATTGATCTAGGAATAGAAACCCCTGAGGCAGAAGAAACTTCACAGAAATCTCAGTCTTAACTTTCTCATGGCCTTTGTGGCTGGGCAAAAGGACTTTTCTGGGACATGGTGTAATCTCAGATTATTCTGACAGCAGGATTGAAGCCTTAATTTGTGTCAGTAATTCACATGCATTAGCTACAAAAAAAATAAATCTGCCATTTTTTTTCTAGGGGAACTGACCAGGGATTTGGTTAACTTCAAAGAGCATCTAAGAGTATTTTTATATTATGAAGGATACCCACTCAATCTAAGGATAATTTTTTCCCTGAGTACCTAGACTTGATATGAAAATATCATAATCAGACACCAAAAAATATTTTCTTTGTTTGATTTCCGGTTTTGATTTTTGAGATTCCTTGGGCTTATGTGCCTTCTGAAGACTACAAAATGTCACGATAATCCCTGCCCCAGTAAACTGATATTCTTATTCAGACTTATGACTTCAATGCCTGTATTGTCAAAGAATCTCAGTGAATTACCATACAGTCTGTGATTTCTAAGGGTGATGCCTTATGTGATATCTTCCCCTGAATTCAAACAGACCATGTGGATTGGATAAGCAATAGCCTGAAACAGTATTTTAGGAATGGACTATTCCAGTCATAAAGGACAAACTTGTTTCATCAATATGCCATGCTTTTTATCTATCTACTCCAAGGAATAAGTGCACAGCCACAAATTTCTATTGCATTAGGAAAAGACAGGGGAAATAAGGCAAAAGTTCCTCCAGAAAACACTGTTATTAAATTGATTTCAGTGGGACAGCTTGCAAGAGTCTTATGACTAGGAGCTTATCTTTCTCTTGCTCCCCACAGTACTAATTACTACTGAAAAACAATAGATGGGGACATATTGCCTAGAAGAGACATACCTTGTTTACAGAAACCAGCATATGGTCAAGGGTGTTCCAGGATGCATATGATGAGGCTTTATATCATTTTCTGAAAACATCTACTGTAAGGAAGTACAGTAAATTTTGTGACCTTTTGTCTTGAGCATGCTTTTGATTACTTGTCAGAGGTATGCTATTATTATCTATAATATTGAACCAGGACTGGTTCCATTAAAGTTGATGAAAATTTGTGCAAATGAGGTTTGAGTGATTTTTTGAACTTGCATGTAATTCATCCTATTATATAGAAGATTAAGTCAGTATTGCTGTTTTGGATAGATGTTCCTGTCTGAAATAAGTATTTAAAGTCCTCTTTATCTTTTATATCTTTACAGGTTAGATCAGTTGCAGACGCTTTTATTACAGAAAAACAAGTTGACTTACCTTCCACGAGCTCTTGTCAATATGCCAAAGCTCAGTTTGCTAGTTGTCAGTGGTGATGACCTAGTTGAGGTACCAACAGCCATCTGTGAGTCAACCACAGGCTTAAAGTAAGTAAAAGTGAGAGACAAAGGATAATGTTCTTAAGAAGATAAGGTAGGGGTAACCAAGAGAAATACTCTCACAAGCATTAGTTTCTACAAATTCTGACCCAATTTATATCAAAGCAGTAAGGGAGGCACTACAAAAACTGGAAATTACAAAGGATTTGCAGCTGATTTTCCTCTGCCAGTTACTCACATTGTGTATCTGTATGCCTAAACTGCTATTCCTGGGTAGATTTGGTCATAGCAGCTTTAGCTTTGGAGTAGCAAAGCCATGCCTCAGGGCAGGACCAGTAGCCTGGCAGTGCTGCTAAAAGCATCTTTCTGGGAGGCAGACATATGGCTAGTAAAAGGCTAAAGAAGGTCACTTGATTTTCGTAGTTCCTTGCTGTGAAACACCACCTCATTGCTGCATTCTGCAGGCAATGTTCAGGTCTTTCATTGCAGAATCATTTTAGACCCTGTATTGGGTCTGGTTTGGGAGTTAACTTTTGCCATAGCTGTCCTCATAGTGCTGCTCTTTGCAGAAAGTTGTTGATAACACATCAGTGGTTTTGGCTACTGCTGAGTTGTGCTGACACAGTATCAAGGCAGTCTCTCTGACCCACCCCTACAAAGCACTCTAAGCTGAGGTTGAGCAAGAGCGTGGGAGGGGACACAGCTGCAACAGTTCACCCAATTCATCAAAGGGGTATTTCATATATGGTGTCATGCTCAGCATATAAAGCTAAGAGAAAGGAGAAGGGAAGTGGACCATTTGTTATGAAGATTTTTGTCTTCCTAAGAAACCAGCAACATGTACTGAGTCTCTGCTTCCCAGGAACTGGATAGATACCACCTGTTGAGAAGTAAAGAGTGTTTTTACTTTGTTTTGCTTTGCTTTGTTTTGCTTCTATGTATGGTTTTTACTTTCCTCATTAAGCATCTCAACCTATAATTTTTACGTCTGCTCTTCTCCTCTTGTCTTGCTGAGGGGTGAGAGCTCCTTGATGGACACCAGGCCAGCCAAACTGTTCACAGTCTTACAGCAATTGAAGAGATTTTAGAAAGCCATATGATTTCTTGAAACATTTATTCTTTTGAAAGTAACAATTTTATTTTTTTCTTTTCTTTCTTGGAGTGAAAATCAGGAACTTTCAGAATTCTGTGTATTTAATTTGCACATTTATGCAAGTTTTTTATGTGACCACCTAGTTTGTCACTTACAACATACAGTTTTAGGAAACTTGCTAATGCAATGGAATGCAAGTCCAGTCATTCATTGTAAAAGAGGAGTAATGTAGTAACTACCAAACAATGGAGGTATTTATTGACACCTAAGTGATACTGGTGAAAAGAATGATTTATGTAGATAGACAGAAAGAGATAAATGTGATAATTTTTATATGGAAATTGTAGTATAGAGAAGGTGCCATTTGAAATCTTTAATCAGAGATGTATCCTAACAATGCCATAATACAAAATTCAACTGATGTAGTTCTTTACATTTCTCCTTCTGGGTCTAGCAATTTCAACAATGTTGTTCATATTGGCCAGTGATGATCAGCAGCCTGTAGCATATATTCTTATGTTAATTTCTGTCTAGATTCATAAGTCTCAAGAACAGTCCAGTTGAAACCATTGTATGCGAGGACACTGAAGAAATTATAGAAAGTGAACGTGAACGTGAGCAAGTTGAGAAAGAGTTTATGAAGGGATACATTGAAGACCTAAGGGAAAGGGGTAGGTATTAACTTGCTGTAAGCTGTATTAACCTGCTATCTCAGATATAAATGCACAGATACCTTGGGAACACTGATTTTTAAGAGTACAGTAACATACCCTTAAAATTTATGGTATTAAATAAGACTAATTGAGAAAATGTAAAATGTGTTTTGGGCTCTAACTAGGACACCTGATATCGAACAAATGTATACAAAGTTAATTGTGTGTTTGTACATGCATTAACCTTAATCATTAATAATGTATACAAAGACTATTCTCATTCTCCAGATTTACTTACCTCTCTTGGTATTCACATTAGTGATTTTGAATTCCTGAAGAAGTGCTTATCCTGCTCAAAAAGAAACACAGTGTATATATGAAAGGGTCTCTGTACTTGTAGAACACTCTCTAACAATACTATCTGTATCAAGGTATTAACTGTACAATTGTAGTAAAATCTTTGCGTTTGTCTTCATTACATAACACTTGAAGCTTTATGTATTACTTTATTTTGCTATTCTGTCTTATATTTACCATCATTAAGCAATAGTTGATCTCTTGAGTCTTTAGTAAAATGCTAGAAAACAAAGGAAAATTTTCCTGTTAGCCAGAATATCCTATAGGCTCTGTAATACCCTATAGACTCTTTGAAAGTTTGTATGTAGAAATGACTTCTGGTGGAATGAATCTTTTGGTATATTTTCATTCCTTGCATTTCTTTTAAGTGATCTATATAGTGGTCCTACAAGACCTGGTAAAAGAAAAATGTAAGGAAGGATGTGGCTTCAGAATAGTTTTCATGTTCTGATACTGGACTTCTGTTCCTTAATGTCCACAATCTGAGTACTTGAGTATTCATGCTGTCTATTTCTAATGCAAAATCTGCTATAAAAATGACAGATTCTAATAATGGTAATTAATGGTGATTAAAATGGAGAGAAGAAAGGAATGCATGAAAAACTAAGGTCATGATTTGGCTTCATATGTAATAATAAAATGTGTAATGATGGAGTTGTATTTACATGCTTATGAAATTTGGAGTCTGCCAGGTTGCCTGAAACTTGCTTTTGTCCCTGTAGAGAATACAGCAGCGTTATGCTCCTTTGGGGCAAAGCAGCTCAAGGATACACTTCTCTGCCTTCCTAGACACAACCTGCCTCTATGCTTTTTATGATCAGTTTGGATCATGAATCACTCTCGTATTTCATGCTTCTGAAATTTTCTGCTATAGGTTATGCCAATACCTGCTTTTGAAAAACAGACTGTAGAAGGAATAGCTTCTGTAAAATACAAACCAGCAGAATTTCAGAAAGACAGCACAGACATTATTTATACAGTACCTTTGAAATAAAACCAAACCCAGCTATTTCTAGCAAAGAGTTCCACTTATCTGTGTTGGGTTACATAGATAAAATCTGAGATGTATTTCTTTTTTCTCTTTTCGCAGAATCGACTCCTTCCTACACTACGAAAGTATTACTCAGTCTTCAGCTCTAAAGATTAAAAACCTCAAAATCACCAGTTAATATCTGAATAACTCTCTTTTTGTCCACCTGAATAGTAAACACTGAACAAATAGAGATGGACAGAATCACATCAAAACCATAATGAATTATTTATTTAATACTGTAGCTGTTGCCAGTAGCTACACATAAAAATAAAGAGCAGTAGAGCCTTCATAAGATACTTTTTCACCTTTTAAGTCAACTTATGTATTTTGAAGTTCACAACAACAAACACTAATTTGCAAATAGACCTGCTAAATGTAAATATTAACGGTAATAAAGTATATGCAGGCCTAGATAAAGGATGAAGACATTGTATGTTGTAGTTGAAAGAGTGGACCTTAAAGCATGATCTCAAAAAGAGATTTTATTTTATAGGAGGGGATAAACTAATTTAGAAAATATATGGAATCTGTTATTTTCTTAAGACCAAATAACACATGTAGTTATTTACAGTGTTCAGAGTGAGAACACACTCATAGTTATTTGCATTTACTTTCTGTTCTGCAAGAAAATTGTCCTCCTTGGGATTTTCAGTTTATTTTTTTTAAAGTTTCAACAACTTTCTATATAGAGGGTTGTAGCAGTTTTCCTGCCCTTTCCCCCAGCATATTATAAGCTTTTACCTGTTTGCAAATTCAAGTGCCAATCTGATTGAAACTTTTGTGCTTAGCAGTCTTATAATATAGTAGAGTATTAAAGAAGATTTTAAGGACTAACAGTGTGAGCTAACACTGCCAGCAAAATGATGATAAAAGTCTTCTATGAATGGTTGTATAAGTTTGCTGGTAAAAAGTTATGATGCTTGCTATTTAATAATTTGTTTATATGTAACTATCTAAGTGTATATAGTGTAGAGATTCAGAAACCTTGTTTTGCATGTACTTTTTCTTTATTAAATTAATAATTTTTACTCTGAAAAGATTTAGATTTTGAGAATTTAAACTCTAATTAGAATCAAATTAGAGAATTTTAGTGGTCCTAAACTTACGAGTGCAGTTAACTAATATGATATTTACATATTGATTTTTTGTAATAGATGAACAATTTTCAGTTTTGTGCTGTGGAATGCCACTTAAGTCCATCATATTTAAAAATCAAAGCAATGAAAGATATGCTTCTGAGACTTCCATATCAAAAAAACCCCTGCTTTTGATGTTTTCTTTTCTTTTTAACATTCTAGCATTTAATCTTTTAAAAGAAGAGAATTTTGAAATAATAGGTGTATTTTTTATTCCAATTACAAGCTTCTGCAATTATATTGCTATCAAAATGAAACCCACTCCACCCACTCCAGCTGGTCTCTAGGTGTTAATGAAGATCTTAAGCACGTTCTGATCAAAGGGAAAGTTAAAAATACTCTAAGAAAAATTGACATTTATCTGAATACTGGAAGACAATTTTTAAATTATCATTAGATATTGAAATAGGATAAAATTGTGCTTAGAGAAATCAGACTATGTGAAACTTCCATACAAATTTCTGTTATTGAAATTATAACTTTAGTTTATTAAGTATCGATATAGGTATAATAAACTTCTGTAAGATATCTGTTTTGACATTGCTTGAAATTCTATTTCTAGAATTCTGTCATAGTCTAATATCCACTGAAAATTGTAGGAATGGAAATCACAACAAGGTCTGTATTTATAGAATTCATATGGCCACTATGGGAATTGTAACTTTACAAAAATCTAGGGCTGCAAACATAATTAACAAAACAAAAATTCTATCAGAATTGCTGTCTATTTAATTGAAAAGTACTTGAATAGAGAAATTGTATTAGTACTTATTTAGCATTGTGGCTAATCTTACTCAAGAGTGTTTTGCTCCTCACAGGTAAGTGTGGCACAATAAAATGTGGGAGAGTCAGAAAAAAACAAATAGCATAAATAAACCCCATGCATTTTTAAGTTCATTGGACAGTGTTGTTCACAAGTCTATTTGCTTGTCAATATTTATCATTGCAAAATCCCAGTCTAGAACCAAGATTTTTAAATGCAGTGACAAACATAAGGTAGAAGGCTAACATGAACTCACATATCTGAACTAGAAACAAAAGGTCTGTTTTTTCATTAAAAGTTGCCATGAGACAACTTAGAAAAGACTCATAGATTCTCAGTCACTAGCAATCTTTAAGTTCAGGTTACCACTTAAATCTTGTAACACTTAAGTCATGTAAAATGCAAGGTCAGTGGTACACAGGAGATCCAGCTAGTGTTCTCCAGCTTGACTTTGGGTATCTGTGAATCTAATTTTCATGGAATCACAGTTTGATTTCAATTTGAAGAGACATTCAAATATCTACCCCAGCCCCTCTGTCACAGGCAGGAACATCTGTCGCTGGATCAGGTTTTTCAAAGTCCAGTCCAAGCTGCTCATGAATACTTTCCATGATGAGGAATCCACAGCTCACCAAACTTGCTGTAAAGAACTTCTTCCTTAGATCCAATCTAAAACTAAGTCTACCCTGTTTCAGTTTCAAACTGTTACCCTTTGTCCTGTCACTACAAACTCTCATTAAAAAATCTTTCTCCATCTTTCTCATATACCTATATATATTGAATAACTGTAATAAATCATGTCTCCTCCAAGCTGAACAACCTCAATTCTCTCAGCCTTTCTTCAAAGGGGAAGTGTCCCAGCTCTCTGATAATTTTTGTGGCCCTCCTCTGGATGTGCTCTAACAGGGCCATATCTTTCTTCTGCTAGGAATGATGCAGTACTCCAGGCAGAGTCTCAGCAGAGCAGAGCAGAGGGAGATAAGCACCTCCCTCAACCTGATAGCCATGTTCCTTTGGTGCAGAATAGCGCTCGCTTTCTGGGCTGCAAGAACACCTATAGGACAGCTCATGTCCTATTTTTGTCCGTTAGTATTTCAAAGTCCTTCTCCATAGGGCTGAAAGCTTTTATTCCTAGCTCTTGTAGAACATTACTTTCTCAAAATTTATCTACAGAAAGAAAGGATTATTTTGTGTCACAGAATTTGTTAAATACCTCTGTTTAAGGGGAAGATGAAATGTCTCCATTATGAGTAAGACAACCAGTGGGCATTGACAGCTATTAAAGTCCTAGTTGCAACATAACTGCATTTGAGTTCTACTTCTATGTCCTTTACAGTGAAAATACTATAAGAACATACTTATCACATGATTTTCAATATAACTTTTTAGTGTCATCCATTGCAGTAAAAAAATCTGTATGCCATAGAATCATAAAATTAACCAGGTTGGAAAAGACCTTCAAGATCATCAAGTCCAACCGCTGATCCAACCATCATGCTTACTAGACCATGGCACTAAGTGTCACATCCAGTCTCGCTTTTAAAACCTCCAGGGATGGTAAATCCACCACCTCCCTGGGTAGCCTATTCCAATGCCTGATTACTCTCTCCATAAAAAATTCCTCTGTCATATCGTACCTAAACCTCCCCCGGCACAGCTTAAGCCCATGCCATCTTGTTCTGCTGCTGGTTGTCTGGCAGAAGAGAACAACCCCCTTTTAGGTAGTTGTAGAGAGTGATGAGGTCACTCCTGAGCCTCGTCACCTCCAGGCTAATCAATTCCAGCTCCCTCAGCCTCTCCCCATAGGACTTTTGCTCCAGCCCCTTTACCAGCTTCGTCGCTCTTCTCTGCACCCACTCCAGCACCTCAATATCCTTCCTGGACTGAGGGGCCCAGAACTGGACACAGTACTCAAGGTGTGGCCTCACCAGTGCTTAGTACAGGGAAAGGATCACTTCAGTTGTCCTGCTGGTCACACTATTCCTGATACAGGCCAGGATGCCATTGGCCTTTTTGGACACATGGGCACGCTGCTGGCTCATGTTGAGCTTGCTGTCAGTCAGAACCCCAGGTCCCTTTCCCCTGGTTGCTCTCCAGCCACTCTGTCCCCAGCCTGTAGCGCTGCATGGGGTTGTGGCCAAAGTGCAGGACCCAGCACTTGGCCTTACTGTACTTCATCCCATTGGAATCAGCCCATTTCCCCAGCCTATCCAGGTGCCTCTGAAAAGCCCTCCTGGCTTCCATCTGATGAACACTCCCTCCTATCTTGGTGTCATCTGCAAATTTGCTTATGGCGGACTCAATCCTGCATCTTATTTGCTGTGAACCTACACTTGTAGAAACTGCACAGCAAATGTCCTATGTTTTACAGTAGTCCCTTCTTTGTCTTTAGTGCTACAAGCCTTTACACAAAAGCTAAGCACTTGTCAAGTAAGTGGACAACTGTGTTGGTGTGCTTGAACACTAGAGCTTTTCTTAGAGGTGTTTTGCTTTTGGTGTTACAAAAAAAAAGTGCAGAAAAAGCAGATTCTTTGCTGTTTTCAAAATCTAATCTGAAATATGAGGAACTTTGAGAACTTCGGTTGGTAAATAAGTAGTTTTATTTACAAAAGACCAAATGAATGTGCGAATGATTTTAGAGGAAATCTCTGAAGTCACTAATAAAATATCCTGGTCAGAGTTTGACAGCCATTTCTTTTAGGTACGTCAACATAATTAGTTTTTCATATTGCTTTCTGCCCTCTCAGGGAACCAATGTGAATTAAGTTTTTTGAGGGTTATTTTTAGTTCAGATCAAATCCTCAGTTTGTTTGACTGTATCTACTATCACAGAAGGGTTTAGGAAAGCATTTCCTCTGAAAAAAATCCTCTAGCATGACCTGAAATATATGTTCACCAAACTACAGCCATGACTCATTAGCAACCAGGTTGTGAAGGAGTTGTAAGTTATCCAGTTAGGCCTGGCTCCTGACATTTTGTGATCTATTTAAAAATCAATGTAGCAGATACACATGGGAAGTGCCACTGTGAACTATCAGAATAACAATT
>JAOXXN010000364.1:32953248-32965019 GCA_026770055.1 Myrmophylax atrothorax
ATAAAAATTCTTTTAGTGGTTTTTAAAATTTCATTTAATGTAATACTTTATTTTATTTTATTTTATTTTATTTTATTTTATTTTATTTTATTTTATTTTATTTTATTTTATTTATTTTTTTTTAACAAAGGTACTGGAATCTGTGAAAAGGTTTCTGAGTTTGAAACAGATTTGTTCTGTGCCTGGGATAGCACACCTCAGCTTTGTTATGGCTGGAAGTGCTCTTAAAAAAGTACTTTTATGGCTTAAAAATTCTTTTTTTTTTCCAAAAACTTATGAAAATTCTGAATGGAAAAGAGTGAAAGAAAAGAATCTATATCCAAAACACTATTCATCCTAAATTCTTTTAACAACCCAAATGCAGTCAGATTCTGTCCTGAAAGAAACAAGTCTAGACAGAAATATTTAGGAAAGAAAACTCAAGAGTGACATTTCAGCAATGAGGGAGAGTGCACATAATTTTCATTTCTGGCTGTGGCCTTTCCTTCTGAAAGTGCTCTGCATGAAATGGTTTTGGATCAAGCTTTTCTGACTACAGTACTGCACACAGTGAGGAAAAGAAATATTGAGAGACTGGGCTGTTATGCTGAGTCTTCGTTTGTGCTTGCATCTAATTTCCTCTTCTTATCCTGGACAGTTCTAACAACTGCAGTTAATTTACTTCCAGAGGTATTGCCACTCCTTTATTGGACAAGAATATAGATGAGTAGCTGCTCCAGGTAGAGATCCCTGTGCATATTTGAACTTCCATTAAAAACAGACAAGTAAAAAGCCAAACAAAAACAATGCACAATGTTTGTTCGACATGATTCTCAGTTATGTGCAATAGGCAGGAATCAGAGTAACTCCTCTATTTCTCTCCTTTTCCTACCTATGCTGTTTTCCTCAGGGAAATATTTTAAGCATGTTTCCTGGGATTGTTTTTACAATTTGGGAGAGATGAGCAATGATATAGGTAGACAGCTATTTGGAGTTGCCAGTTAAATCCTTTAATGGGTCAGTATGACTGCAAGCAGATGGAAATGAGAGGCTAGTGACTGCATAAATCCAAGTCTTTGACACTCATTCCCCTTTTGGAAGTGTGTAGGACCTCAAAGAAAGGAATTGATTCTTTTGCACAGCCTACAAAAGTCACTTTTGCTCCCTATTACTCTGCAAGACTTGGTTTTGCTAAAGGTCTTACTTCAGTTATTTGACATCTGTTACAATCAGTATTATATCCTTAGTACTATATTGGTGAAAATCTGAGGCTACTGGTTAACTTAAATATATTGATTTGGGTACAATACTTTCTTTTATTTTGCTTTCCTTTAGGCATTGTTTTAATTGAAATGTGAATGCTCAGCACTATTTTGTGCATAGGAAGATTTTTTTTCTGATTTAAAATTAATCTCGATTTTTCCACATGAATCGAAATGCTTTAAGCTGCAGGAACCAAACTTGACTATTTTAGGTTGTGGAACTTGTGTTGGAAAATCTTGATGATTCCAAATACTATACACACACACTTCATATGTTGTACCTCTAAATATGCATCCATCATGGACATTAATCAAAAGGAGGCTGCCTTTTATAAATTTACCGGAAAAGTTTTTCATTCCATTCTCACCTACTCTGAATTGCTTGATAAAAGTAAAAAATATACCAAGGCTCATTTGTACATACTCAAAATGCTCATTCAAATTCATACTAGTAAGACTCCTTGATGACTCTAAAGGCTTTATAGGATAAGAGAGCAGTAACTCATTTTTTTCTCCCTGACCAAGGCCATCAAATTCTCTATTTTCTGGCTGAGTTAAAATAGTCACACCTTTTTTTAAGGTCTCTCAAAAACCCCCAAAGAACCCAAACAATAGCAAAAAAATTTAAAAGAACATTAAAAAAGATCTTAAAAAAGACCCACTGACCCCCCAAATAAGTCTATTATCCATTTTGTTTTAAAGTGACATAAATATGAGTATTGCTGCGTGTGTGCAACCTGGAAAGTCTTTGTCATGTCTTTTTCTAATGTTGAGGTAATGATTATTTTTATTGCTCCAAAGATATGCTATGGCATCACATGATAACTGAATTAAAGTCCCTTTTTGAAAAGATTTTGTTAGTCTCAGACTCATTTCAACACAAAGATGATAAAAATAACTGTAAGGGGTAGAGTATGATTTAGAAATACCTGCAAACTTGCGAGACAGCAGAAATTAAAAAAAAAAAAAAAGAATGATAAACAAGAAGACTGGAAATCTGTCTCTGGTTGTATTCTTAGGAGGAAGCCAAGCATTTTAAAATTTGATTGACATACTCATTGTGGCTTTTTGGAAGTTAGTTTTATATCTTAACTTGTTATCTTCGTATATTCTGCATATTCATATACATTTGGAAATCTATATATACATATACAGAGCATTTGACATAGATGATGGAGAAAGCAACAAGATGTGCTGCTGGACCTTGGACTAACACACAAAATAGGACTGGTTGTGGATGTGAAGGCTGGGGAAGCCTTGGTTGCAGTGATAATGATATGGTAGAGTTCATGATCCTGCATTGAGAAAACAAAGTAAGTAGGATTACAGACTTGGACTTTGAGAAAACTAACTTGGGCAGTTGGCATTTTGCCAGCTCAACCTAGCACACAGATAAGTTGGTGGCCCATATGGGGAGACCAAGGACTTTAGTGGCTTCCTGGGAACACGGCTCTATTCCTGGTAATTCTTATATAAACATCATTGGTTTATCTGTATTGTTTTGGTACATTCTGAACATAAACATAAACCATACAGTTTCCTGCTGGATGCATGTATTAACCCTTCTATTAACTCCACCCCTTATTTCATATCATATGACGCTAAACCCATATCCCATATTCATTTATTTCCCACACTTGAACAGCCCTTGTTCTTTTCCAGAGCTGTCTTCCACCCCTCCAACTGTAGATTTTAGTCCATTAGGGTGGATACTTTGGGCAGGAAAGGCAGTCAATTATTGGACATCAGCACTGGTTCAGCTCAGGTCTTCCCCCGATGGTTCATTTCCTGCAACACACAACACAGAAAGCAAGTTATTTTCTCCCTGAGTTCAAATCTTCTTGAGGCACACACTGGGTCGTCCTATCTTCTCTCATTACCCACCAAGTGCATCCTGGTCACTGAGCAAAAACAATTCCATGGATGGATTTGGTTTTGTTTGAAGCAGGACTAACCCAGACTGCTTTACCCAGCATACCTCTCAAGTGAATTACAGGAACTTTGTCTCCACCCACAGTGTGAAGGGACTCTGACTGGGAAGGACAAAATCAGTTGACAGAACCCTTAGTGTTGACTAACCATGTAGCTTTTGCTAGGTGCTGATCCCAGTTCTTGAAAGTCCCCCTACCCAATGCTTTATGTTACACTTCTCAACCTTCCCAGCAGCTGCAGTGTGGTATGGGATATGATATACCCATTTAATGCCATGCTCTTTTGCCTAAGTGGAACCAGACTATTCTTAAAATGAGTACCATTGTCTGACTCAATTCGCTGGGGAGTACTGTGTCACCACAATACTTGCTTTTCAAGAGCCAGGATGGGTGTTCCTGGAAGTGGCATAAGGCACTGGATATGTCTCCAGCCATCCCATACAGGCCAGATGGGGCTGTTGAAGGGTGAATATGTCTTGCTGACCACCTCTTGGTTCTCCAGCTCTTGGATTATCTTATGGATGGGAATCAGAGAGTCTCTGTCTGTTTGGTATTACTATTGACACACGATTCGGGTGGCAATTGGCACTTACTGGTCTTTGTCTCTCAACAATCCCACAAAAGAGGGATCTTCTGAAAGCCCAAGCAGGGCAGACAATTGTTTAAGTCTCTCTGCAGTCATTGCGGCCACACCAAAAACCCATCGATAACCCTTTGGATCTTTGAAGTATCCTCTTTTGAGGTAGTCCATGACAAGAATACAAGTGGCCTCTGGGCCAATCACAATGGGATGCCTTTTCCATTTGTCTCCTGTTAAACTCACTTTGGCCTCTACCACTGATAATTCTTGGCTTTTCCCTGTCACTCCAGAGATCCAGACAGGCTCTGTGCTTTTATACCTTGATGGCATCAGTGTGCATTATGCACCTGTATCTACTAAATCTCGGTATTTTTGTGGGTCAGATGTGCCTGGCCACCAGATCCGCACACACTCCAATAGGCTCAGTTGTCCCTCATCTCCTGGCTGGAGGCAGGGCCCCTCTGTTGCTGCTCTTAGTCAGAGTATTCACGTCTTACCTCAGCAATATTCTGTCAGAGGCTACTCCATCAGAATTGAGGGAGTAGCTCCTTTTGCGTCTCACAGATCGATGTCTCTTTTCTGAGGTCTTTGCCTCAACTATTTGGACGGCTTTTTTACCAGCTATCTTCTGTCTTAATTCTTGTAATTGGGCTTCAAGTTTAGAGGTGGGTTCACCGTCCCACTTCTTCATGTCTTCCCCCACTTCATGCAGAACTCACCACACCCAATTACGTTCACTACATGGCTTACACCTGGGACTTTCCTTTTTTGACACGTACAGCATGAGGTGACTGAGAATGGGACCAAGACCGAGACTGAGACTGGGACCTGGACCATTCTTCTGTTCTGCCTCAGTCAGAGTTCTCATAGGACACCTCTCTCTCAGGGACTTGCTGGTAGCAAAAATCATAGCTGTTCCTAGAATCTGGGTTGTTGGCCTGTGAGATTGAGCCAGCTTTCAATCTTTCTCCTATTGCCCATAACCGAGTGCAGATTTCGCCCACATTTCGGTCTCCATCATTACCATTTGGAAAGACAATTGTTATCAAGCAGCTGAACAATTAAGCTGGGGCACCTTGAATTACTTTTTCCCACATAGGCACCATGCAAGGGACACACTCTGGATCAGTAGTAGTGGGATCAATATTATGGAGTTGTTTGCCATAAAGAAGTTATAACAGTGCCAATTCTCATAGGTATTGGATGGCTTCATCTGCAGTTGTCCACTTTCTTGGGGAACTCTGTAGATTTTCCTTGTCTGGGTACACTCCAATCACACTTGCAAGAAGTTGCATCAACAGATTGCACTCGCCTCATGTCTTTGCAAGCTCCTTTCGATTTATCATCTCTGGCAATAGTGCCCAGGTGCTGTGCTTCATAACTGTCCAACTTGTAACTTGCAGCTCCTCTATCTTGACATTGGAGCAGTCAGGCCATAATTCATTCACCAGGCAGGTGGCTTTATTCTTCTCGTATGTCCCACATTTCTGCTGCGGTCAATGATCTGGATTCAAGGCTCTCCTGTCTAATTTCCTCTGGATATTCCTGTCTTACCAGTGATTGTCTAGCTTCCCCTGCTGAAGTTCTTGCACCTGCATCATCTGCCAAAGGACTTAGCCCTGGCCCCTCACCATCTCCTGCTGTTGCTCATTCTGTGTCTAGTTGGCCAGCTCCTGTAGACCTCCTTCCCCGTGACTTCTTTTTCACTATGGGAGCAATAAGAAATTCAGGTTGTATGGGCTGGGTACTCATCTCAACGCGAGTATCTTTAGTGTACTTCATCTCAGTTTGGGTCCCTGTGTCTTCAACAGTTTAGATCCTTACTTCCATCTCAGTTTGGGTCCCTACTTCTTCCATAACCCGGGTCTCTATAACCTGGTTCTCTGCCATCTCTTGTGTTTGGATTCCTGACTCTTCTGAAGTTTGAGCCCTTGCCTCATCTTCAGTTTGGGTTCCTGCCTCCCCTATAACCTTTTTGAGAGTATTGTATTGTGGCTCGGTATGCACAGGCCAAACCCCAATAGAGGGCAAGCAGCTGCTGTTTCTGATCAGGATAGGCAAGGCACCCATCCCTCCAGTGACATGACAATCTGTTAGGGTTGAGCGCTTGTGCTGGGGTGAAACCCCAGGTAATAGGAGGTGTCAACCATCCTAGTAACCTGCCCAGGCCAGTCCACATTCCCTGCCACCCAGGAACTGCCTTCTTTAAGGCATGTCCCAACAAGGTCATCTTTGTAGTTTGGCTGGTTCTATGACAAGGCAACAGAAACACTATCATATTCACTAGGCTCCATAGGTTTACCACAGCTACCAAACATCATTAATAAATAGTTTGCAACGGGGTTAGCATGAAACACTGGTAAATCTGGTAATTGTGCTACGAGGTCATCTATATAAAAATCAAAATCAAAGTAAAAGTCAAGATCAAAATCAAAATCAAAATCAAAGTCAGATAAAGAAAAGTAGCTATACTCATTTTCCTCAGGTCTTGGCACAGGAAAGCTGTCTGAACTCAAAAAGGCAGTCAATAGAAGGGTTAATACATGCATCCAGCAGGAAACTGTATGGTTTATGTTCAGAAAGTACCAAAACAATACAGATAAACCAGTGATGTTTATATAAGAATTACCAGGAACACAGCCATGTTCCTGGGAAGCCGCCAAGGTCCTTGGTCTCCCCATATGGACCACCAACTTATCTGTGTGCTAGGTTGAGCTGGCAAAATGCCAACTACCCAACACAAAGAGTTAGTGTATCTTCCAGCCCCAAGGGAAAAGGAGGGAGGAAAAAAAAAACAAAGAGGGGGAAGAAAACCCCAACCCCTGAAACAGCAAGCTTCTTATATTTATACAAAAGAGAGACAATTAAAACCAGAATATGATAAAACACATATATAGAATTGTGGAGAAAAACCCAAGAACAACTTTATGAGTTACTCACCCAAATAATACGGATTCCAACCATCCAAACCACAAAAACACCCCAACAAACTCCCTCGAAAGGATACTCAGCAAGACGGGAGGAAAAACAAATGACAAAGAAATGTGTACTTCCCAAACCAAACAGCTGCAAAGTGGTGACAAGGCCTAATACTTTCAGCAATTGTGATAGCAAGTCTGCTCAGCACCTGGCCATGAAGGGGAAAGAGAGCTAGGCACCTCCTTTTATACTTGATTTGACGTCAAAATGATATGAAATATCTCTTTGATTGCTTAAGTCAGGTGATGCTTGTCCCCTCTAATCTATGTAGCATTTTCAGAGCCTACTAAAATTAAAGCCTAAACTACCACAGCAAGTAATCCAGTTAAGAGAGCAAGAGATCAGGAAGGAGCTTCTGGCAAAACAAACTGAGGAAAGAATTTTATGAAATGTGGAAAAAAGGACAGGCCATTTGGGAGGAATATAGGAATGTTGTCAGAGTATACAGGTTTGTGACAAGAGAAGATAGTCTGTTTGGAATTAAATCTGGCAAGGGATGTCAACAACTAGAAGTTTTCTTCAAATACATCAGTAGCAAAAGAAAGACTAGAGAAAATGTGAGCCCAAAATTATATGAGATGGCTCCCTTGGAGACTAAAGATACGGAAAAGATGGCGTTACTAAATGCCTTCTTTACTTCCACATTTGCTGCTAAAGCTAGCCTTCAGAAATCCCTGATCGTGGAGAGAAGAGAAAGTCTGGAGAAAGAAGACTTTCCCATAATCAAGGAGGATCAGTTTAGGGATCATGTAGGCAAACCTGATGGCCACAAATCCATGAGCCCCAATAGGATGTGCCTGCAAGGGCTGAGGGAGCTGGCAGACATTATTGCCATGCCACTCTCCAATATCTCGGAAAGGTCAAGGGAAACTGGAGATGTGCCTGAGGACTGGAGGAAAACTAATGGCATTCCAGCGTTCAAAAACGGTGAGAAGGAGAATCCAGGAAACCACAGGCCAGTTAGTCTCACCTCCATCCCTGGAAAGGTGATGGAACAGCTTATCCTGGATGTCACTTGCAAACATGTGGAGGAAAAAAGAAGCTTATTTGGAATAGTCAACATGGATTCACCAAGGGGAAATCCTTCTTGATCAGTCTGATAGCCTCCTATGCTAGAATGACTGTCAGTGTAGTTGAGGGCAGAGCAGCAAGTGTTGTCTACCTTGACTGCAGCACGGCTTTTGACAGTCTCCCCCTAGCATCCTCATAGGTGAGCTCAGGAATTGTGGATTAGAGGAGTGGCTGTGAGGTGGGTTGAGAACTGCTTGTCAGAGCTCAGTGAGTCATGAGCAGAAGTGCTGAGTCTAGTTAAAGGTCTGTAGCTAGCAGTGTTCCCAGATGGTCAATACAGAGTCCAGCCTTATTGTACTTAAAGATCCATGACCTGGATGGTGGGGCAGAGTGTACCCTCAGCAAGGCTGCTGATGGTAAAAACTTGCGAACAGTGTCTGCTACACCGCAAGTGTGTATTGCCATTCAGTAAGACTTGGGCAGGCTGCAGTTCAACCAGAGCAAGTCTGAAAGTTCTACACCTGGGGAGGAATAACTCCAGTTATAATACACCAATATGGGCTGGGAACGGACCTCCTGGAAAGCAGCTCTGTGAAGAACCTGGAGGACCTGGTGTACGAAAAGCTGTCCGTGAGCCAGCAGTGTGCCCTTGTGGCCAAAAAGGTCAGTGGTGTTCTGGCTTGCATTAGGAAGAGCATTTCCAGCAGCAGGCCATAGGGAATGATTCAGCCACTGTACTCAGCCCTGGTGATCCTTGGCTGCACCTGGAGTTCTATGTCCAGTTCTGGGCTTACCCGCTCAAGAAAGAAAAGGAAGCACTGGAGCAGAAAAATAATAACATTAATAAAAGCTCACTGGATATCAGCATAAAAGGAGACACTTTGGTTGAGTTTCCAAGCAAATAAATGTGAGCTTGAAATGAGAACTCTCTTTGATCAGAGAGTTGTTAAAATTATTGTTGGCAATGGATATTCATGAAAAATCTTGGTCTCATAAAATTAAGTGGTGAATTAGCAAATTTTTTATTGAAAGACTCTCTGGACAAATTCATGTTGGAAGCAAGCATGTGGATAGGAAGGATTGACTCTTAATGACTCAGGCTTTGTGTTTAGATATGGTTATTTGTAAGTTTAAATGCAGCTGCTGCTGCAATGACCATTCATGCTACTGCATGATGAAACATCATGTGTTGGAAGTCAGTGAAGAAGCCAGTTATGATGGAATTTATTGTTACAAGTGGCATGGTAATAACAGTTTTTATCACCATTGCATGGAAATAGTTTCATGGCTGTATAACTATTAAAAGATATTTTGCCAGTGCAATTGAAATTAGCTTGTGTCCTTACAGAATTAACTTGAGCTACTGTATCCAGTTCTAATGCATTTACAAGATTGTTGTAATGGTAACTGACTAGGTGGAGAAATGATCTAAACCCCATCTCTTTAAAACATGGGACAAGCTATCCTAGGTAGATAATGTGAGGATTCGTTTGCTGATGTGCTACACTCTTTAAGTAGCTAGGCATATTTCTGGTTCATTGCGGTAACTGCCTAAATCAACTAAGCGCAAAATTCTCAAGTCTTAGTAACAGTTATGTGTGTTATAGAGAAAGGTGGAATACAACAGTAGTAAACTACATGGAGATGAGAGACGAAAAGAAAAGAGATTGTAAACTCAGACGTCTACCCAGTGAGCTGTGGGTTCCAAAGTCTTTATCTTTTGATGTGCCAATAAGGAGCTCTGTATGATGCTGTGTTGTTCCATTAAAAAAGAGGAACAGAGAAGAATTACGCACCAAGAGACACGGGCTATGACCATTTCTGACTATCTGGGCACAGCAGCAGAGCAAAATGTTTGTCAGAGGACTTCAAAACATGCAAACACAGGGCATAAAAAGCAGTTCAGTTTATACTTTGATGAATTATTTAACCTGTTTCTTCCTCCAGTGAATACTGCAATTTCTGTGAAAGATCCCTTGTGTGCTGGCTTAAAAGTGCTTTAACTGTAACAATATGTTCTGAATAATTGTATTTCATATAGTTTTCATGCTATTTTGTGTTCTTATCTAGGATACTGAATACATGTTTGACTATGCTTTTTCATCAGGATTCGCTGGCATCACTTTTCTTCCTTGACATTCGTTATTAGCTTGGCATCATCTGATTTGGCACAATAAAGTTACTTGAATCTGATATCAATAAATGAAATTCAGAATAGCTGCGTGTTGTGGCCCAGCTGTGGAAATTTATCTTGTGACCCTTCTCACCAGGCAGGACATTATTAGCAGCATAAAACTGGCTATATTTATTCATGTGATTATTAAGCAATGAATTTGATTACTTCATTTATAATAGTTCATCCACACTTATGGAGTGGCAAAGTGAATGGATAGCCTTGCCAGTTGTCATGATGTTATTATACACCAGAAACAGTATCACTGGGATGATGGAAATAATCCCTTCTATCTCAAGGGAAAAAAGTGGAAAAATACTTTATATAGATTAGTTCATATATGTATACGTAAAACCAGTTTGATAAGGGATGATTTATTCAGATTTTGTCTGTTTTACTTACACATAACCTAGCTATTATGGAACTAAAAACTTAATTATTGCAAATTTTAAACCATTCATCAAGCTTCCTTAATAATATAAGGCAAAATATAAATCTTGTATATAATTGAATTGATTTATATGTAAGTATTTTGATTTGTTTCAAAATATTCTCCCATCATGAGCCTATAGTAATTTTTTTTCAACCCACTTGAATAATAGATGAAATTCAAAAATGAGAAGTCTCACTTTTGTCACTTTTGTGAGTTTTGGAATGAATGAAACAGTGGAATTTTTTGCTGAGTTGTTAGACATGGTGGTGAAATCAATTAATGATATTCATGTTCACTCTGTAGCACAGTGGGATTTTTCTCTCTGTCAATAGCCATCCTGCATGATTATCCTATGAATACTGAATACGTAATTCTTTCAGGATTCTATTGGAAGAAAGCAGAAGTCCTTTAGAAATCCAACTCCAGAAACTCTACTAGAACATATACTTCCTGGAAAAGGAAACAAGTAATCTAATTTGAAACCTTTGTCTTAAAGGTGGGGGTTGCCTCTATCAAAAATAAGCAAGTTGGTTAAATAAGGTTAATCATTTGATTACCAGTGCAGTAAATATATATTGGATTTCATTTTCCCATGAGCATCTGACAGTTTATTATTAGACAGTGTCACATTTCACTGGAATTGATGTTTGCTTTTCTCTCTATGGTATTGTTTAGTATTTTGAATATATTATTCTGAGATTTCAGGAAGTTCAAGAACAAAGTTGAGCATTTGTACATAAATGTCAAATTGATAAAAAATTTGGGGAAACCAGTTTACTATGTATGTATCTATAAGTATTTACTTATTATATGGAGTTAATTTAGTTTCATTTTATACCTACTAGAATTTTGCAGAGGAGTGCCTTTTGTCTCTGGCTGAATCTGCACATATTTGACTTTACAAAGATTCCATTCTTTGACATATTTAGATTTACTAAGCAAAAATATATTTCAAAATATTAGAAATGTGAAGATGAAGTGGGTGATGGTTTATGTAATTTTTATAAAAACTAACAAAACATATTAAAATCAATAGTCAGTTACATAATTTGCCAGTGACATCAATAAATATTCACTCTGAAGAATTAAAAAAAAAATTAACTTGCATTAGTTCTATTTCAGTATGATTCCTGTATATCCATCCGTGTAGAAATCCTTACAGGAACTACTAATAACTAGATATGGAATATGTGGAGAATTTGCTGGTGTAGGCAAAATCTGTTGTTATATGGGATATATTAATATCTGTATATCAATATATCTGTATCTACTATAAAGGGAAACTCCTGAAGTACTTTGATGTTCATCAATGAAAGATTTATCAGACTAATAAAACACAACTGAAAAATGTTATTTCAGGTTGGCTGATGTGAAAAATCTATGTATGACTGCACAGCATAACAGTTTCTGAACTATAAATACA
>JAOXXN010000364.1:32981499-32997546 GCA_026770055.1 Myrmophylax atrothorax
CCGGGGCTGACCCTGCTTAGCTTCCGAGATCTGACGGGATCGGGTGTCAGGGAGACATTTAACTGCAAAGAAATACAGAGCTAGAATAAAGCTGTCAAAATGCAAAGGCAGCTTACAGGGACCTGTAAGAGCATCAACAGGTTCACAGCCTGCCTGTTCCAAGTTGGTGAGAAGGCTGATGAAATCACGTAAGATTGGAGAAGCAATAAATTAATCCACCTAGAATAAATAAACCTCCATGAATCCTGGTAATGGCAGTGGTTCAGGGAATTGCAGACTTGTTGCTCTCCATTATCTCTCAGAATTGGGCTTTGGGAAAAGGGCCAGAGTGTAGGTTGCACTAGCAATCTTAGCTAATGATATGACTTGGCACCTCCTCTGTTTACCACTGATTTTTCTTTCCTCATGCTACAGTTAATGACATCTCAGGTCCCAGTTAGTTTAAGTGTGTGATACTATATATCTGATATCCACTAAGTATCCTCAACTAAATCAAGTATTTTCATTCCTTTGCAAAAGTGCAGAGGTGGAGAAGAGGAAGAAGAAGAGGAAGGAGAGGAAGAAGAGGAAGAAGAGGAAGAACAAAAGGAAGAAGAAGAGGAGGAAGAAGAGGAAGAGGAAGAAGAAAAGGAAGAAGAAGAAGAAAAAGAAGAAAGAAGAAGAAGAAGAAGAGGAAGAGGAAGACTGATGTTTTATAGCCAGTCATGTGAAACTTGTTAGATGTGCTTATAATTTCCTGACTAAATTGTGACTGTGAGTTGGCAGTCCGAGCTTGAGTCAGGGTTATAATTTTTAAAAGTCCTTTGTCAAAACACTAGTTTTCTTTTTGGTAGCATGCTAGTTTTTAATGTGATTTATTCCTGTTATAGTTTTGAAATCTTTCATAGAATTTCCTTCTACCAATGCAGAAGTTTGAGAGCCAAAACCCAACCCCCCTCACCATCAGGTAACAAAAAGGTGGCCAACTGCTTTGAATTCCAATTTGATGGCTGGGAGAAAAGTGAGGGGGAGGGAGAGGGTTTTTTTCCTGGTGCTGGACTTCAGTTCATTGATGGCGGCTGCTGTGACTAGAAGCTGCCTTTTTTGCTGAGCTGGTGAGCGCACCTTGGAGAGAGAGCCTTTCTAGCTTGACTCTGCCCACCTTTGACCTCCAACTCTCTGTGCACCCTGGGCTTAGAGAGAGAGAGAGAGCGCCTTTTGGATTTGCTGCAGACTTCCTGAAGACCAACTTCAGCTGCAGGGGGGTTGCTAAGAACCACCACCCACCCTGCAACTCCCAGTGTTTTTCAAACAAAGGACAAGGAGAGAGACCACTCTGCCCCATGGAAAAAGTTCCATTTTGTCCCATGTAACTGCCATTCTCATGTGAGTTATCAAAAGCTGGTGCCTCTTCCACTCCTCTTGTCTCTACTCAGCTGGGAAAAAGACTGGGACTGAGCCTTGCGGCCAGCCATGGTGCAACACTGCGACATGCTGTCCATAAATATAATCACACCAAGAGAGAGACTAATGCCCATTTTGAAGTTGTTTTGCTACAGTGGGGGTGGTTTGCTGTTGTCTGTTTTATAGTTTTATATATATATATGTGTGTGTGTGTATATATATATATATGTATATAAAAGTTAAGAACTGTTATCCTCCTCTACACATTTCCTAATTATTTTTTTTTTCTTTTCCTTAAATTTAAAAGTGGTGTAGTGTTGCTTATTAAGAAGGAATTCCCTTTTCCAGTTTAGATAAGACACCTTGGTTTCCTTTAAACTAGGATATTAATTGGCACCCACTGTGGAGTTTGAGCAAAGAAGGACAGCAGTTCTTGTGTCACCATGTGTGTACTGAGCTTAAGGTTGATCAGGACCATACTGTACACTATATTTGCTTTTTGTTGGTACAAATTCATGGCAAAGAGCATGGCAGGTTTAAGTCTCATTGACACATTGATGAGTAGAACTCAAATAGCTGCCATTATTATCAAGTTATTACTTCAGATTTATGGTGTTATGAATTCAATGCCTGTGAGTCTCATTTGGATTGTGTTTTCAAGGTTGTATTCCTGCCCTAACCTAAACTGTTACCTCTACGGGCTTAGTGATAACGGTACTGATACTTGGGAAGGAACACAGGGGAGTATTTTCTCCCAACTCTTCACCCATTCCCCTTTCAAGTTTGCTACACCAGCTTTTGGAAAGCTTAAATTCTCTCTAGATGCCAGAGATGTCTTGCTCTTTGTGGTTTTGTCTGCAAGTTTGTGTCATTATGCCATATCTTACATTTGAAGATAGGGCCAGGGCTTTTCAAGAATGCACTCACAAGCCCAGCCCAGTGCAGGAGGAAAAGAAGAGAGTAAACCCCCTGATGTCACAGTGATGCAGGACTTGGCTAAACCAAGAGAACAGTCCAAGCCAATGCAAGTTGCCTCTATCCAGAAAAAATAAGACCAAATCAGTTCATCCAGTAGATGATGAGGGGGGAGTGGCACTTTCACAGTCAGCAGACTCAGAGCCAGAGGTCATTACTGA
Organism: Myrmophylax atrothorax; assembly: GCA_026770055.1. Taxonomy (NCBI): domain Eukaryota; kingdom Metazoa; phylum Chordata; class Aves; order Passeriformes; family Thamnophilidae; genus Myrmophylax; species Myrmophylax atrothorax. The sequence goes on from JAOXXN010000364.1 coordinate 32,984,019, forward strand.
GTCATTGTCATTTGACAATCTACATGGTTTGCGAAAGACGTTGCTTGACACTCGGGTGAGCCCATGCTGACTTGGATGATCTGAGTTTAGGACAGAATGGGTTAAACTTTACAGCTTGATGGTGCTGAAGCCAGATATTTGGGGTCTCTGACCCAAGATTCAGGTATTGAACAGGTGTTTGTGAGGGAATCAAAATCCCTTTCACTCTGGGAGAAACTTTTAATGAGTGTAAGAGAGAAGTTTGTTTATAGAGACATCCTGCAGGAACACCACATTAAGAAGACTTGGAAGACTATGGAAAAAGGAATCCTACATCTGTGGGAAATGGCACTGTTAGAAGTGCTTTTTGGAAGGGATGGGCAACCCAATAACGACCCAGACAAGGTCAGGTGCACATCACAGATGTGGTGGAGCCTTTCACACCAGGGGTCAGCCAAATACACCAATATCCTGGCATCCATGCGTACAGAAGGGAACCAAGAGACAGTGAGTGGGCTCTGTAACAAGTAAACTCTGGATATATGAAGAAATGGTCCAGGGCCCACTACAGGCCCATATCTCTACTGTGGAGACACTGGTTGAGAGTCTCAAGGCACTAACTACAAAGATAAAAGATGAGCAGAGGAAACATAGAGAGGAGATGAAGGAAAGTTTTCAAGTGACACCAATGTGAATCAGAACCTCTGAGGACAGAGCCAGATGCCTCTCGATCAGAAAAAGTGGACAGACCTCACGAACCGAGATGTGGTATTTCCTGGCCAAACATGGAGAAGACATGGGATGGTGGGATGGGGAAACTACCTGTGCCCTAGCAGCCTGAGTACAAGAACTGAAGGAGAATGGAAGAAGGTGGGTGAGAGTAAGTGCAGTACCAGTTTCCCATGGGCTAGGATCTGACCCACTGGAGAGTACCTCCCAGATGTATTCATCAGGAAAAAGCTCTAACCACTATGACCAAAACTAGTGTTAGAGGGGCCCTGCCTCTAGCCAGGTAGAGGCATGGGACAACCATGTTTATTTGACTGTGTAGATTTGATGGCCTGGCATGTCAGACCCACAAAAGTACAAAGCTTTGGCTGATACAGGTGCTCAATGCACATTAATGCCATCAGGACATGTGGGCTCAGAAAATGTTTTTATTTCTGGGGTGACAGGGCGGGGGGGTCTCAAGAGTTGGTGGTGCTGGAAGCTGAAGTGAGCTTGACTGGGAAAGATTGGCGGAACCTTCCCATTGTGACTGGTCCAGCCCCTCCATGTATCCTGGGCATTGACTATCTCAGGAATGGATATTTTAAGGACCCCAAAGGACATAAATGGGCTTTTGGAATAGCAGCTGTAGAGACAGAAGGGATTGAACAGCTAAATTCATTGCTGGGTCTCTCAGAGAATTCTTCTGCTGGTGGACTGCTGAAGGTTGAGGAACAGCAGGTGACAATTGCCACCACAATAGTGCATCATCAGCAATACTGAGTGAGCCGTGATGCTATGATCCCCATCCATAAGATGACCCATGAACTGGAGAGTCAAGGTGTGGTCAGCAAGACCCACTCACTCTTCAGCAATCCCATCTGGCCTTTGTGTAAGCTGAAGGAGGATGGAGATTGACTGAGGACTATCGTGGCTTGAATGAGGTCACTCCATTGCTGAGTACTGCTGTGCCAGACATGTTGGAACTTCAGTATGAACTGGAATCCAAGGCAGTGAAGTGTTATGCCACCATTGACATTGCAAATACATTCTTCTCCATCCCCCTGGCTGCAGACTGCAGGCTGCGGTTCACCTTCACCTGGAGGGGTGTGCAGTATACCTGGAACTGACTGCTCCAGGGGTGGAAACACAGGCTCACCATCTGTCATAGACTGATCCAAGCAGCACTAGAGAAAGGTGAGGCTCCAGAACACCTACAACACATTTATGACATCATTGTTTGAGGGGACATAGCAGAGACATTTTTGAGAAGAGAAAGAAAATCTTTCAGATCTTCCTGGGAGCAGGTTTTGCCATCAAAGTAAGGTCAAGGGACCTACCAGAGAGATCCAGTTCCTGGGAATGAAGTGGCAAGATGGACATCATCAGATTCTGACAGAAGTCATCAACAAGATCACAGAGATGGCTCCACCAACCAGCAAGAGGGAAACACAAGCCTTCCTGGGTGCCATAGGTTTCTGGAGGATGCATATCCCAGAATACATTCAGATTGTAAGCCCTCTCTACTTGGTAACACATAAGAAGAACGATTTCCACTGGGGTCCTGAACAGCAGCAAGCCTTTGACCAGAGAGGGCTTACGATCTGACTTCTCTAGTTTAGACAGACACCTTGGTTTCCGTTAGCTAGGAAAATTCCATCATAAATCATAGATGATAAAAAGACATAAAAATGTGCTGTGTTCAGTGAATGGAGAATTTCATTTTGCTTGTGTAGCAGGAGACATTATTCTAATGGAAATGATTGCACAGCTCTGTTAGAGCTGTGCACTTCAACCTGTTTTAATCAATGTTGTGTCAGCAATTCTGCTTAAAACACACTTAAGATGTTATAATTTAGCAGAAGGTAAAAGATGGCTCTAGCTTCAAATCTGGCACTACACCTGGGAACAATATTCAACCCAAATTCATAGCAATATCATATGGCCTGGGGTTTTTTTGTGTTTCTTGTTTGGTTGGTGTTTGTTTTGTTTTGTTTTTTTTCTGGTAGAAACATATTAGTCTACATCAATTCATGCAGTAAGCTTAGTTTACTAACTCATCAGATGTGGAATATCATAGGACAGTACATTAAATTCACAATGTAAATTTTGACTACTTCTTTCCAACCAGCCATAGCTCTACTTTTTCTATTTCAGTGTCTATTTTAGTCAAAAAGTATTTTGCAATTATTTGAAAGAAGAAGCAGAACTCTGGTCTTTTATGAACTGTGTGGTTATTTAGGCATTCTTATGTTACATACTCAGAATAAGAAAAATAAATAACTGTGCATCATAACTCAACCTTGAAACAATATGTTTAAAATAGGATTTCATTACATTTGGGAAATATTATTAGCCAAATATATGTGTTATGGGTTTAGCTAGGTGTAGGCCTAAATTTAGGCTTTAGATTTCAGAGTATGCCTGAAATTATCAGCTGATGACTACTAGCCAATGGAATTCCATACCATATTTCGACATCATCTCAAAATATAAAAGCCAGTATAGGAGGGATTTCTCAGTTGCCATCATGGCTACAGTCCTGAGAGGACATGCTGCTTGCTGTGGTGTTGTGCTGGGCCTTGTTGCTGCTGCCACTACTTTGCATTCTGTTTTACTTCAGGGAAGTAGAAACATTTGATTGTTACTCTCTTTCTTTTGCTTTGCTGGCTGTCTTTTGAAGTGCTTTATGAATCTAGAGTAATGAAAAAAGTTTTCGATGGCAGGTAGAAAATTGTTGCTATATCTAACTTGTGTTATTGTGTGTTATGTTATAGTTTTCTTTTATTTTCTCTTTTCTTTATACATATATTTAGTTAGTTTAAGTTTAAACCTGTTTTGAGCTTTTTCTTTCCTGCCTTTTCTCGGCAGAGGGAGGGAGGATTTGACTCTGTATTGGGCAGTTGGCATTTTGCCAGTTCAACCCAAGACAGATATGGAAGAGATTTCTGTGGTTTTCTCAAAAGCTTTGGAATCTGTACCTAGCAGAGGCAAAAGTCCACAATTTTCACATGACACAGAGCATTTAAGCAGCAAAAATTCAAACTCCTGACTGAAATTTATGAAAAAAATCTTTTAACGGTTAAAGTATTCTATTGCACTTCGTCAGAGAATGCCTTATGTGGGATTGAGTGTTTATTCTTGGAGAGGTACAAAGGCAGAGATTATGGGTTGAGATAACAATTTACTGAAAACAAACAGCAATGCAGTAAGAAACACAGAGTAACAGCAACAATATTAATAGCAAAAGTATACAAAAAGAGAAGGTGGTTTACATACCAAAGGTGTCCACCACCTTGACTCGGTTCCACATGGCTACTAAGACAAAAACAGGATGGTGGACATTCCTGCAGCTCGGCAATGATATGCAGTTATTCCCAAAACAGAGTTAAGAGGGTGGGTGCTCACTGCAGCTACTCACTTCTGGACCACTCTGCTCTGCTCTGCTGGGATTGACTGCTCTTGGCACCACTCAGCTTCACTCAGGCTAGACTCCATTTGGCTCCACTTGGCTTTGCTTGGGCTTGGCTGGGTTTGACTCAGCTCAGATAGACTTGGTTCATTGCCTTGGAGCTGTGTCCACAATTTGGCTGTGATCTTTTGAGACAGTTCCCACCACATCTTTGGAAAAGATGAAATAGATAATAAGAGAATTAAATCACTATATGATGTAGCATAGGTTAAAGATGAATTCTCTGGTTTTGAAGAGCACAGGAAAGATTGTACTACATATGACACTGTTTGGTATATACATAAAATTTATATGTTCTATATAAAGATAGAAATATTAACTAAACCTAACATGTTTAGTTTCTAAACATGGAGAACAATGAAAGTAATACCTAGATTTATGCATTAGTTCAGTTTCCTTGGTGAAAAGGTCAACTGCTCTGAATCTGAAGGAAAGCTAAAACACTATTTTACCTTTGCTCCAATTAAGGACAAAAGAGAAAAATATCTGTCTCTCACATTTTCTGTTCAGGCACTTATACTGTAAGAGAAAAATTAATGAATAAGATGATAAATGTCATGATACATTGACTTGTTCAATAACAGGGTTAGGTGGCACTGCAGCTCTTTGCCTGCTTGCAGTCTTCCTGAAATATTAGGAAGGAGTATAATGACCAGCCAGTCTAACTGCAGAGAAGTGAAAAGGCCAAGGTAGTTTCCTATTAGGACATTCCGATTTTCTTGACATGATATTTTTAGGAATTATATTTTTAATGATTCCTCTACTGGACAAAGACAGTGAAGAGAACAGAAAATGACATTTGACTCCTCTATTGTGCTGGCAAAGTCTGTAACAAGCATAGGTTATAGTATAACGATTCTTCTTACAATTTCAGAACTGTAATCTAGTGATCCTCCCAGCCTGTCACATCCAATTTGTTCCAAGGCATGCTTTGCACAAGATCACATTTCTATTCAGTGGCAGCCTGAGCTTGACTGGGATTATAGTTAAATTTCCTTTCTAATGTCTGTGTACAGCTAGAAAAATGCTGTCATATAATCAATCTAGAGGCTATATGATTACCTAAAAGTAGAAAAGAAAGTTGGATGATAAAAAATTACATATTTTTTAATTTTCAAGTTCTTTTCCAGAGCATTCAGATTAACATGAGACTATGATTTAGAATCAGAAAAAGGTGCAAGAACAAGAAAATAACAGAGATACAATTGAACAATACTACACCAGTAGAAGTGTAGGAAGAATATGTGTAGTTTAAAGATGTAGCCAGAAAAAGTTTTTCAGAACATTAGCCACTGCAAAACTCTTCTACTGGTAGCATAACACTTTGCAGAAGCCAAATCTACTTACCAAGGTAAAGAAAAAACCAAAAGTTTGCAATGTTTGAAAAACAAATACATTTTCAAAACAAAATATGCTATTTCTAACTTGATTTTTTGTATTTTTATTATGTAACCACAGTAAATTTAAAGAGTAACAGCAGATAATCCAGGAGAAAAATGTTTTAACACAAAAAATTACTTCCTCCCATTTACTTCACCCTGAATTATTTTATTCTTTTTTGAAATTAAGTTGGATTTTACAAATCTCCTTATCAGTAGAATTACTCAGAAAGCAATTGGGAGAGCTGTAGGAGGAAGTCGTAAATAAAGGACAATCTGGATCATGCTCAGACATGCATAAATAAAGAAATCAACCAGACAGAGGAATCATCAGGAATTTGAATCAAGCTCTCACCAGTTTTGCCAGTTTGTGGTTGAGTTTTGGGCAGTGGGAGGTATATCCTGGAAAAAAATGTGTGGCTATGGGTGAGGAATGGATCTCTTCAGCTGTACAGTCAATCTTTAGCATTGGTGGTGCATCATAAAAAAGAAGTGAAGAAGTGTAACCTGTTGAGGATAGCTTGAAAGCTGATCAATGGGACAACAACAGACCATACAAAGGGTAAACCAAGTCATTTGCACAAGGGCCAAAAATCAGCAGGAGAGAGCATATGTCTCCTTATGTATTTAAGTAAAGGCTATTTAGAGAACACACTTGATGACATATGTTGATCTGCTAATTGGCTCTTCAAGAAATTACTCTCTGGTGAAAGTAATAAACTGGCTTTTAAAACTTTTAGATGAGGCAGGAAATATTGCTGCAATGCAGCAGTAACAACTTGCATTTACTTATTTTTCATATTTACAGTGCCAGACTGGGAAGTGTAGAAGCCACCATTGCTTGCAGTGTAAGGCAAACAGCACAGGGTTAGCTGGGAATTAAAATGAAGCTTAGTTTGGAAATTGTTCCCACTTACTCTGGAGTTTCCCTTTCCCTTGATTATACTGCAGTGTAATTTACCAATAGCAATCATCTGAGAGGAATTAGTAAGTGCCTCTGCCTCATGCCTTTATTTTTAACTTTTGTCTGTGAACTGTCATTATTTATCCATACAAATGGGCAAGAGAAAAGGAAGTGTTTAAGGCCTCACAGAGTTTCCCTAAAGAGAGCTCATCAGAAAACATTCACAGAACACAACTCCTTTATTATGAAGCCAGAAATTGAGAGGGAGAATCAGAGGCACCGTTGCAATCCGTGTGTCACCATAGCAACTGTTATTACAACAACTCGGACAGAAGCCCAGATTTTCTGTCCAGTGATGAATATTTGGTCTTTCCATAAAGTGCTTTACCCTAGCATGAATTTTCTGCTTAGTAGAATAAAGAGGAAGGAAATTAATCACAGAGAAAGAAAGAGGCACATAGAGAGAGGAGCAAGAAAAAGAAGAAAATAAGATTCATAGAATAGAATCATAGGTAACAAGAACGAAAAGGTGTATGTCTTGTCACTGTTGCTAATAATGCAATTGTTAAACTGTATGTCAACCTGTCCTTCCCACGCTATTATTCTAGGATGCAGGACCATCAGATTTGAGCCATCTCTTCAGCAGAGGCTTCATCTTCTGACTTTTTCATCTGCAAAGTCACAGATGCACACCAGAAGGAAGCTAGTGAAAATGCGAGTAGCGGATAGGGTGTGTGAGTCAATGTGGTAGTTTAGGCCTTTGTTTTAGTTAGGCCTAGAGTAGGCCTTAATTTTAGTAGGCCCTGACAGTGTTATGTAGATTAGGAGGGACACGTGTCACCTGACTTAAGCAACCAAAGAAATATTTCATACCAGATAAGGCAAACTGGGATTTAAATACAGTGGAAGAGGAGCAGCTTGCTCTTCTCCTGATGGCTGTGGTGCAGGTGGATGTGCTCTGTGCTGCTCTGCTAATTAGGCCCAGCACCACCTCACTGCTATGTTATCTACAGGAAAGTAAAATGTTTATTCTTAGTTTTCTCTCTGCTTCTGTCTGTCCCTCAGGAGACTGAGTTCTCTTGGGTGATTTTGTAGCTAGAGCGGTTGGATTTGTGTTCAGAAGAGTTCGGTTTTCTGTTGGGTGGGGTGGTGAAGGGATTATTTGTTATATATAACTTGTGTGGGTGTGTGTTATATTGTAGTCCACTTTTAATTTTCCCTTTCTCATGCAAATATGTAAGCCAGTTCTATTTCAAGTTTAAGTGTCCAGTTTTTTCTCCCCTTCCTCAGCAGGGGGAGGAGAAAGCTTTGTCATTTTGGTTTATACTTGGCATTTTGCCAAGTTTTCAACCCAAAACAGTCAAGTTGATGTCCCCCATAACTCCATTACAGTAGGAACTGACCTTTCAATATTACTCATTACACTTATCCAGTTCATTAACTGTTTGTGGTGGGTTGACAGTGACTGGATGCCAGACTCCCATCTGCCACTCTTTCATTCCACCTCCTCAACAGAAAAGGCGAAAAATAAAATAGAAAAGCTTGTTGCTTGAGATAGAGAAATCACTGACAAATAACCATCACAGGGAAAAAAAATCCTTAATTTGGAATAATTAATTTAATTTATTGCCAATGAAAACTAGAGAGAAATGTTGAGGAAAAAAGGACAAAAATTAAAATATCCTCACAATACCTCTCCCTTTTCTCAAGCTCAGCCGCATTTTTACATTATCCTATCCTCTATTTGCCTGGCACAGGAAAAAAGGGAATGGAATCCCTAACAGCTGCTCTCTGCTGCACTTTCCTCCCCGCACTTTTGCCCTGTTCCAGCATGAGTCCTCCATGGGTTGCAATTACTATCAGAAAACCTGCTCTAGTGAAGGCTTTCCAGAGACTGCAGCTCCCCTCAGGGCACTTCCACCTGCTTCATTATGGGGTCCTCCATGGACTGCAGGTGATCACCTGCTATGCTGTAAACTTCCCTGGGCTGCAGGGGCACAGTCTGTCTCACTGATCTTCACCCAGGGACTGCAGGGAAATCTGCTCCAGTGCCTGGGAAACCTCCCATTCCTTGAATCACCTTCACATCTGCAGAGTAGTTTCTCCTGTTTTTCCCCCTCAGTTCTCTCTTTCTCACACAGCTACAGTGCAGTGGTTTCACCCTTTCCTAAAAATCCTCTCCCACAGATGCCATCAGCTTGACTGAGGGCTTGGCTGTGTGCTGCAGCGGGTCTGACAAAACTGTCTGGAGCTGCTGGTTTTATCTATCAGATCATGGCTCCAGCCTCTCCTCCCTGAGGCTGGTCCTGCAGCCCCCAACTTCCAGCACATTGCCAGGGTCACATGAGGCATTATCCTACTGGTTCTGAATTTTGCATTCCTCACTTTAAAGGATGAATTCTTCTGAGGCACTGAATGAAAATATTTACTTAAGTCTCACTAGATGACAGTTATTGTGTTTCCCTTAACTAACAGGTGAATTATCTTCAGAAAAAAAGAGATGTAATGTTAGCCTGGCATCATAAACTCTGACCTTTGACACAAATAGTGTATTTTATAACATTTTCTATCTTTCTGCATGCCCTTGATTACTGTCTCCTTCAAAAAACTCTTGCAAGACTATGCATAGATCTGAGTTCAATCAGAGATCTATAGTTGTCTAAATCTCTTTTTCTGGCTTTAAATGCCATGTTTGCTGTTTCAAAGTTCTTGGATACCTGCTCCAGAAGAGACAGATTCATAGCTTTTTTTAATGCCATAACACAGGCTGTTTTATTTAGAAACCACTATTTTGGAATTGTGATTATCTGCTCCGTTTTCCCTCTCCCCTGCCTCAGTCCCTCCAGAGCAAGGGATGAATTATTTCCAACTCAGCTGTGGACATTTTTGTTTTCATATTTCCTACTAGAGGAATAATTACCATCATATCTTACCTGCCAAATGAAAAGTGACATTAATTTTTGAGCTTGTATTTAGGCTATGTGTCAGTGTGGACCTGTTTCACTTTTTTCTTTCTTCTTTCTTTTTCCTTCCATCATGAAAAAAACCCAAATGTTCTTGAACAGATCTGGTTGGAAAGGTCTTTTTTTTCACACATACTTTCCTTGCTGTCAAGCACTGTCTTCAACAGTCTCTCTATCTTCTTACTGTTTACAAAGAGATCATTCATGGAGGTAGCCCCTCTTTGCAGACCAGTCGCCTTCCTTTCCTTAGCATACAAGCTCCAATTTTAATATAATGCAGTGCTTCTTTATCTTCAAATATCTAGAACTCTCCAGTTCAAAATTTCAGTGTAGTTATTCTGAAAACATGATTTATTTAACAAAATTTATGCTTTTACATACATTTACAGAAATAACTAAACCACATGTTTAACTTAATTTTGTCTAAACTGTTACTTTAAATGAATTCAGTCAGTTCAAGGTATCTTGGTCTGAGGACATTTCTTAAACTGAGATTTTGTGAGGTTTTTGCTAGTTATGGCAATATATCCAAAATATCATCTGGGTGAATATTTGGTGGAGAAATCTAACAGCTGTCATTCCTGAGAGACTTCTCCAGTGGGGAGTGTTTATTATTACATTAACAGTTCCATTACTGCCATTTTCTATCCAGAGCCCAGGAAACTGAATGTCGTGAGGGATATGATTACTTCTATGAGTACACTGAAGTGAGGTGGCACGGTTATACAGACTAGGATTAGGAGAAGTTTTTTTGAATATCAGAGCAGCGAGATTCTAAAATTGGCTATGAAAAAAACTATATAGAAATACTTAAAGCAGCCTAAAAGTAACCCAGATCAAAACATATGGTTACTTGCAAGCAGTGAAGCTTGCATTTTAGTATACTCTCTTCTTCCTAAAACAAAAGTGCTATCAGGAATACATCTAATTTAGTTATCAAAATATTTATTTTTATTCTCAGTCATTTCTTAGTCTTTCAATTATTGCAGCAGTCCTCTTCTTTAAGATAATATTAGCATTTTCTCTGTTAAATAAATCTATTCCTCATCTTCCAAATTTGAACATTGAGTTAAATAATACAAGGAACTACTAAACCTCCATGTGAAAAAAAGCGTGTCTGAGAGGACATCTCTGCAATGCTTTAATAAGCTTGTCTACAGGTACAGTAATCACAACTTGTGGGGGAAAATTCATATGGGAATTTTATAGTGACCTCTGCTCAGGCAATGGTAATAGTTTTGATTTGGATCAGTCTGAGCCTATAACATGATTAATAATTTAGAGATAAAACCAGAAAAGTGCCTAAAAGGATTCTAGACCAAAGGCTGCTGATTGCTCAAGTTAAGTGTCTCTTCAATTCCACAGTGAGTAAATAAAACACTTCTCTCTTTCTCACCAGAGATATTTAAAAAGAAAAGAACTCCACAGTCTTAAGAAGTGAAAGTCAAAAATATAGGAGATAGATGGCCAGTAGCAAAAAAACTAAAGAGGTTGAATTAAGCTATAAAATTTCAATAAAGCAAAGAAAAAAATAGAATCAGTTGCAGAGGTAGGAAAATGGGAAAAGATAAGTTGCAGGACAAAATTTTAATAGTAAAGGTTATGATATTTTAAGCATATAAATGGCTCTCTAAAGCTATAAAAGCTTTAGCTTCTATGTGGATAGAATATTTTAAATTGAGTAACATTTATAACAAAGGTCTGTTTAAAACAATTATTTTTGAATTTGACAATACACAGAAAATGAATGACATTTTCCCCTCTTCCAATTAAACTAATAGCGAATGTGACCTATGTCCTTATAGATTCATCATAAAGGGTTAAAGGATAAAACTGTCTGACTAAATTTCTCCTGACTTTCTCTTCCTGATAAAAAGACATTTTTACCATATTAAAGAGAGTTTTATGATATTAGCATTTTCTAACCATCACAGCTGTGCTGTTAAAGGTTTATGTCAATTTATCAGTTTTCTTGAATTGCTGTACTGAGATGACTCAACATTCAGTCCTTACACATCAAACTTAAAGGGGATCTACTGGAAGGATGGGGAAGAATTCTTTTTAGGAACACTAGTGACAGGAAGAGGGATAACAGTTTTGAACTGGAAGAGGGTAGCTTTAGACTGGATACAAGAAAGAAGTTCTTTACTGGTAGGGTGGTAAAATGCTGGAACAGGTTGCCCAGAGTAGTTGTGGGTATCTCATCTCACAAGATCAGATTTGATGAGGCTTTGGGCAACCTGGTTTAGTGAAAGTTGTCCCTGCCCCTGGCAGGTGGCTTGGAACTAGATGATCTTTGATTGCCCCTTCCAACCCAAACCCATCCATGATTTTATGATTCCAGTTACCTTCTATACCATCTTCATCCCTTCTCCAGGTAATGAATTCTTCTTGCAATAATGATAATCTATTGAGGTTTGAGTTTATCCATTAGGTTTGTAAAAAACAGCCCTTCATTTAAACAAGCTCTGTGAAGAAGGAAAGTAAAGCACCAGGATTTTAAGGAACTACTGAGACGTTCTCAGAAAAATAACAAGGGATTTATACTGAATTTTTTGGGAGCTGAGAAAGTCTGTGCTTTGACCTTCTTCACCCTTCAGTGAAGAGTAATTGTCATTTACTTATCTGCCTTAAGATGTGAAAAAGAGGTGAGAAGCAAACCCACTGATTTAATTTCTACAGCTCAAGAACTATCACAGGCTTTTTTTTTTTGCTTTTTTTCCCCGCTTTGTTTTGTTTTGTTGGGCTTTTTAGCTTTATTTCTTCAGTGCACATGAATATGGATGATTGAAGAATCTTCATACAGGTGGATGTGCAAAATAAAGAAAATGAAAATGCCTGCATCAGGCACAGATTTATAAAGACTGATTGAAATTGCTATTACATAAGCAAGTCATACTAACAGTTATTGCTGTAAGGTCTCATTTGTGCTTTCTCTGTTCATAAGGGAAATTTCTGCCTTGAAGGGATCTGCTGCTAAACTATTAACATTTGTCAGATGATGAGATTAGACTCCTAACAACTTGCAGATGACATTCAGCCAGAGCAAATTCTTTTCAGTTGTTGACAGTTTGTCTAATAAGTGTGTACAGCACTGACATTTAAACAAGAAAATGTCTGTGAATTCTTACTGAATGTAGCTGAAGCTGTTAAACTTTTAAAGGCTTGGTTTTTGGTGGGGTCTTTGTGTATGATGCATATTCTTTTCTTGATTGTAATCTTTAATGAACAGAAAGAATATGTTCTACTCAATCTCTCAAAAATGCAGAATGTGCTGATGTTCAAGTTAATTTTAAAACGGAATTTTCAAAAGAATGCAATTAATTATTTGTACTGCAAGTCTTGCCTCATTTTCTGTTTGCAAATATAACTTGCAAAGATATTCTTCTAATAATATTATTCAGCTTTCTTAATGTAATTTCAGCAAAAAAGCTTCTTGTAAAAATTAATTTGAAACTTTTTAGATATATGAAATTTAAGCCTGTTTGATTGGAAAGATAACATGCACTGCTGCTTTCAGACTGGGATTGTTCTAAATTGAGCACCTACAGCATTTGTTTAATATCCATTGGTTTGAAATATATTTCAGCTAGCAACCTCTTGCTTGCATGTTTGAGTGGAAAAAAGTTTGTAAGTAAATCAGGCTGAATTAAAAAGTCCAGATAATTAGGGGTAATACTCAAAATTAGCACTGACATTTATTGTAAGAAATCAAATAGAAAATATTAGGAGAGAAGATATATTTTCCTCAATTTTCAGAAATTTAGTTTTTCTCAATGTTAGTAATTTCTTCTGTTCTTTAAATTCCATGAAAACACTTTCTTTAGGCTAAATTTCTATAAAATGCAATTTTTTGCAAAAAAGGCTAGTAATTTATTTATCTCCACAAAAGTATATTGATATGTACATAAGTAATTGACTATATAGTAAAAGATTTATTAACTAGCAACGATCAGATCATAGCATCATAGAATATCCTGAGCTGGAATGGACCATGAAGGATCATCAAAGTTCAGCTCCTGGCCCATCACAGGACAGCCCCAAGAATCATACTGATTACTTGTTTTTTCATTTTGTCTCATGATGCTTTGTAAATTGTTGATGTGAAAGGTGCTTTTGAAAT
>JAOXXN010000364.1:32997646-33008316 GCA_026770055.1 Myrmophylax atrothorax
ACCCATCCAAGCCCTTACCAGTCAGGTTCTCTGGGAGCAAGTGTCAAGATGTTTTACTGAAGTCTAGACAGGCAACATCCACAGCCTACCCCTCATCTACTAAGCAGGTCCCTTTGTCATAGAAGGAGATGAGGTTGGCCATGACATTGGTTGGAGTGGTATCTAAGATGATGACTGGTAGAAGTCTTGCTCTTTTAAACAGTTTCATATGTAGGTCTGGTTGGGTTTTTAGAAACTGTTTAGTAAAAAGGTAATAGAAAGAAGATGAAGTTCTACAATAACATTATAATAAAGGTGTGAGTATTACAATGTAAAAGGAATAGTAACAATAATTGGCCAACAGTAATCAAATACTACAGGTTTGTAAGGAAAGAAAACACAAGGTGGATAAAAATAAACAGCTAGGAATAAAGAAACCCTTCTGAACTATTTGTGAATTTTCAAAGTAATTGATACAAATTATTTTTAGTAGCTAGCAACCTATCCTTCCAAAAATTGCTAGAATTAAATCCCTTTGTGCGTCATTCTATAGATTTTTCTAAGCTGATGTTCACTGTCATCTCCAGTCATAAGCCAAAACACATATTGTGCATAAATATTCAGTAATTTATCCTGAAGACTGATGCTGCCTTTGTGCCCCACTTCTCCATCACGGCAGCTACAGTCTTCTGATATTTCATACCACACAATTAAATATTTAATTTGAAGAATTTGTAGATAAAGGGAAATGGGAAAATACTTTAAAAAACATTCTTTTTTTGTCAGAAATTAAACTAGAATAATTAAGCTGGTGAATTATATAACCGAGATACTGAATTTCAGATTTATGTCAGAGCTTTGAATCTTCCTGTTTGTAGATTTTATACAATGCTCTGTGATAGTAGATAAAACTGCAATTTTAAAATCAAAGAATGTTTCATAGAAGTTGTCTCATTTTAAAAGAAACTAAGATGTCTATCTGGACTAGAAAGGGAGCCTCTTCCCAAAACGCAGCACAACTTTTGAAATTAAGAAACTTTATTCAGAAAATGTGTAGAAGAGAATAACAGTTCTTTACTACAAATACATATATATGTATACCTGTATATATGTATATGTGTATATGTATATATGTATATACGTATATATATGTATATATAACCAAAACCAGAACAGAACAAGCAGCAACACCATAACCAAAACTTTCAAACAAATCAAGTCCTATCTCTACCCCTTTGGTGCAGTTTTATTGACAGACAGCAGGAGGTGATGCCGCACCTTGGGAGGCAGCAGCCACGATGACTCACTCACGGGCTCCGGTGAGGGAAAGATGGGAACCAGGGAGAGGCTCTGGCTCTGAAACTCACGGGTGTAATGGAAACTACAGGGACGAGATGAAACCTTTCCTGTGGACAGTGCAAGGACCCTCTCCTACAGTCCCTTGTCTGAGGAAAAAAACCAAAACCCAACAGTGTTGCAGGGTGGGGAGGGAGCAGCAACCCTTCTGCAGAAGGTGACAGCCCCTTGAAGGGCACCACCAAAATCTATAATGTAAAATTATCTCTGTCATATACAGGACAGAAAAGCCCTGTTACTTGAGCAAGAGGAAAGAGTTTAAAAAATTGGAGAGACCTCTATATAATGTGATGCTTTCTTGTTTCAGTTGAGACAAAATTGTCCTGCATTTAGGAAATATATGATTGTCACCCTCCTGAGGCAATGAGTCTTGTAGTCATTATTAAATGGAAATTAGGTTTACATTAAATATACAATTTTATCTCCAAGTTGTCTTGTAACTTGCATCTTAGAAATTACAAAATTCTTCTAAATCTGCCAGTGTTGTGGATTTATGCTGGCTATTTTTTGCTGCCTTTTTTTTATGGATCAGGAGAGGGTCTTAAACTTTAAAATATTTTTGCTTATTAGATATTTAGGTTTTTATTGTTTGCATTTAGATGAGATAACCACACTCATCAACCCATAATATTAGGGAACTAGTGGATGGAAAGGTGCATAATCTAAACAATGGAGCACTGCAGACACAGATTAAGTGATTTCTTTAAAACATACCAGATTTGTGATACCTCAGAACTGAATCCAAACTCTTCAAGCCTAGACACAGGTAATGAATCCCATATTATTCTTTGTTTCTCTTAGTTCTCAGAGAAATATTTTAAAGCTATTAAAAGTTTTAAATTGGATATATGGGATAAATAAAAATGAAAAACTGAGACTATTACAAAACTTTTAATATTATTTCACCCCAGATCTGCTGAAGGTGCTTTGATATCACTGGGTGAAATACTTTTCTTTATGAATGCATTGATTATTCTTATCTGAGCCATGTGTCTTGTATAAGAGCTGCTAGCACTAATAATCAGACACCTGTGCCTTCAAGATACTCAAAGATGATGAATGATCATGCATAGTAAATGTCTGAGTTAGGGTTTTCTCTAGCAACTATTTAACTAATATCAAGAAAAAACAGACTATTTTCCCCCCAGTCTTCTGGTGAGGTTAGTTTTTCCACTGACATTCTATCTATCTAATAAAGTAAGTGCAATAGGAGCAAAAACTTTATAAGGATTTAAGAAGTGAATTTGTTATTGATTATGCTGAATAAAGTGTATAACTCATTACAGTAAGGGAAAGATATAAAAACCCACAAGGAAATAAAATATATGCATATTATATATCTAGTTGTACTGTTTCACTTGAAAATTTCACTTCCTACAAATTCCCAAAATCTAAAAAATTTTCATTGAACTGCCAAGAAGCAATAGTATTTGAAGCAATTACCCTAAAGATATCTTTGCTCTCATATTCTGAATCCAAATCATCTCCAGACATTAAGTGTGTGTAGCCTCTTCTAGTGCCAATATATAAAGTAAGAAATGTCTCAAAATGATAATGACTGTAAGGGAGCTAGGACTGGGCAATTCGTTGTTCTGTGACTCCTCTTTCAAGGAGTATTCAATACAGGAAAAGATAATTGCATGAAGTCCATGGTTCATATCCAGACTACAGACAGAAGTTACAGAAGGACAGAAGGACAGAAGTTACTGTAGTGGGTGCTGCCTAAAGTGATATAGTTCAAGAAAGTAAGTGAAAACGAAAGTTCTATGAACAGGTGGCAAAACAAATACAAATATGTATCTGGCTGGTAGTCTATTACTTCATTGCTGTGAGGATGAGGCTTACACATGTTTCTTTTAACACATTGTTGAACAGTCGCTGGTGCAGCAACAAGCAAAGGAATAACAATCAATAGTTAACAGATCAGAGAGAGTACAGAAACTCTAAAATGAGATAAGATTAGCAGTGTAAAATAGTGTAAGATTTTGATTTCTGCCATAAATCATTGAAAATAACAAGTGGCTACTTGAAGAGAACTGGGTGTGGTTGCACTTGCTTGATTATGTGGTGCAACACTGAAAAAGCTGTTGATCAGTGAGACGTAATTCTAGGACAACGGTGGGAAAAACCTTTGTGAACTGACAAAATGGTGAAATTTTAGTTCTAAAAAGAGTTAAAAAAAAGGTGAATGTTATTTGTGTTGAATGAAAATGAAGATTGAGGCAATCTATAATATAAATGAACATTCACAGCAAAACGTGATCTGTTACTGGAGATAAAAGGTCAGCTGGAAGACTCTTGTGCAAAGGCTATATCTGAAAACTCAAGATACAAGTGTTTCTATAATTTGATTATTTAGAAATGAAACAAATATCAACCTACTAGAATGAGGGAAAAGAGGCAAAATTTTCATGCATGCAGCAAACTTTGGACTCAAACACTCAATCAACATGCTTAAATGGTAAGACAGAAAGAGAAACTCCAGGGCTGACAGCAAAAGTTTCAGAAAACATCTCTACTTATGAGGAACATATAGTTAAAATCATCATAAAATAAGTACAAAATAAGTTAAAAATATCATTGTTATGCAAAAAAAAAAGCAATATCCATTTTCCACCATGCATTTCCAAGATTAAACTCCAGTGATAAATGATCTGGGGATCCAAGATCAACCACAGTCATTCTGAGGTACTTTTGCTGTTGGGTTGGTGTTTTGATTTAAAACCTTGGCAAAATGCCAAGTATCCAACCACACAACAGAGCTCCCTCCCTGCACCGAGAAAAGGGAGAAAAAACCCTAAAACTTAAAACAGAACTGGTTTATATATTTACACAGAAGAGGGAAAATTAAAAGCAGACTACAATATAACACATATATACAAGGGTGAGAGAGACCAAACGACCTCTACCTCTCACCAAAAGCAAATCACATCACTCTGGATCCACAAAGCACCCCAAAAAGGCACCTCCCAAGAGACACCCAGCAAGAGAGGAGAAAAACTAGCAATAAAATGTTTACTTCCCAAGATAAGATAGTGGTAGGGCGGCAGTGAGGCCTAATCTCAGCAGAACAGCAGCAGCACATTCTCCTGGGGCCGCAGCCATGATCAGAAAGAACAAGTGCCTCCTCTTCCACTGTATTTATACTGAGATGACATCAGAATTTGATATGGAATATCACTGACCATAGAAGTCAGTTGGCCTCACCCAGCTCGAGTCAGCTGATAATCCAAGGCCTGCTCTAAAAATCAAAGCCTAAATTTAGGCCTAAAACATCATGTTCTCCAGCACACATCAATTATCATCTGGTCTCTTCTTCAGGAGATGGCTAGAGGTACCTCTTCCTTAAAAAACAATGTCCTCTTGAACTTTTAGACTGATTCTGAGGAAAGATGTCCTAATGAATCGTCAGCACCTTGCTGTCTTGAATATTGTATTTGCATGTTGATTTCCCCTTTTGTGCAAAATGCCTTCAGCTGTGACCTTTCAATTATGTGTTCATGTGACCAGGAAAATACAGCCTGAGAAAAAAACCCAGTATGTTTTAAAACGATTTTTTTTAGTAGAGCCTGGTACAGCCGTGTAGCTTCTATAGTCTAGGTACTCAGTAATTTTGGATTTTTCACTCAGATATGTCTTTGTAGGAGGCTTTAGTATTACATTTCCTGAAAAGGTGATACATTTAAAATTAAAATTAAGCTTCTTGGATCACTCTTCCCCATACCTTTCTTGAAACAATTTTCAAAGTCTCTTGCTCCAAACATATTTAGCCTTAAAATTATTAATTTTGTACTATTTCATTTTGGATGACTAAGGTTATTACCCAGCACTTGGCCAATAGCTGGAATAATTACAGTTTTTCTCCCTTGTGTCTCTTCTAGTATCCCAGATCCGATTTCCTTCCCCAGACCTTGTTCATGAGGTTGGAGGACATGCATTTGTATAGTTTGGATCATGCAATTTGTTGGTTCTCTGTTAAGCCTCTGGGAAATTGACTTCTCCGTTGACGGGAATTAATTCTGCTCAAAAATTTTGAAGGGAAAAGGGATATAGACCTCTCTAGCACAAAGGCTATCTGAGAGTCAGTATGCTTCATTCTAGCATAGGAACTCTGTTGAGTTTTCAGTGAAAACCTTATCCAGTGAAGCCTTATCCTTTTTCTAGAAAATGGTCAATGTATTTTGGTTAGTATTTTTCATAATCCAACCTCTAACAGCAATGTGATATGAAAGGTATTGTGAATTACATGCTATTGAAAATAGTTTTGTTGATGGGAAGTGCTTGGAACTGATAATGACAGGCCATACTACTATTCCCTTTTATAACTGCAAGTTCTACCACAATAAATGGATTAAAGCTGCCTCACATAATATTTTTCTTTGTCAGGACCTCCTTTGGATTATTTTTTTATCAATAAAGCTGTTATTGAGATGAGGTACTCTCTATTATTTGCACAGATGATTGCTTATGCACACAATAGTAACCTTCACATACAATAATTGTCCATGTACTTTACAGTATTTATGTATTTTATCTAAATAGCAGTTGTTGACAGCTGAGTTATTAATTTTGAACTCACCAAGAACTGATCCCTTCTGTTACCAGCTATTGCTATAAAGCATTGTGAGAACAGCATGGAAGTTGTAAGCAGCATTTCTTGAAGTGACCAGTAGCTAAAGAAATCTCTGTTTTACTATCAGCTTGGGCTTGTTATTTACATCTCCCTGTAGAGCCTGGAGGAGAAAATGACAGTAAACTCCTACCAAGGGAAGATTTCATTATCAGATATCAGCTTTCCTTATTCATTTTGTTGGTCACTTCCTCCCTCAGCTGTATACCCATTTCCTATGGCTTTGCTGTCTTCTCCACAAAAAGTGGTAGCTTTTTCAAGACAGGCATGCAGTTTTAAAACAGGATGATGAAAAATCTCCTGACATGAATAACGATCTGGCTGTATTCTGGCTGAAGTACACAAGATCTTCATTCCACAAATTTTAGATGTAGGCTTTTTTCTCTAGGTTTATGAATATTTAGTATTAGTCATTTGCTCATACATAAAGAGGGTTAAGACTATGAAGTTAGCTAATGTAAAATGATTAGTTATCTAGTCTCTTTTTTTGTTTGTTTGTTTGCTTTAGTGTTTATATTAAAGCAGTCATGGACGCAACTTGGCTCTCGGTGTAGTTGTTAGGAAGTTCTGCTAGTAACAGATTATTTTCATTTTAATGCTTGGGAGAGAAAGGTTGCCATGAAAATGCAGTCTGGAAACAGTACAGTCAGAACATTTACCTGTAAGTCAAAGAAAGTATTCTACTGAAGTAAAAAAATATGTTAACATTTTGATAGGAGATTCAGAAGTATAAAAGAGAAGCCTAATAAGTGATTAAAAGAGAAGCCTACTAAAAAGCAACATAGGTTTTTACCCCTGCAGTCAAAAAGCTGTAAAAAGAATGGAGGGACCACAGTAAGATTCCTTCTTCTATTTCCATCCTCACTTCCCTCTTTCATCACTGTTCCTACTCTTATTCACTGAGGAAAACCAAATCAAAATAAAAAAAGAATAACCTGAAAAAATGAAACTGAAATTTTAAGCTGGAGTGAGTTTATTACCTGTCTTTCATTCATTCATCTTTCAAAGCACTTTTAAGTCAGTCTACAGCTTGTAAACAAGAGAAATATATTGAATGCTGATGGAGACAAGTAGTAATTGATTGGTTATGCAAGAAGGGACCATAAATTGTTCATATTTAGAATGAGCTATGGACTTACTATTTCATTAATTGAAAACTTAATTTAAAAATGCAATTTATTTGGTGCTACTTACATGATCCCCATTAAGCCATTATAAAGGGTTTTTTTGGTCCTGTATTTTTTGTTTGTTTGTTGGTTTGTTGTTTTTTTTTGTTTTTGTTTGTTGTTTTTTTTTTGCTAGGGTTGATTAGGAAGCATTGCATGTTCTAAAATGTGAATGAAGGTTAGAAAAGGTTTGGGAAATTTTGTTTATTTTCCTTTCTCTGCTTTAAGTTTCAGGAACAGAAAAGCCTGATAAGTAGCAGAGCCATACCTAACAAGCACCCTCAGTCTACAATTACTGTGTTAGTAGGAAAAATATGCTAGTGATATACATAGCATTAGATAGAAGTCTTTGTCCTGGAACTCATCCTTAAATGAGGTAAAAACTACATCAGCAGTGTAAAGAATGGATGGAAACACAAAAGTGCTTCACTTATATGTCAGAGATCATACAGAAATATGGGCATTTAGAAAAATCACTTATTTCTAAGGTTCATGTGTCAGCTCACATAAAGACTTTAATATTCTGACACTTCCTCCATATCTTTCTGTTTGATTATATCCTGGTAATTATAACTCCCTGTTACTTCTCTTCTGTTGCACAGATCATGATAGAATGACTATTGGAATTAACGTTATTGAAGTATCCAGATGTTGAATATTTCGAAAATGTATGGTGCAGACATATTTCAAAAATTTCTTCCAATGGTGAAGGAAAAAAATGATTGAGTAAGATAAAATGAAAGAAAATTGGAGTTTGTACATTTCCACTTTTGCCCTTCATTCTTTACCTCTCTTTCAAACATTTTAACACTTCTTTTTGGAACAACCATGACTCTGGTTTCATCTCTATCTCTCCACCTGCCCTTTTGAAAATGTGCCAGCATGGACTGAGAAGTAAATGACTAAGCACTGGGGGAAGTTTCAAATCTCATGGCTCATTTTGATGTTGCATGCATTGCTTAGGAGTAAAAAGAGCAAGATCATTCACTGTTTATGTTCTTTTTCAGGAACAATAGTTTAAATGCATTGAAAAGAAATGAATATAACATACCTATTGTAAGAAAATATGTTGTATTTGTATTTTTTGTTGGTACAGATGTGATGTGAATAGAACAGTGTTATGCTGCCTATAATAGGAATAATGGGGGAAAAAAGTGAAAACGAGAAGTTGTCTTTAGGTTTATTCCTAGCTGTGTATAGGACAGGATGCATTTCCACTAACTTCAGGCAGCTACAACATTGACATGAATATCTAGTTTGTCTTCCTGAATCCTTTGGTAAACAACAGAGAAAGACAGGCTCTTTCAGGGTACAATTCATTGCCTTTTAAGGGTGATAACTAAAAGAGGTGGGGTGAATTATGCTATTTAGAAATACCTGTTTAGCTTTGTTGACTAAACAAGGAGGCAAATAAGTTAAGTGTAGATATCAGTGTCTAGAAGTCAGACGAGATATACTCATTTCTGATTAAAAGAGAGCAGATATGTCGAAGAGTGGTCTCAGTTTTGTTAATATGATGGTGTTACACTCTATTGATTTTGGAAGTTTTGTCATGGAAAAAAAAATTATTAAATATTACCTTTGGAAAGTCCCACAGAGCTCAAAATAACTGGGATTCATACTTCCTTAGCCCTCTTTAATTCTCTGCTTATTTTTTCTTTTTTTTCCTTTCTTGTTAGTGATGGTTTATGTCACCTAATTTCCCTGCTTTTCCATCCTGTTATGTTTTGGTTTTTATGCACATATGAAAAGGTAGAACTTTTGTTTTTCTCTGGATGATAATTTACATTTTAAAAGTTTTTAAGCATTACAAATTGTATTCCAAATTTCTAAGTATTTAAAATTACATCCCACAAGAAGTGAAGGGAGGTAGCAATTTTTACTATTTTTTAAGTTGTACCAAACATCATAATTACTACCCAAGCAGGCATCTCCTCCTTCAATACCTAGCCTGTGGCAACATTTCCATGGGAAGCCTTGCATAATGCTGAATCTTCCCTGTAAGCCCATACAAAAGTCTTATATTCTCTTTGAAATCAATACACACTTCATAAGAGCACAGGGGAGAATTGGATTTTCAGCAAAATCTAGCTATGAATGAGGAAGGATGTCAGATTGCAGAGTGCTGAGCCTATTTCTGTCACTTCATTTAAATTCTTCTTCCTTTTGAAATGACATGCAAACAACATTTGCAGTCTACAAATGAAATCAATTAAGAAGCAATGAGTGAGACTTGAGTTGTTTACAAAACTAAGATGCTGTGAGGTTCCAGAGAGAACTCTAGTTGTATGCTTGAAGGCTACGCTATCATTCTGGTATTAAAAAATAAAAAAATAATAAACAAACCCGACCCAACCAACCAACCAAAAAACCTAACCCAACCAAACAAAAATTAGAATGTCTGCAAAATAACAATTAGAGAAAGAGAGAAAGAAGGGGGAACCCATATTAAATATTAGAAGACAGTTTTAATTTCCTGTTGGGATGCAGATTAATATTTATTAGTATAAGTTTAGATACTGAAAGGTCTTTTTAATCAAGGTGAGAGGCAATTTTCATTAGCTGATCTTTAAAAATGGATAAATATGTATGAACAGATTAAATACCCAAAATTCTAATAAGGATTAAAAAATATATTGCTCTGTAATCCACCAAAGGAAAAACATTGTTTTCCCTCTCAGTTGAAGAGATTGCTACTGTGATGAAGGAATAGAAATAAAATATATAAAATTATAAATAAGTAAGTAAGTATACATAAAGAAGGATTGGATAACTTTTGGGTTTGGCTTTTTATTTCACTAGAAAAAAGAAGAAGAAATTATTCAGGAACAACTTATGTAGTCAATAGGGCATTGCACTTGTAAGGTTTATTTTCTAAGCATTATTTGTGCTTACTTGCTGCATTTCAGCTCTATTCACACTAAATGCACTTTCTTTCTTATTTTAACCAACTGTTTTGTGGTGCTATTGCTGATAGTATGTGTTAGAGGGCTCCTAGTTTATTCTTAGAACGAAGCTATGCAAGCTAAAATTGACCAGTTACATGTGAACACAGTAAAAGTTACAAAAAATAGCCTACTACAATGAAGCGGCCAAGTAAAACCTTTTGGCTCAAGATCTTTGTCACATGTCATGAAAATTGTCTGCTATCTTGAGAACTGAACTGCATCATGCTCCAAACACATGTTCTGACACGGTCTGTTTCTCCAAGTTCTACAGTTTAGAATGACTGAGTGAAAGTTTAGAGGTTACCTATGGCACATTAATTGATGAGGATGATCTAGAATCTAGATTTCATATATTATACAGTAACACTATCAGCAGATTGTAGTTTTCCACTGATAAAGTGGAGGGGTGTTTTCTCTCCCAGGAGCAAGGCCAGAAAAGCGGCGAGCAGCACGCGGCAAGCGGCATGCATGCGACGCTTTCCCAGGATCAGGCTCCTTAGAAGCTGGGATCGGGTCCTCCCGCCCCCGGCCCGGCGATCGCCCCAAACGGCGCAAATCCACAGCAGCCAGGGGTCCACGAGGAAAAGCCAA
>JAOXXN010000364.1:33038151-33049923 GCA_026770055.1 Myrmophylax atrothorax
CTGAGACCTGTCTGGCATGGGAGACCCTACCGGAGGCACAAACCACCACCAGCATAGCTCTCAACCTCATGAGGGCAAACAAGCTTCTCCTCCTCGACAAGGGGTGTCCCTGGAGAAGTTCTTCTGTTATAATTGCCTATAAATTTTCATCTACATGGTTAGTAAAACCTTCGCAGTGGGTTTTCCATCTTGTATGGTGTATAATATCTCTGATTACAATGGAGTCTACATTTAGAAAGGCTGGTGTGAGAGACTAATGGGAAATTCTTGTGATGTTATAGTAGTTTGAGTAGAAGAACTTTCAGAGTTTCACTGTACTTGTTAGCATACATTAAGTGCTTTACTCCTTTGGGGAAAAAACACTCTTGGAAGACACACTGGAAATGCTGAGAATAGCTAGAACTGTGCACTTCTAGTGATTCTAAAGTTTGATAGAAACCAGTAAAAATTGGATTTCAACTTTCAACAGTATGTTACTGTGTATCTTGCTAGAGCAACCATCAGTGGGAATCATTCTAACACTCAGGCAGAGGTTACGAAGGCAAACAGACAAGAGAGAGAGCAGGGGAGCTGAGTAGCAGAAAGCAAGCTTTGGAAATAAATAAATAAGATTACAAGAGAACAGGTGCAAGGTGTTGTTAAAAGAAAGTCATTATGATAGTACTTGTGTAATAATAGGAATTAATTTTTTTAGGTAAATGTATGAGCCTCTAGTGTGCATGAGCTAAGAACATAATGTGAAACACTGACACATTCTTTGATGGCTCGTTAAGACTGGTTTCATCTGAAACATATAAAAACTACATTGTCTCTGTCATTTTGCTACCAGTCTGAAGGATCAATGGTATCTTAAAAATGCCAGAAAAATGTGTCAATTTGATATCAGGGAATGGCATATCCTCTTGGAAATCTGATATGCTCATGGTACAAGGTACATTGTTTCAGCACTAGATAACAAAAATTGGAAATGTTTTCCAGAAATACAAGCATCCTGGTTTTGGCTGGGATAGAGTTGAGTTTCTTCTCAGTAGCTAGTAAGTTCTGGTTTTTGAATTAAGTATGGCAATAATTTTGATAACACATCAATGTTTTTGTTGTTTACCAAGTAGCACTTATACTAAGTGAAGGACTTTGCAGTTTCCCATGCTCTGCCACTGAGAGATGCACAAAAAGCTGGCAGTGAGCACAGCCAGGACAGTTGACCTATACTGGCCTAAGGGACATTCCATACCATAGAACACCATTCTCAGTATATAAATGGAGTGAGGGGTTGGCTGGGAGGGGCAGATGGCTGTTGGGGGTTGTGCTGGGTATTGGTCAGTGAGTGGTGAGCAACTGTATTGTGCAACACTTGTTTCTCTGGTGTTTTATTCCACTCTCTATTCTTTTCATTACAATTATTGCTGTCTTTTATTTTGTTTCAGCTATTATACTGTTTCTATCTCAAACAACGTGCTTTACTTTCTCCTCCCCACTGCCAGTGGCCTGGTGAGCGAACAGCTGTGTGGTACTTAGTTACCAGCTGGGGTTAAACCACACCAAGTCAAAATTGTTGTTTACATCCTAATTGCACATGCCTTTCTTAAATCTCCAACTTGATAATGAAATATGTATGTAAGGATATTAGGAACGCTCAGTTGATAAACTAAATAGACTTTAATATCTCTTATTGGGCTTTCTGGTTTATGATCTTAGTTACTTTGGGGACATACCTTCATAAAAAAACAGATTAAGAGAAGGAAGAGAAACTTTGGCATGACAGGTGATTATGAATTATTGATGACCAATTGGTGATTCTGCTTATTAAAATTATCACACTAAAGAATGAGTCATGCAAGAAGGATATTTACTTGCAGCAACTATAACTTGCTAATGTGGAAATAGTAGATCCTTTCATTAGGTTTGTTTTAACAGCTAAAACCTTACCAGTGTGGTTTTGGGGTTTTAGTGTTGGGTTTTTTTGTTGTCTCCCCCCAGCAAATCTACATGTTGGAATTCTATGCACTATAAAGAATAATCCAAACCCAGAAACCTTGTATTTACTTTGTTAAAAGTCATAAGACCTTGTGATTAAACCTACTATAGTAGAAAACTACAAAAAATGCTATTTAAGGATAGAGAAAGTAATAGAAGAGAGATAATGACCAAGATAAAGGATCAAAATTAAGGAAGTGAAAATTCATGTAAAAAAAGCAAATATTATGAGACTTTTAGAAGATGAGCTGGGCAATAAATGGTACCTGTGTAAGAATAAACTTGAATCTGTTTATTTTTATAGAGTGTGCTGACTGCATCTCTCTGCAAAGACAGTTTTGCTGTACTTTGTATGTGACTGTATATGTATTATCTTCAGGAACAAAATTTTATTCTTTCTTCTTGTGTTTGTAAGTTAATACACATCTTTTGTGTAATATTTGCAAATTGAGAGGAAGCCATGCATAAACATTTTATTAACTGTATCACCTTTCTATAAACAGCAGTGTAGATTTCATCACTTGGTACTGGTTTCATGCCCTAGGAAAACATAATAGATTGATTGAAGAAAAGAAATATTGCCTACATCACAGAAACTAATTATACTTTCTCACCAAATGTAATGAGGAGATGAGTAAATGAATGAGAATCCCATGAGGTTTATCTGCTTCATTTTATTATTTTATAAATACAATAATAAATATAGATTTCTTTCTACCTGCTGTCACTCTTTCTTATTCCCCCCAGTTACAACAAAATCTCTACAAAAAAGTCACATCTTCAGATCCTGAGAGTGAAAGATCTGCAGTACTCTGTACAAATCTTACTGTCTGGCCATCATTTCTTTCTAATGTGTGTAGCTTTCCCAATATAACAGACACTTGCCTAATACAAAACCACTTTCTTGATTTTATTAGTAGACAATATAAAAATCTATGAGTGAATACTAATATTTTAATCCTTTTAATTAGGCAATAGTTTTGAAAGTAAAACCTAAGAGTAAAATTATGCTCTGACCAGATAGTTCTGACTAGGAGAGCTACTCAGGAAAATACTGCTATTTAATTTGTGATATGGAAGACACTAATAAAAATCTCTTCCATAAATATAAAACATGTGAGAAAGAAATGGAAGAATATTGAAAACAGTGCTCAATGGCAAAATACGCCCTTGATTAAAATTAAGTAGCTTCTTCAATAGCAATGTTTTCACAAACTCGTTTTGATGGAAAATGGTGTTAAAAATACATTTATATAGCATGAATAAGTATAAAAGTGATTCAAAATCCCTTAATGAGTTGGTGATTAAGTGATTTGGTGTATAAAAAATCAATTTCAGCAAATACTTCTAATTGTTACAATTTGAAATACTTCTAATTGTTACAATTTAATATCTACTGCACCAAAGTTGAGGTAGTTATGGAATGCTTCCTTGAAGAAGTTTATTTGTGATATGAGCAGCAATCAGATATTTATGGCAATTGTGTAAGAATCTGTGTGTAACTTAATTAAAAAGCTTCCTTCCATGAAAATGCAAGTGATTTTGCATATGTAACACATTTTTATAGACAGGTGCTATAAATAGATAGAAAATAGTTCCCTTTTAAAAAGGGAATGACCCTTTGAGAGTCAAGAAGTTCCAGTTCTATAGAAATATTTCTAAATTTAAATTATTCAATTCATAATACAGTCAATATTTTCTTCAAGTATTTCTGCTCAGAAGATTCACTTAGGCATTCAGTCAAGAATCAGCAGTAGCCATTACTAAACAATGTGGTTATAACTATTTGTGTGTAAAGACAGTACAGATAGGACATCAGGTGCATTTTTGGGATTTGTAATTTGTTTTATTAAATTTCACATTGTTTCAACAGCTGGTGGTTGGGAAGATTTATTATGCAAACAGAATTGCTCAATGACTCACTGATTTGGAAATTTCAGTGACTATGCAAAATGCATCTCATTTCCAAATTTATTCTGATAGCATCAATTTCTTCACCCTAGAATGTGCAAGGATATTAACTCATTGTTTTGTTTCACTCACTGTTACAAACCAGTGTTTCATGAATCTTAGAAGTCTTGAGGGTATTGCTTTATCTTGCTGGAAATGATTGTCCTGAAATATTAACTAGGCCAGAAGAAAAAGAATATAATTCTTCTGCTCAACGAAGTGCAAACCTTTTCATCATATACTATAAAGAAATTTAATTCTTCTTATGTATTTATGGATTTTTGGATGTATATAGAGAATTAAGAATTTTAACAATTAGATTCTAGATATTTTTCCAAATTGATTAAACCCCCCCCACACAACCTGTTAATTTCCTTCTTACTGTCTTCTTCCTTTTTTTGCAGTCTTAAAGTTAGACAGAGGTTAGACATAAGAAAATTAATTTTCAAAGTATTTGGGGACATATGTAGGTAGCAGATATTGTCAGAAGCATTTACTGTTCAGATAGTCATTTATGTGAGCCAAAATGTTCCTCAGATAAATAGAAGTTCTGTTAGTCGACAATTTTGACTGCCTTGAGTCATCAGTGAGTTCTTTCATAGGTAGGTACAATACTGTACACATTCTAGCCCAGAATTTGGATGGCTCATCATTACATCTGTGGCAGAATTTAAAATTCTTGAGGGGAGTCACAATTCTTTTTTATTGTCTTAATTTTATAACACTGTAGCACTGTATCCAGTGTTAAACAGCTAATAATATGAGATGCACTGAAACTCTAATGCAGATTTACAAAGTTTAAAATAACTCTAAGCTCTCACCTTTTTCCTGCAGAGAACCTGGAAATTTCCTTTTTACTTGATTCTGTGAAGAGTTAAAGACATTTAGAAAAAAATATAATGAATATCTATTTCTCTTAAATGTTAGTAGAAACCATTTTTGAGGGTTATTGAAGGTCTGTAACAGCTCTTAACAAAACATTGAACAGCTGCAAATTCAGGCACTCAGGTTAAGTATAAATATAATTGCTTAGGAGTTGAGAATATGCAAAGTGAGAGGTGAAATGATATGCAGAGTAAGAATGTGAGAGTAAACAGTTAAGATTTAAAAAAAAAAAAAATCCACCTGATATATTGTCCAGGGCATATTCCTCTATGTTGTTACATCAGATTCATCATGTTACCTGTTAAGCAGTGGAGTGGGTTGGCTACTGTGAAAACTCCCTATAGCTGCAAATCTATCTGAGAGTCTCTAGGTAATGGTTTTTACAATGCCCAGAAGCAGGTCCACTTAATGGTAACAGTGATAATGCTTAAGATAGAGACTGGTTGATGTTGTCAATCTTATATTCATGTAGAAAGCAAAGTGAAAAATTAAAAATGGAAACAGTGATTGCTGGACATTTTAGTAGTTGAAAGGGAGCTAATTATGGACTTTGGAATCACAAGATGAATTTTTGTTTCATAACAGTAAGGTTGAGGAGGTTTTTTTAATTTTAGCAGCATTGTCCCAATTTTCTGACTAATTTAAGGATTATTGATCTCTGACCAAAGCTGTGGTTTCAATATATGTCACAGTAACAGAATACTGATAATTTACTTTTCTATAACACAGAATATACAGAATAACATGAGTCTGTTTAATCTGTTTTAATTATGGTATGTGCATTATCATTTTATAGTAAAAATTAAGAACTTAAATCAGATTGCAAAGATGAAAGTAAAAGGAAATTTTTGAAGCTGAAGTCAGTGTTAATGAAAGATGCTGCAGTGACAGCTGTAGGGGTAAAGACCTTGTTTCTGTCAGAACATAAGGTTCAAAGTTTAAAATTCTCTACAAAATTGAAGTCTGAACTTTAAAGTCTGATTTAAGTCTAAACCAAAAATTCTGGATTATCATTATTCTTATCACATATCTGTAGTTTGCATGCCTTTTGTTTATCTCAATGCTGGTTTCAAACCATTAAATGTCAAATGCTAAAGGCCAAGTCACTGTGCCAATGTTTAATATTGCTAACTTTTGTAATTATATTGTCCCTGAAAATTATGAAGAGATATTATGAGACTTCAGATATGAACAATTATCAAGACATAAAAGAAATTTGAAGGAATTGTAATTATTTTATATTGTTAATTTTCGTTTGGATTACAATTTTTTAATTTAGAAAAATTTAAAATGTCATTTTATAGATGCCTCATCAAATTAAAAGTAAAGCTTTATGCTTATAATGTACTACAATTTTTGCTACAATTCTGACGTAATTGTACTAGTGAAAAAATTTACAATCTGGATAGCTAAACACTTGACAAAAGCTGTCTAGAGTGATTGTGGAACTTCTTACTGGGACATACTGAAAGCTTTCCCAGAGAAGGCCCTTCACAACCTGACCTATGCTGGCCTTGATTTGAGTGACAGACCAGAATAGAGGACCTCCAGACATCCACTGCAACTTAATTAATTCTATGACATTTATAAAAATGTCAGACATTTTGCTGCTTTCCTTTAAAAACAATGGACAATTTAAACTCCATTAAAATGAAAATGCAGAAGTGAGAGTATTTTCCTTTAGCAAGCTAAGACTTGAATTCTTTTTTTTCCTACAACATTCAGTTTGATATTTTTAAATCCTCAAGAATGTGTGCACTTCACCAGCATTTTTGTGTGCAGTAGGCTATCTATGAGAGTCATTTTAGAGATATGCTCAGACACGTAGGTTCAGCATGTACCTGCTGAAAGTGCTGTGAAACTGCTCGTGGTAGATGATAAATTTGATATTTGAAAAAGAATGCTGTGCATTAACACTGCAATCTTCACATCAATGTTGCTGGAAACTTGGGACATGCTACAAGGGCTTATTTTATTATTAATTTTGATCAAATCTTCTGATATTTTATGCTAAGTCTGAAGATAACAAACTCACTATATTTGCCCAAACATCCTAAAAGAATGTTTTAAATCATTGTCTGCTCAAGGTTTTTTCTTTAGTGTTTTTATTTATACATACAGCAACATCCAGTGTCTTCTGTGTGTAGCTAATGGAAAAATGGATTAAGTGCATATAAATACATAAATCAGTACATGCTCATTTAGCTGCCAGGTAAAAAGATTACTGTAATGATTACGTCAAGACAGAAATAAGTGGAGTGTTTAATGTACGAGGTATTCATATTGCATTAAGATGCTATGGCAGATAAATATGTGTTTATGTGAGAAATATTTTACGGCTCATAACTGGCTGTGCTTGAAATACTTCTCTTGTTTTGAGAGCACAACTAAAATATGAAGAAAATTCCTTTAAATTCTATGTCCTACAAGTATTTTGATATTCTGAGACCATCAAGTGGACTGTGTAGAAGAGCATACTTTTATGTTGAGATCCACAATTTAATTGCCTTGATATGCTTGGGATGCAAGTTCACTGGCATTACTTTTGGGCTCACTTGAACTTGAATATCTCAGAGCTGGGGGGGTGGGTGCATGTTTGTCTCTCTAGTGAAGTCAAAATTTGAGGGGAGGACATTTTTGCTTTCCTTCATACTTTATATATACTATGTAAAAAAAAAAAGACAAACATTATCTCCTAATCAGTACTGTAATCTCAATTTATAGGATATGGAGGGCTTGTATTTAACTTTTTAAGTAGGTAGTAAAGTATCTATTGCTTATCTATTGCTATGGTATTAATTTTAGCTTGTATCTATTTACATCTTGGGTGAAATAACTTCACATAATCTAAAAACATAACAGAATTGTATTAATATTAGTTTTCTGGCTGCTTTAATATAGAAGCTGCTTCCGTAGAAACCCCATTTCTAGTGGCTGAAGAATTTCTGCAATTACTTAAATATTGTGAAATAAAAGCCAGTTGGATTAGAAATAGAAAAAGAAACATCTTTTTCGGATGATTTAAAATATATAACCTGCAAGAGTGTACTATTTTAACAAACATAATTAAACATAACTTAATGACATTTACCATTGTGATGCCACTCACACTGGCATTTGTATTCTGCATGCCAAGCATTATGCAAATAGCATTTATAAATTTAACATTAAATCAACTTTTTACCTCAGGTTAAATAAGAAAATGGATTGTAGTATTTTGTTTTTTGTATTGTAC
Source organism: Myrmophylax atrothorax (assembly GCA_026770055.1). NCBI lineage: Eukaryota > Metazoa > Chordata > Aves > Passeriformes > Thamnophilidae > Myrmophylax > Myrmophylax atrothorax. Next base: position 33,046,196 of record JAOXXN010000364.1, read on the forward strand.
TTCCGATCAGCACAAGCTGCCTGCTATTTTTAATTTTTTTTCGTAAAAAAAATAGTGCTCTGAGTATTATTCATGTGTCTCTAAATAAAAGGGGGGTAAAGAATCAACTTAAAATGTAAATTATTGAGATGAAGCCATCTAACACTTACTTTAAAAGCTAAAGCCTAAACTGTTTTGTAAGAAAGCACCACACATTTTGTAAAGGCTAGCATGTCTCCGTTATCAGAAAGGATCGTGACTCCTACCATGAGGCTCTATATGCTCACCATCATGGTTCTGGACATCCCAAACATACCCACCACTTAGGAAAGAATGCTTGATTTGAAGTCAGTTCCAGTCTGCTGCTTGGTTTTCTTTAGCTTTTGTACTCCATTTCAGACTGAGCCATGCTGAGCCCTTCTCCAAGCTGATCTTGACTAGCTCAGCAAGGCTGTATTCTCTATTGATTAACTAAGTGAAAGTAATTTACAAAACCTCCTGAGCCACTCAAGTGACACAGCCAGTTGATTCATTTTTACAGAAGTTTATAAAAAAGAAAGCCCATTTTCCATTTCCCTTTATGTTGAGATACTTTCAGTTTTCCTCGCAAGAGTCATTTATTCCCTATATTCTTCCTTGAGTTTTATGAAGGTTTTACCTGGGCTTGACTTGACTGATTCTTCTTCCACTCTATGGGTTTACTTCTCCCTTACACATTTCCCTCAACTGAAACTTGGCTACTCCTAAGAAACAATCATTATTTTCATTTTTCAGCTAAGCAGCTCTAGTGGTCTTGGAGTTAGTCCCTAAAATTAAAAGGGGAAAACTTTTGGAGATATATATAAGCCCATGCACTGAAGGGCAAACCATATGAAAACAACAGTGTGCAACAGTATAAATGAAGATTGCAAGATAATATGCACATACTTAAGGAGAAATTAAAATGGCACTGGAGATCTTTATATATTGGAAGATTATTAGTGGTTGTCTTTGAAAATTTGAGCTAGGTGGTAAGGTTTTTCCATCTGTGTTTCATTTTATCTGGAATACGTAAAACCAATGTGTTCCTAAACAGTCTTCAAGTCTCTCTTCCAATGCAAATATCCTAATGGCTATATAGCTACTGATAAGACAATTTAAGAAAACCCTCTAAGATAAGAAACAACCAACATAACAATGTTTCTGACTAAGATATTTTTTCCAGGCTCTTACCAAAGTTCCTACATCTTTTAAATGGTACAGTTCTGACTCAGCCTGCTTTGATACAGTGAAAAGTATAGTTTAAATCCATGAACATAAGCTATATTTTTGGAATGAACAGGTCTAGTTGTGTTCAGTATTAACATCTGTTTTATAGAATGTTAACATTAGTCTGTAAAAATGCCTTGCTTTTCTCAGATTTTCTTTCATTGCTGAGGCTTTAAATCCTGGCATCCATTTAATCTGTGTGCATTGATTTCAGGTTTTATTTCTCTCTGTGTATATATATAATTTCTCTGTAAGCTTTGGAATCTTTAATTTTGATGCTGCATCAGAATGTCTAATTTGTGTGATAATACTGCTAACAGTATTTTCTCTTTCCTCACTTAGCAGAAACCTACCTTTTGGAAGTGATAGCATTTCAATCCTGACAGGACAAATGGCAGTAGATAGAGGCAAAACACTGGATTACTGGATTTTAAGTATAGGTCCCATATTGTTCCTCCCGGTTCAGATAAAATGTTAAGGAGACAGTCCATACATATGAAAACATTATCGAAATGTCATGCCAATAACCCTCTGCAGTAGTTCAAATCTATAGTGTAGAATTAACTTTTGTTATTGTTATTATTCATTGGGATTTGATGAGTATGGGAAATCTCAATATTGACTCAGCCTCTTTCATGCAACCCTGTACTGACTTTTTTCAGTGCCAAGTAAAAGTCTTATTCCCTGTTTTGATTATACAATTTTTACTTGTGCTTTGTGCTTGGCTTTGAATAACTATATGTTTGTAGGGTTATGATTACTATAAAATAGAAATATTTTGGATGTGATACCATTGCTGCAAGGATATTTCTTTGTAAATGTTAGATATGCTGTTCTATACCTATGTTTAAGGGCACATTTAGCATAACAGTCTCTGACAATCAAAAAGTAGGTCACATTATCCAAGTATCACTAGAATATTTGGAAAAGTTCAGAGTTCTGTACTTTGCTGATTATTATTTTGAGGAAGAACGTAAAATAAATCTGTAATTGAAGTTTGTTCAATCAGGCTAGGCTTGGCATAAAGAAATGTATTTGCCACAGTCTGAAACAGAAACTTTGGTTTAATCAGAAGTGCCAAGTAGTCAAGCTCCTCACCACTTAATGTGTTAGTAGTGTATTTATGATCATCATCACTTGATATTTTGAAATAGGGTGTATAGATTAATTTTCACAGACTACTTGTAAACCACTAATTACCTTTTGTGGAGATTAGTGACCACCAGATTGAAAAACCCAGAAGTGAAGAATGAAGTCCCTCTCTCCTACAAATGAAAACTTAAGTGGATATCTGACCTGTACTATCATGCCCATGCAATTTTTGACACTACTAATATCAGTATAAGGCTCACAATAATTTCTATGTAATCAAGACAGAACAATGTAATCATTGATTAAAATGAATTTGATTCCTATTGTATCACTCTTCATACCACCTGAAGTTATCTGACTCAAGTACTTCAATTAACGGTATAATATTGTTACACTCTAGGGTTTTTGACATGTTGTATTTGCAGTTCCAGAGGAAAAATAGTCCTTTACATTTCCATATGAGATAAGATTGAATGAGGTTGCTGTTTTTCTTGCAATTCACTTCTCGCTATTTTTCTGTGTACATACTGCATTGTTTTGACCATTCAATGCAGCTTTAAATGACAATCCAAACACATCAGCATAGATATTTTTGTTCTGTGTTGTATGTTGTTTATCAGCCCTTATATTTTTAACAGTATGGATTATTTTACTTTCCTTTACCTCAGCTGCTAAGCTTAAAGCCAGGCTCAAAATTTACCTTGGCAATTTTATTTTCCCCTCTGGATAGGAATTGATGTCTGAAATTCTAAGACTTTATTTCTGATTGTTGATTCCACTGTCAAATTTGGTCAGTGACACGTGAAAAGGAGGGGCAGAAATGCAAAAATTTCTTGTTCCACCTTATTGATATAAAGTTGTTAGCCATAAGCGCCCTCAGAATATTGAAGTCGTATAAACCCAGTACTGCCTGCCTAACACTGGACAGAATAAAAATTGGATGGGTCGTCAACACTCTTCTGAAGACTACACTTTAGCCAGGGAGAACATATTAGCTGTGAGCATCTCCAGAAAAATCGAAATCTTATGAACCTAACACTGCCTGTTGAACAATGGACAGCACACAGGTTAGAAGAGTCTTCGACATTTTGCTCTGAGAACCACACTTAATAGCAAGGAAAGAACTTTCTCCACAGCAGCTCCCAAAATAACTTGAACTGATACAAGTATGTGACTGTTATTGTGGGGTTTGCATTGCTGGTGATAACATTTAGCTGCAGGATCGTATTTAATTGATGACTAAAAATCCCAAAAGAAACCAACACAAAACAAATTCTACACAGACAAGCACATCAAAGTTAAGTTTAAATACAACAGTCTACGTCTGCTGCCCCCTTGACAGACATAACTAACAACAGAAAACTACTAACCAGAAACACAACCTAAACCACAAATCTAGAACCTCCCTC
>JAOXXN010000364.1:33109758-33130597 GCA_026770055.1 Myrmophylax atrothorax
TTATCACCGGCAAAGCAGAACCCACAATAACTGTCACATATTTGTATTAATAAATGTTATTTCGGGAGCTGTTGTGAAAAAAGTTCTTTTCTGGTATTAAGTGTGGCTTCGTATTAGAAGTCAGAACCCTTCCATCCTGTGGGCTGTCCGTTAGTTGACAGACAGTGTTGGAAACATAAGGCTCTGATTGTCTAGAAATGCTTATTGCTAATAATTTTCTCCCTGGCTGAAGTGTGGCTTCATATCAGAGGTCAGAACCCCTTCCATCCTGTGTGCTGTCAGCTAAAGGACAGACAGTGCTGGGCACATAAGCATCTGATTGTCTGGAAGCGCTTACAGCTAATAACTTTTAATTAATACAGTTAGGACTAGAAATCTTTGTATTTCTGTCTCCCTCCCTTTCACGTGACATGAGGGCATTTTTCTTTCATATCCTTCTCCATCTGAAGACGAAACCATATTTGCAGAATATGGATGAATGTACAGTAAGACTAATTTGCATTGCAGGCATGGTGTTATCTGATGAATATTTGATATAAGTGAAACACAGCTTACAGAGTTTATTTAGAGATTAGGATATCTGTTTGAACACAGTATATATGAGACTATATCATATGTATGGGGAACAGAAGCTGTAGGAAAAGGCAGGGGATTAAATAAATTTTCAATTGATCTTGAGTTACTATGTCTCACACAAAATATAATCTGTTTTCACTGTAAGGTCTGTAACAAGTGCCCTCTACTGCCTATAACTGAGAATTTTGGTATAAAATATAGAAGCATAGATTTAATTTCATTTGTATTTTTCATTACTGTGTGGAGGATTATCAGTTGATGTTATCATCCATAGTAGCAGAAGAAATGGAAATTTTAAATCTTTCCTTATCTTTCCTTGATTGTAAATGGAGATGAGAACATTAGTAGAAACTAAGGTTCACCAGAATAACATGGTAACTATGGAGCAGGTGGCAGTGAGATGTGTACATAGTCAACAATAACTTAGAACAGTACTGTTGGGATATGCTTAATATTTGTTAGACATGCTCTAGTTCTGCCTTTCTCAGCCTATTGTGGAATACAGCAGAAGCAAAGAAAAAACCCTATTTTCATTTGCAAGTTGTACACAATTTGTGATGCGTTAAAGCAATGATCCTTGAATCTGCTGCCCTTGATAGTGGTTCCAAAACAATACCTGCTGTGCAGCATGAAGTGGTAGCTTCATGGTGCATTTCTTTGATAGTGGAGTAACAATGAACTTTGATGTCAATAGTGCATGTTATATTATTCATTCATGTGTTCTTGTTTATTGCCTTTTTTATGGATTTAGAATCATATGTATTACTGTGAGTTTAATCAGCATAACAAACAGATGGTTTTTTTCCCCATCCTGGATAATCCCTTCTGCTTGCATTTCTACAGCCTTTTTATCCGATCTTCAAAAGTTCTTATTCAAGCTACTGTCCTTCTGGGCAACAGTGTCTGGGTAGCAGTGTTTTTAAGCAGTCTGTCAGACCCACTATGCAATCAGTCTGAGACATACTTATTGATCAGTTGATCTTTCTTCTCTTTGGGAAGATTTCTTTAGTGTGTGTTAAAGATGATAAGATTATTTTGTTAATCATTCTTGCTGATGCTCCTAGCAGTGTGCAAATCCCCTATCCTGTCTGCTGAGCATTCAGCATGTTATGACACACCTTAAATATATCTAATCTGGTTCTTATTCTGCTTTCTGGACTCCATAGCTGTCTTTTGACCTGATATTCATTGGTTATATAAACTGATTATCTCTTCAACCTTCTTCAGTTTTGTTATTGGTTTTATAGTGTATATAATTTTAAGACTCATTTTAGTGGCTTGATCAAACGCATAATAGTTTGATGTGGCTCACTTTGTGACTGAGTGGGAAGGTTCTCTGCAGCATAGAACATGAGCATCCCAAACACAGCTGATCCCTTATTTATTTTATGACTCTCAGGTCTCTTACATTTTTTATATTCTTACCTGTCTCTGCAGTCAAATGCAGAGTTTTGACTAGAACAAAAAGAATAATAGGCATCACTATTCTAACTTTGCTCTAATGAGAGAAGATGGTGTTTTCCAATTCCCGAAGTATTCACAAAGGTTTCTTTTGGAAAGGGGAATGATTTTTAGTAGTATTTCTGATTTTCTGAATGATAGGTCATATCTACTATTAACAACAAGCTGTGCTTTTGAAAGGATGCCTTTGCTTGGCTAATGGCAACTGACCAGGGGGAATGGCTTCTCAGAGAACCACTACGCACAATGTGGGGGTGCAACCAAAAAGCCTTTATTTAATGGGGAGTAGACCTTTAAAGGATTGGCTCAGGGGTGGGCTTGGAAGGCGATAGAATCTTAGGAGAGATTGGGTTGGTAACCGATAACATCAGTGGGGCAGAGTGGGAGAAGGTCTAAGGGGAGGGCTCTGGGTAACCAACAACCCAGATAGAGCTGGGGGGGCAGAATGAATGAGGGGCGTGTAGAAGCTACACGCAGGGAGGGGGGGGTACAAAACTTCTCAGAACTCCAAACCGTACGGAGAAAAATGCATTAAACTCCAACAAAAGGTCTTGTATTCCCATACTTGGCCCTTTGCCAGTGACCATTTGTTCTGCTATTTAACAGAAGAAAAAGTATCAGTATAATCTCAATTCTTTCATCCTGTCTCTCTGAGTAAGCTGGCTGATGTTCCAGAATTTGCCCTGCTTGGACGATAAGACCCATCACTGCTGCTAAAGCCAAATTTCCTTACATGATTTTCTCTTTTGTTGTGCATCACACAGAGCTTTGTTCCAATCTAGTAGCCTATGGTAACAGGCTGGAAAGTGAGACTGAGGCTGATGGAAAGCAGAAAACAAAATGAAAATACATGAAAAAATACCAACAAAAGTAAGAGGAAATTTATTGCTACCAATGTCAGAGCTGCTTATAAAATGCAGTCAGTACTGACACATATTTGAAGTTACAGTGGTTACATGATATGTTTAATACTTTTTGCATGCTCTGCCCACATGAAGTTGTTTAAGAGTAACAGCAGAGGTCTGTGAAGGATTAGGATTTGGACAAAGTTACCAAAATTAAGGTCATCAGGGTATTAATTTCTTGTCCCATGTCTCCGTTTGCTTTGGCAAGATTTTAAACAGACTTAAAACAGAAGAAATTAAAACTAGGAGTATCCATGCAGCCAATATCAAGAGTTCAAAATACCACAGGTGAGCTCATCTTTCATAAGCCAAGAAAAATGGAAAACAGATGAAAAATAACAAAAACCGTAAAGCCAAAAAAAATCAAATGGTAATCCATTAATTGGATAAAAAATGTGGCACTAACAAAGCATTTTAATATCTTTTTTTGGTTTTGGAGCCTAAGTTTACACTAAGACTGCATTTTCAAGTTTCTTTTCCCATGTACTGAAACTTTGAAAATTAAATTTAAAAGTCTATCACAATTATCTTACTAAAACAGCTCAACAAAAACATTTAAAAACAGAATAATTGGTAGCATGGAAAAAAAAAAGAAAACCAAACACATAAAACTTTAACTGAAAAAAGGACTGCAGAGTAACAGACTGAAATAATTACCTTTCAAGACCATTTAGTGTGGAACTGGTTTCTTTAAGCAACCAGCAATTACTCTTCTAAGGTACAAAAAATGCTTAGTTATATATTTGCAGGAGTGTTCAAAACTATTGATACCATGAACAAAAACTCAAATCGTTTGTCTGATATACATGTGCACATTCACAAACCAGAATGTCATGTTATTCTCATGATGCTGTTATGAGATTTGGTGAAAGTCATAGCACGAAGAGATAAAATTGGGCAGTGTTACCCAGTGTAATAATTCAGTGGTATAAAAGGACATCTTGAAAGTCTTGTGTTTGCATTCTACTTTTTCCTACCAGAGAACAAAGACTGATCAAGTATACAGTTTTTTCTAATATTGTTTTGGTCTCTCCCCAGCTCTGGTCAGCACTAACAAAACTCTTCCTGGGGAAGAAGTCATCCTACTTTCAGCACCATATATATCTTTTAGAAATATAAAACCTTCCTAAAGTAATTTCTGATCAAATTGTGTTCTGGGGTTCTAATCCCTCCTTGAATTTTTCAGGAAAATAAGTTATATGATTATTGTCTTACTGCAACAGTTCAGATAGTCAAGAGTGAAAGGATACAGACCCAGTGCAAGAATACCTTGCTTTTAAAAGTAAGATATCACATCATTACTTGTTCTTGGTAATATATTGGGTACCTACATGCATCTCTGTAATAAGGCAAATTTCTGCTTATTCAGTTTGCGTTTAGTTTTCAGGTGTTACCTGAGATTCTGGTGTTTGGTTTTCAAAAAATAATTTAGAATATATCTGGTTACTTTTACTAATATGCCTCTGTCATAAGAATTAGATTAAAAATTTTGCTGAAGAAATGAGGATGTGTTAAAATTAAGTAGTTTTTTTGTACAGAGTGTAGTAGATAACTGGACAATTTATTGAAGAATTATTTCAAACTAAAATATTTAATTCCAAACTCATCAGTGCAAATTTTCCACTGGGCTACTGTGTTACACCATGGTATCTTGCAATGAGTATTTAGTGTTTCTGTTCATTCATTTTGGATTCTTGATCTCATAACTAATGCGTGAAGTGTGTTTTTTGACTATCAGCAGAGGAGAGAAGCCACATCTCCTTGTACTGAAAACTGTTCAGAAAGTTTATTTCTAGCCCTACATTTACAATATATCTCCTTGTTTGAACTTTGTTCTACAGTGATTCTACACAGTGAGAAGTGGTAATTGATTTTTTCTAACCTTAAAAGCCTTTCCTTTTTCTTTTTTTCTTCCCGAACCTCCCCTTTCTTTCCCAAACCTTCCCTTCCCAAACCTTCCCCTCCCAAACCTGCCTCAAAGTTCCCAAACCTTCACTTCCCAAACCTTCCCTTCCCTGCTGGGAAGTTGGTTGTTTGTGTTAAATTTAATAAGAGGTGACATGATTCTTGAGGATGAATCCTCTCCTCTGGTCTTGGTAAATACTTCGGTTTTCCTTAAACTAGGACACCTTCCCAAACCTTCCCTTGCCTTGCTTCTGCTCCTTCCTTCCTTCCTTCCATTCTTCTTCTCCTTCCTTCTGCTGCTTCCCTTCTTTCCCTTCATTCCCTTTGATGCCTAAAGGGGTTTTTGATTTTTTGATTTTTTCATTTTTATAGATTTTAGAAGTACTTGTAATTGTAGTAAAATGTAAATTTAGTGTGCTAATATTTCTAGCAGCTTAAGTTCAAGTTTATACATGCCAACCTATGCCACATATCAGTAGCTCAAATTCTTTTAGTTGTTTAGATGTCTTTTCAAGGTACAAAACTGAAGACTATCAGAAAGGCCTGCAGAATGAAACATAAACATGAGCCAAACGCCTTGAGTCTGAGAACACTGGAAAAGCTCCCAGAGCCCTATGTGTGCTGAGGAAGTGGGAGTCTGATGAAGAAGACGTCTCACCGACCCCAGACTCAAATTCTAAGGGGGTGAGACAGAGCGGGAAAAAAGGTTGAACTGGAGATGTGTAATGATCGGATGGATCATATTATAAAAGCCATGGAAATTAGAGCTTGCCCACATGCATGTCGATAAGTATTCCTGTGGGCCCTAGGCCTGAGATTAAATGACTTTCACTTTTTTATCTTATCCCACACTAACTTGGCTCAGAGTCCTGCTTTGTTGGTGTCTCTCACAACATCACCTTCCTTCCTTCGTTTTTCAAGATGAAGTTTGGTTTTCTTCCCTTTTTTTCTTTTCCTTTTTGATATCCTAATATCTCTTCCACTTCTGGAAGCAAAATTTTGCCATCTGCTCTTACATCCCCTACATCCCTCCAAACATCAGTGTTAATGGATATCAGAATGCAGCTGGTTCAAACCAGTATTCTTTCTTGAAGAATTTCCAGAAGCATGTTTAAGATCATGTTACAATTTTCATTAAATTGTAACTCTGACTTATAATCTCTCTCATGGTGGTTTCATTTCTCCTGCTGGTTTACCTTTCAAGATCAAAGATGCAGATGTTATAATTAGAACTCTTAAGTTTAGAAAGGGAAGAATATTTATAGATATGTGTCTGATGCTTTGGAGAGAAAACACTGAGAAATGTGTGTTCTATAGCAAGTTTACTAATAATATTAGAATTATAGTTAAAACACTGCCAAAGATGGAAATTAATGTCTTGTGTTTTCATTTGCTTTAATTAACTTATTTATTTCTCATTTAACATAAAAATATGGTAATGTAAAATAAACTGAATAACACAGAGGACCCTTCCACTCTAAGCCACATGAAGTGAAAATTATCTGGCACTTATATGCCACAGTAAGTGACATAAATTCCAAAACTTATCATTAGATGACCAAGACCCAAATTTTGGTGATGTAACCTTTGAAGAATCTGAAGTTTTGCTATTTCTTCTCTATCTGGATCATAAAGTCCATTAGAGCCATTTTCATTCTTATTGCCACTACAGCTCACAAAGCAAGCGGTTTTTATTCCTAGTGCTCGTACAGGGATGGGCACATGCAGGACACACCATGTGTTTCATGTAGTAGCTGCAGACATTGTCGGGTGGAAATAATATTACTAGCCCCATGCATGTAACAGGTCTGTAAGTGAGCTGTCTCCCTGTCAGTAAAAGATCCACAACCAGAGGAAGAGAGAAACCCAGTCTTTGCTTCTCCAAAATGCATTTAGTTATCAGGCTATGAACAACTTGTGTGTTTATTTTATGCAGTGGTACCACAAGTGATACGAATCCTGTAGGGTCAGTGAAAGAACAAGCAAGAAATAACATAACTGGATATTTCAGTTGCCTTGAGAAGGGTTAATATGCCCACAGATATTAGCTATTAAAGATTACATTGCTAAAACACAAAATCAGGGTTGGAATCTTACCACGAAATATTTAGTTGGTTGGCTGAGGGTTTTTTGTGGGTTCTTTTGATTTGATTTGGGAGTTTTTTGTTTGTCTGTTTTCCCCCTTTCTTTAACTAACTCTGTATTTAATATAAAAACACTGAATTCACTGGATCAATCTGAATTTAGTCCACTTAGCAAAAATGATTGTCATACTGGTCTCAGAAAAGAAAACTGATCCTGAGCTCAGTTAAGAGACAGGTCATAGAAATACAAATAACAGTGCTCATTTGTAACTATATACATAAGATAGGTGACTAAATAGCAACCTACTTTATGAATAATGCCCCTAAATTGAATCAGAGTCTATAGCAAAATCAATAGGGAACAGTAGATGTTTTATGTTTATTAAAAAAAAAAACGCACAACAAACCAAAACAAAACCAAACTAGTCCTAGTATGTGGATAACTTAAAGCTATTTGCGTAAAAAATTCCTTTAGGCAAAACATTCTCAGTGGGAAACTTCTGCCTGGAATTTAATAACCTGATTAAGCAAAAACCATGCCAAACCATTCTCAGAAAAAAACCCTGTAAATCTCAAATTTTTGCAAATATTTTTCAATTTTAAAAAAATCCTTTATGAGCAATACTTCACATTTCAGTTATTGTGGAGTCAATGGGAATGAAAAGAAGAAAAATATAGACAGGAAGAGGAACTGGTAATCATGTAAAATATGGTCTATTTAGTACTTTAAGCTTCACTTCTGTTGAAAGGACAGAGAAGAAACAAAACAAAAAAAATTTTTTTTGCTAAATCCAGGTATGATTTTGCAATTACTCAAATAGTCTGACATATTTCTACATGTGTCTGGAGTACCAAATTTATATGACATAATTTTATTTTCAAAAAAAGAAAAAAAATAGTCTCCTGACTAAAATTCTTTGCTAGAATTACAGGTGTACCATCCAAAATGAGAAAGGGTTTTCTGACTAAAATAGAGTTTCAAACAAGTGTTTAGAATGTCAGAATATTCCCTCCAGGCTGTCCGTGTACCAATTACTGTCACAAATTATTCACCTATTACCAGTTACTACTTCCTTATAATGTATAGTAATAGTTGATTCTGAATGCTTTCTGAAAACACAGTTCTTAACCTCTTTCAGAAACAACCCTTTCCTAGTGCATTCTTTTTATATGTTTCACATTTTATCAAATCAGCTAAATCTGCTGTATTTGAAGATATTACAATTAAGTTCAGTATTTAATGCAGTTAATCATTACCAGTTGTTTTTCAGAAATGTAAATAAATCTGAATAATTAAATATTGTGCTTTTTTCCCAATCAAGCAGAAAATGATTTGTTTTTGTACTCCTGATTAAAGTTCCCTGAATTATGTATCTTCTTCCCAAACAGAGGTTGTATAAATGAAAAGTACATGCTGAAGATTAACCCACTAATGGAAATTGAACCCTGTCTTTATTCCTTGTCTCTGTTTATCCCTGCAGTCACTATTATTTCATGTCCCTTAGATATTCCAAGCCTGTGTTCTCCACAAATTCCCACTAGTTTGCAGCTCTGCAATCAATTATTTTTTCATCCTATTTACATAATTCACTCTCATGACAGGAAACCAGAAGGGAAGTGAATCAGTTTTCGCTGAAAGAAATTTTAAGAGTGAACAGATGAGATTCTCAGATGGACTTTGAAATATTTTAATGAAGCAATTAAAATAAAACCTCATGAATTATTATAAAGAGGCCTAGTTGTTTAATGAAAAACAGGTAGGATTTGCTCAGTATGTCCTGCAGTTTTATGTCTGGAAGCAGCAAGCTCATGCAGTCAAATATGGCAGGCAGTGTTTGCATTGATTTTTTTAAAGCTAGGTGTAAAAGTGAAACCTGCTTGTGGACTCAAAAGAAAAGTTGTAGAATATGACTTAGTTATAAATGTGGTGTGTATTAATTGTGGGTTAGCTTGCAATATTTGAATAGGATAATACGTGCTGAAAAAGCATTTCCAATTTAATCACAAGAATATTACTTTGAAATGCCTGCTTAAGAAAACATGCAAAAGACATATTACCAAAGAGAAACACCAGAAGTTGTTGCTTGAAGGAACTTGAGCTGTGATACAACTGTCCATTCATATGCATTGGTTGTAGATACAAAACACTTACCTCGACTATATTATAATCAGCTGGTAATATGACCTGATCATATCCTTCAAAAAGATCTTTACGACAACAATAAGGAAAGGTAATTTTATACAAATAGTTATAAAGAGAATTTACTAAGTATTGTACAAATAAGGTATTTTATTTTTATAATTTGATGTCACATCTTTTTATTTCCTTGAGCAAATGAGGTGATACTGTCTAATTTTAAAATGTAGGGTTTATTTAGGTATAAATACTGGGCCTGGCTTGCATAGTGTTAATTTCCTTCCTAACAGCTTATATCATGCTGTATTTTAGATTTTCTACCAAAACAGGGTTTACACAGCATCAAGGCTTCCTTGATAACTTGATCTGCTCCTGCAGTAAATAGACTGGGAGATGTGAGGGTGTGCAGGATGGGGACATAACAGGGAAAATTATCTTAAAAAAACAAACATTTTTTCTAATATATAATTTCACACTGAACATCAAAAGGGAAAAAAAGAGGTACTTACCAACTTTTTATTTGGGAACTGGCTGGACATTGGTCTGACCAAGTGTGTTGGTTTAAAGGTAAACTGATAGGAGAAATGAACCCAGCTCAAGAGAGATTACAAGTTAGAATTACAATCTAGTTAAAAAGATTACAATAATACAGTGATACAGAGCAAAATTGACTTTAACCCACAATACCCAGAGGTATAACCCAGCACCCTGGGGCACAAACAGAATGGTGTTCATTAGCCCCTGTGCTGAGTGCCACGTAGTTCTCCTCGGTACAAAGGAAGAGGAAAATCTGTTGATGAGGATGATAGTTGCACTCTTGTCAAGAGTGGCAGTCATTGTCCTGTTGAGGTTATGGTCCCCCTCTGGATCCAACAAGTGGGTCCAGAAGCCCCCAAAACCCAAGATCATATATGATCAGGTTCAGGTGGGAATGCCAAATACATCCTGCAGGCAAGGAGTTTCACAATGGGTGATTTACTCTGTCAGTCATGGGATATTTGTGGAATCTTTGATGGCCCATCAGTAGACATGACCCCTCAGGCTGAGTGTGAAAGTGCTGATGACTCCCTGGAGGGGAGTTATTATGGCTGAGTTATTGGTGTAAAGACAGGAAAACTTCCCTCTATCTCACAGAGTTCTTTAATGCCGAGCTTGTAGCCTGAGGTGTCAAGTGTGCCCTGGGCAGCTGCTGCAAACAGCCCATTATTAACAGTTCATGAGAAATAACACAGAGGAGGTAGAATACACTGCTTTGGTTACAGCCACACAGTTATAAACTGGTACCAGCTGTGCAAACAGGACACCAAAGGAAGTTGTGAGTGACTGCTTTTGCATCACTTGTTTCGTTTTTATTCTTTCTTCTTCCACTTACCAGTCACTTATTGAATGTTGTTTCTTTGATTTTTTTTTGTTTTATCTTGACCCCAAAGTATTCTTGGTTTTATTCTTCCTTATGTTTTCTTCCATTCTACTGGGGGAAGCTATTAAGTGAGCGACTGATACCTATTTCCAACAGGGTTAATCCACAACAATATAATAATAAGGAGGTCCACAAGCTTTAGAACTGGAATGTTTAAGTTAGTCAGAAATAAATTCATCAGCTACTTGATGTCACCAAATCTGTTTCTGGGTACTCTGTGGAATATGGGAATAAGGCAAGTAAGTAAGTAAACAGCAGTACCTACACAAAACTCTAGGACTCTACTGACATACAAAGAATCAGCTTGCATGTCTTAGCAACATACTGAAAAAACTTCAGAGCTCAGAATTTAACCCAATTGAATTACTAACATGTAAAAAATACAAGAAAGTATTATAATGCTGACTAAACGTCACAAATTTCTGTAGGTAGTGTTCTTTTTATGGTTTGCTGTACTGGTCTGTATTCCCATTCTTTTGTGCACTGCCACTTATCTGAGCCCACTTCTCAGCAGGGGCAGTTTTCCACTAATTTAATTATCTGGGGAAAGACTGTCATATCAATTTAGGTGTGTCATTTCAGGACACCATTGAGAAGTGGTCAACCAGAGCTGCAGTAAAGAATTTTGCCCAAATGAACAAAATTATTAGAGGAGAAATGCATTTATATGCATACGTGGAAACAAATCTTCCAAATCACAAACAAGAACAAGAATCTCCTATCAATGTGTTTAAAATGCTGGTCTTATATTATATGTTAAGCATATTAAATAAAGACAATGTGAATGATACCATTTGACATCTGATCAGGGGAGACTAGTGAGTTCATAATAAAAAAACCAAAAGATTTGAATAGTATTTGACAAACATTGATTTTAGTGAAGAAGGCTTTTAACTACTAAAATGATTTCTTATAATACAGGCTCTGTTCTGTTACCTTGAAAACAACTGTAGAATTCACATTGAAATTGTCCAAATGAAAAAGATGGAAAAGAACTAGCTTAGGTAGCAGAAGCAATACAAGAAACAAATGGATTTTCTCACACTTTAAATTGGCTGCATTTGTTTCACTTGGGCCTGCAAATTTTTTTAAGAAGTAAATCCTACACAAAGCATTAAACATAATTGCTGTCAATTTTACATTGGTTTAGTCAAATCAATGTAAAACCACTACTTTAATCTGGGACGATTCTGTGAGTCAGACTCAAATATGAGCTAATAAAGTAGCTTCATTATGCAGATACCAGGACTGACACTGACACCTTATAGAATATTGCAAAATTCTGCAAGTATTCCATTGATTTGGGACTTTATCTCACAGGACTGACTGAGTACACTTTACTCTGATTTGCTGTTTCTAGGCAGACAGAACCTACATTTCTTTTGTAATTTTCTTTCAACATACTCTTTGAGTCAAATTTTGTGTCCTTAAATCAAAGAGAATATGCCATGTGAGGTGGTGGCTGTCATTTCCTCTTCTGTTGTTTTGTTTGTTGTTTTTGGGTTTGCGGTTTTTTTGGGTTTTTTTTTTTTTACTTCCCATGCACCCCAATACACTAGTCTTGAATATAGTGGAGATAACTGTTTTGCATGTTTTTTTTATGTTCTCTCCATCATTCTGTACAGACTGTGTTTAATACATATTTGATTAAGAGATGTGATAAAACCAGTTTCTTTGCCTTGTTCATTTATATGTAGAAAAAAATAAAAAAAATCACTTGTCTGTGGCATGTTGTTGAATTAATGTTTTTGACACCTCTGAAAACAAAGCTCCATAAACTTGTGTGCAATGATCACTGTTATTGCTTCTAGAGTAGGTGTACTTCAGAATAGATTTCTGTATGGTTTCTTCAACCGTTTGACATTTTGGACCTCCACTTCTCCTTTCATAGGTATTAATTCTTTTTCTATAATTGTCATTCCTTGCTTAATAGCATAGGAGACTTCAGGTAATGTACTTTTTTCATAAATCAGGCAGCAAAGACATTTGTATTTTCTTTTAATATTCTGCCTTGTCCTTCAGGCAATTTTCATTTCAGAGAAGTCTGGTTCACATCCAGATGACTCCAACTTATTCTTTGAAGCCAGATTTCCTCAGGCCCTCTATCAAATGCTTTTCTGAGCTCCTCTTGTACTACATATGTCATATTCCCATTTGTCCATGGACTTTTTTATGTCTTTCCTCCTATGGTGAGGGTCAGTGGAGTGAGTGGAAGCAGAAATATGCTGCCACAATGAACAGGTTTTCTGACTCCTTCTGCTGAGGTTTATTCTCTAGAGTTTCTTGCTCTTTCTTCCACCTCATTATTCTTTCCTTGTAGTAAAATAGACTGTACTTCCTTTAAGAAATCCTTTTTAGTTTAATATATTTTCAGCATACATTCACTGTGGTTGGACGATGTGTAGTGACTTACTTTTTGTCTCATGTTCCCAGTAGATATTCAGGGCTCAATTATAGGACTAGTTCTGTTCTACAGATCTATAAATGATCTGTATGTGTTAGTGAAATGCACCACTAATAAATATGCTGATGATACTAAACTGGGAGGCGCTGTTATTCTGTCAATGGACCATGAGAGGGTGGTCAGATACTGGCACAGCCTTCACAGCAGGTGGTCAATGACCTGTGTATGTCAGTGCCCCAGACGGAGGCATTTGGACTATGCCCTTCATAATATTCTTCAACCTCTGAGCAGACCTGACTATCAGGAAGTAGGACTAGAGTATCATCATGTCCCTTCCAAATTAAGTGTTGTGTTGTGTTCTATTCTATTTCTATTCTGTTTTGTTCTGTTCCATTCCATTCCATTCTATTTTCTATTCAACTCCATTTCATTATACCCCACTTTATTTCACCTCTTCTGGAATCCAACATCCCAGGTCAGGAAACAGGCACAGTTCAGTTTGGTATGGGATAGACGTATAAAAAAAATCTCCTTCATCTCTCTCATCTTGTAGTAGCTTTTCTCCTGGTATCTATTATTTGACTCTTTACAGTCTCAGCATCACTACTACTGGAAAGAGAAGTGTGCATGACCAGTATGTTGTCATAGTGTATTACAATAAATAACTTCTTTTCTGTCATTTCTTTTTACTTTTTTTTTGCTAGAGTCTTCCCTCATTTTGTTCTTTTCTTTGTTTCTTCATAAATGCTGCAGCCAATCTTCACCCTGTTCGTTTCTCCTGTCAATACTTATCTTTGTGATGTATTCACTTCAGTTTATATGCATTACCTTGAACTCACCTGTTTTCCCCTCCCTCCCGCTTCTGCACAAAGAAATTGATCTCTTAGTCTCTGTGTAATTTTTTTTTTCATTAAGATATGGGGCTACTGAGCTGTATATTTTCCATATCAGTTATACTACTGGGAAACACTGTGGACCATCTAGTGATAGAATAAGTTTTGAATGGGCAGTATAAAAGTAATTTTGTTAATTTTTAACCCTCTAGAGTAATCAGATTCAAATGACCAGCTGTCATGTAATATAGCAAGCCAGTGGAATTTATTCATACATTTAGATCCCATTTAACTTTTAGTGCTCAGCACAAATTAAAGTATTTTTACAAATTAAGTACTTTATATTTGCATCTGTCTTAGTTTGAGGGAAACCAAATGTTTATCAAAACCAGAGGGGAGGAGTCCTCCTCAATAGCCCTGTCACTCCTTATTGAATTTAAGAAAAAGGAACTCTAAATAGAAATTGGGTATAAGAAGGATAACTGGTTTTTACTACAAGATAGATAGATAGATAGATAGATAGATAGATAGATAGATAGATAGATAGATAGATATGTATATAACCAAAACTAGGACAAACCCAAACTATTGTCCTGTACCTGCAAAGGGAAAACAAAACAAAACCCTTTAGACAAAACTGTTTGTGTCTCTGCTCCTTCTCTGGTGCTACTATATTTGTAGACAGCAGGGGTCACTTCTGCGCCTCAGCTGGCAGCAAAGTGACCCAGCTTTCCCCAGCAAGGCAAAGACAGAAAGGCAGTTGGCAAGTCCGCCGACTCCTCTGAATCACTCAGGTGGAGAGACGGAGGCCAAAGAAGAGGACAGGGCAGAACTGTCTGACAGGCAACACTGAGTCTCCCTTGCAGATGGAAAGTTCTCCTCTCTCTCGGGTTGCTGCCATGCCTCAGCTGGCATTGAAGTGACTCAGCTTTCTCTGGTAAGGCAAAGACAAAAGGCAGTTGGCGAGTCGCTGACTCCTCTGAATCACTCACGTGAAGAGATGGAGGCCAAAGAAGAGGACAGGGCAGGACCGTCTGGCAGGCATCACCAAGACTCCTGTGCAGATGGAAAGCTCTCCTCCTCTCTCTGACGAGCAGCACAGTGCAACAGAGTACAGTGAGGGCCATGGATGGCCCAAGAATCAGGACGAGTCAGCTCCCCTGCCACACCTTCACCAGTCTGGTGAACAGTGAGGGGTTTTTCCCCCTCCCCCCACAGCCCTAACTCAAAGCAATCAAGTTAGAATTCAAAGTAGCTGGCTACTTCTTTGTAGACTAGTGGCATAGGGGGTTGGGCATTACCTTTTGAATGCTATAGTGGAAGGGAGAGAATTTCTTTAACATCCAAAACTACAACAGCATCCCTACAGGTTTAAGCTTAAGTTATTTTGACTGTCTAAAACACTGGTATAGTCCATTGTCAAGGGTCTCAAAAAATACCATTTTTTGGTGAAAAAATATGGATTCAAATTCCACTAACGAAATAGTTAAAGCATTTTTTTCTTTGGAGTTAAATCTGCTGTTACTGAAAATAAATGGTCTTAGATCTGCAATTTATTAATAAGTGTTTCAAATTTCCATAAAGATATGCTCCAATGTTTTAACTCATAATCTGATGAAAACATCAGCGTTTGCAAGTTCTGGAGGTTACCACATTGGCTGCAGTCTGATCTCTGTCCCAGATACACTGTGCAGTCACATTTCTAAAAAGAGGAAATAAATACGGTTATTTATTTCTTTTTAAGGGCTTTTGGCCTCAAGAATGTGTGAGCTGACATTTCTCATGAGTTTTACAGTTCACGTTGTCCTTTACCTGAACTCCTTCAGCAATTAATGTATTTTTTCTGTTGCTAATAAGTTCACTAGGATTTGAAGCCACAATCCATGTCAAATACTGCAATTTGATAGTCCTTAGTTGTTTTTAAAAATATATATAATTATCAATCCCCCCATAGCTATCAAACATCTTTTTGACTTCCGTATATTTATTTTGAAGAGAAAGCTGTTCTCTTATTTTCTCCTAAAGTGTCCTCAAAGGAGAATGTTTTGCAGAATGATAGCATGCTATCCAGTCTTCAAGTGCTCCATCCTTTCAGCTGAAATCAGTCAATGCCAAGACATATATTCCTAGGAGTTTTCCACTCAGTTGCCTTGAAAACAAAGTCCTGATTCAATGAATTATTTGAACCTCACAGATAACTAAGCCTATTGAAGGAGCCTAGACACAAGATTGCATTAAAACAGAGCTGAGTCTAACCTTAAAATTGTTATAAAATAAGATTTGTGTAGGCTTTCGTGCAGCTCACCAACAGCTCCTAAATAAGGGTGCTTGATTAGGTCACTGAATGGTGTTGAACATAGCCTAGTATGCACTTAGAATTGTCTTTATTTTTACTGTTACTCAATCTGAACTGTTTCCAAAAAGAGTATAATTATAAATCTAGAATCTGCTTTTTTTTTAAGAAAAGGCTTTAAAATTATTTAAATTATAATATGTATATCTATTTCCTTTACATAGATAATCATGCAGTCCCCGGTCCTCTTAGCTACTTGTTCTATCAGAACAGGCATAGCCATTGCAGTGGTACTGAGAAATGCCATACTTCGTATTTCTTGTAAACCTGGCCTCTCTGGGCCATACATATATATTCCATTGCTTTCCACCTGACATGGTTAAATGGAAGGGAAAGCTGTTTTTCTCTTTGCATTAAAACCTTGCCTAAATTTAATGTTTTGCATTTTTTTCTGCTGAAAGAAAAAGCCTCTGTTATGTGTAATCAACACAGTCCCTTCCCTATCAGTGCTATATTCCCTTGGCATACAGCCATGCCAGACCAGAACTCAACAGATTTTACCTGTGTGTGAAGATAAGTCAAAGATCAATTGCCCAGATGTAATTGCAAAGTGATGCTGTGAACACAAAATTAAAGAGTTGTTTAGGGTGACAGTGGCAGCAACAGAGAAAAAATAGGAAATTAACACAGAAAAAAACCAAAGGAAACTTAATCTGGTTAGTAAGAAACTATGCTTAGCACTTTCTAAAACTGTCAAATAGACTTTTAAATGAAGTACTTCCACCAGTTTGATTACTCAAAGAAAGCAATTATAAAAGAACTAGGAAGGCTACCAGAAATCTTCTAGAGGAAATAATTTTTCTTCCAAGGGGGAGATGACCTAAGAGCTCTTTTGTGTTTATGATGACCTTGTCTAAGACAGGCATTGAATCTTTGCCTATAAAAAAGGAGAAATTTGAATTATAGTGTAAAAGAATGTATTGGTCTCAGTTTTATAGGATGTTATTATTATAGATAAGTATTATTCTGAAAGTTTTTTCACGTGTAATGTACAGTGGGAAAAGGATTTCCATACAAAAAAAGAGGTAACATTGTGATTCTTATTTTTTTATCCTGCTGCAAAATGTCAGAGCATCTTTCAAAGGTTTCACATACGTTCACAGTATTATATATGCTAGTTGTGAATTCCTAAAGAAATAAAAATATTGTTATTTTAGACATCTAAGAACAGAACCAATTTAAGCAGTAGATAAGCAATCAAAAGAAATTGGTTTATTTTCTTACTGACTTTGTCTTCATTAGGGCCTCAAATCAATAACAGAATAATAAAATCATAGAATGGTTTAGGTAGGGAACGACCTTAAAGACCATGTTGTTCCAAACCTCCTACCATGTGCAGGGATACCTTCTACTAGACCAGGTTTTTCAGAGCTTTCAGGGATGGATGTTTCTAGGAACATCCACAACTTCTCTGGGCAACCTGTTTCAGTGCCTCACAACCATCAAGGTAAAGAATTTCTTCCTAATATCTAACCTAAGCCTACTGTCTCTGTTTCAAAGTTATTTAGCTACCTGATATTAAAGATTAAAGTAGCCTAAAGTACTGAACACAGGAGGAAGAATTTTTGGCTTCCAAATAGAAATGAGCAAAGCTTGTATCTCAGAAATACTAAGCCACATTTGTCATTGACTTCAGGTTTGCATATCATGGACATAGCTCAAAAAAGTATTGGAGGTTCTGCAGAATGTGTGTATGTTTGTGTTGGCAAGAAACATGAACCTGTTGGAGTTCAGAGGAGGGCCACAGAACTGATCTTAGAGCTGGAGCATCTCTACTGTGAAGACAGAATGAAAGTGTTTTGTTGTTCAGCTTGGAGAAGAGAGGCCCTGGGGAGACCTTATAGCAATCTTTCTGTACCTAAAGGAGGCTTTAAAAGAGACAATCTTTTTTAGCAGGGTCTGAAGATATGTGTACAACGTTTTTAACCTAAAAGATGGTAGATTCAGACTAGATATAAAGACAAACAATTTCGTTAAGAGGCTGGTGAAACACTGCCACAGGTTACCCAGAGAGGGAGTAGATGTTCTATTGCTGCAAACATTCAAGGTCAGGTTGGAAGAGGCTCTGAGCCACCTGATCTAGCTGAAGATGTCCCTGTCCATGGCAGGAGTGACCTTTAAAGATCACTTCCAGCCCCAACTGTTCTATAATTATATGATTCTATGTAGTTGAGCAGAGGCTGTTACTATATGACAAACTTTTCTAGGACCTACTCATAGCTAGTTTGTGGTGTTTTGTGAGAAAAGTCTTACAAGAGGAAAATTCTAAAAATGTATTTTATTTTGTGAAAAAATATGAAACTTAAGGGGTGGAGAGATAGAAACTGTCTAAAAGCACAGTTTCTATAGATCCTGATTTCAAACAAACAAACACCAAAAGAATCAAATTTTCTGCATTTTTATACAAATATTTACCTCGCATATAACCAAAGCAGTGCTCTGTAATACTGTGAAATGTATTACAATCACCAGACTTAACATAGTATCTTCAAATAAATGAATTTTCTCTTTGTTTCTTTTTTTTTAGTTAAGGTCATTGTATTTTTCACTATTAGAAGAGTATAGGTTACAAGCTTTTTGGTTTTTAAACCTTAACTACCTAAAGTTAGATTTCCAAATGAGAATTTTTTAATTATTATTTTTTTTCTAGGTCTCTTAGGTATATGTAATTGTTTTTTACTTTTAGTAGGATCTCTGCTTTGGAACAAGGAACGTGGAGATAAAATCTCTTATTTAGAGTTCCGTTAAACATAAATGCAGTTCGTAGTATGATGGGGAAAATGGTTGCTTCATTCAGATTTCTGGAGTTTGAAAAATTCTGGACCAAAACTTCTTCACAAGAGACAGCAAAGAAATTTATTTATCCTCAGACAAATAACTTACGAGGACCTAACTTTTGGTTATTGAGAATAAAATTAATAAACAGGGAAATAGTGTAAAGACCTCTGTAAATGAGTTGTCAAAAGATCATCTTGGGGATATGATTGTTCTGTTACTGTCTGTGTTTTTGTTGTTAGAAACCTCTAATTTTTTTTTTTTTTAGTAAATGTTATCACCAGTGATAGCCTAAAAGAGGATGAATCAAATTTGTAGTAAGCACATGACACAATAAACTTCAAAATGATAAAATCACTGTGTGGAAAGTTTTAAAGTACATAGATCTGGAATCTTAAAGGATTTCAAAGGAAAAATATTAGTTTTAGGGGAAAACCCCCTCTACTTTAAAGAAATTTAGAGAAATATATTAAAAACAATATGACTATTCCACAAGATTTATATCAGGAAATAAGTAATATTTTCTGGACTTTCTTTCAAAAATTGAAAAGCTAATCCTTTGTCATTAAAACCCCCAAAAAACAACAAAAAAAATATTTTCATAAGTATAGTTAGTTATGTCTTCAAAATTTCAGTTTGTGTATTATGACCTAATTTCATGTTTCTGTTGGTAGTTAATTACCTTGATTTCAAGCAATGGAAATTACTTCCCCAAATTTTCATAGTACAATGTGCACTGTTAAACAAGTTTCAAAATATTTTCTTATTGGAAAAGAGAAAAGTCCATGAGATAACTCTTTTGTTAAGAATTTAACTAAGAAAAAAAGAAAAAGAAAAAACCAAAACAAAGCAAATTGGATAATGTAACAAATTAATAAATATCTGAAGCACTGAAAAAAACAAGCAAGCAAACTATCCTCAAAATCTCTTTTCTACAGCAGGGCCAAGAAAAACAGAGAAATTTGAATGTAGTGCGTAAGATCAGACATCAAGTAACTCCAGATCTGATAATAGAATTCTATTCCTGCACTGCAATATCTTTCTGCTGTCTCTTTTTCACAGACTTAAGGGAAAACATAATAACATATTGCAATCAGTGTTATATAGATTATTTGCCCTAGTTATGGTGGCTGGGACCAGTTTATCACTCTGTGGCGGTAACCAAAACTGTGTATTCTACACCCTCTAGCACATTTCTTATGAACCGTTAATAATGAATTATTTGAAGCAGGTGCCCAGGGCACACATGACCCCTCAGGCTATAAGCTGGGTGTTAAAGAAGCCTGTGAGATTCGGTCTTCACACCAACGATTCAGGTGTGATAACTCCCCTCTGGGGAGTTAGTACCTTCACACCCAGAGTGAGGGGTCATGTCTGCTGATGGGCCATCAAAGATGCAAGGAATATCCCATGACTCACAGAGTAAATCACCAATTGTGAATCCTGGTCCTGGGGGAGGTACTGGGCATTCCCATCTAAACCTAAGCATATATAATCTTGGGGACTTCTGGTACCACTTGTAGGATCCAGAGGGGGACCAACACCTTACAGGACTGTGACTAGCACTCTTTACCAGACTGTGACCGTCATCCTCACCAATAGGTTTTCCTTTTCCTTTGTACTGAGGAGGACTATGTGGCCCTCAGCATAGGGGCTAATGAACACCGTTCTGTTTGTGCAGCAGGATGCTGTGTTATACTTATGGGTTTTGTGGGTCAAAACCAATTTCTCATTGTATCATTGTCTTAGTTTGAGGGAAAAACAAAAATGTTTACCAAAAAACAGAGGAGAGGATTCCTCCACAATAATCACATCACACTTTATTAAATTTAAGAAAAGGAACTTTATTTAGAAAATGCATATAAGAAGGATAACTGTTCTTAACTACTATATATACATATGTATGTAGATATAGATATAACTGTAAACAGACCAGAGCAAATTGCTCCCCCCAGCACCAAAAGTAAAAACAAAAGAGAACAACCC
>JAOXXN010000364.1:33153393-33164074 GCA_026770055.1 Myrmophylax atrothorax
TGGCTTAAAGTGAAATGACACTAGATAATCAGAGTTTATTTAAAAATTCTGTATACTGTGACATAGAAAATGACCTTAGTGGGGTGGAAAAGATGCATAGGGGGAAGAAAGACAGAAGAAGAGTCCAGGACAGCAAGGAAAAAGAAGAGAAAAGAAAAGATGAAAATGAAAATGTTACATAGTCACCGCCCTGGGATCCAGCATTGCATCTCAGCAGTCCTGCAGGCAGTGGGGACAAGGAACAGAACTCACCCAAATTCCCAAAATCACCAGTTCATTTTTATACCCTCAGCATGCCTTTTGCACCTCTCCCGAGGCAGTGGGCTGTTTTCCATGAAGTAGTGCCACCAGCCGGGCCTGTGAACCCCCATCATTCTTCCTGCCCTTCATGATGGGCGAAGGGTTCATCTGGAGGGCAAGGTAACTTGCCTCTTCAGGGGTGGCACTTTTAGCACTGGAGGAAGGGATGGGCCCCAACTGCCCATCAGGGGTATAATGCAAAAGTAATGCATAAATCATTAGCCTTTTCAGTCTCTGACAGTTCCCCAGCCAACAACAGATTCCAAACACCCAGGACACAAAAACACCCGAACAGACTCCCCGCAAAGGACATCCGGCAAGAAAGAAGAAAAACAATAACAAAAATAATGTGTACTTCCCAAACCAAATAGCTGTGAAATGGTGGCAAGGCCTAACTCTACCAGCATGGTGATAACATGTTCACTCAGTGAACATGAAGGGATTGGACCGAGGCCCCTCCTACACCTGTTTCTATGGCTGCTGTGATGTGAGATGATACGAAATATCTCTTTGGTTGCTTAAGTCAGGTAATGCTTGTCCCCTCTAATCTACGTAGTATTTTCAGGGTCTCCTAAACTGAGGCCTAGCTAAAACTAACCAAAACTACCTCACTGCCCTAGGTAAACAAACAAACAAACATACGCCATATGTTTGAGCTATGTAACTACCTTTGTGGTCCCACACTGGACTTGTCATTGTATGTCAATTTCTTTTTTGTACTGGATACCTAAGTCATTGTCAGTGATTGGTGAGTACAAGAAGTCCCACACTGAATGTTACTAGAATTGGATTGAAGTGGATAGAGGAGAAGAAATCTCTAATGAATTGTTATTCATTAGGTACACATGTGAAAGCTAATATCTAATTGCATGTGCAAGAATATAGGTATTTTGGCAAAAAGTCTTTTACAGAGAAAACATGAAACTTCACAAAAGCATTACAACAGATTACCAGAACCAATAAGCATTGCTGCAGTAAGGAACTTTTGTTATACCCAGCAAAAACAAACTCCAAGCAACTTCAGCTAGGGACACAAAATAGGTGTGTTTGGGTTACCTATAAGAGGAAGAAAAGAATAAAGGAAGAGAGAATAAGAGAAGAAAGAATAAAGAGAGGCAGAGAAGAGAGAAAAAACTTAGTTATCACTGGGAAGGTCACATGTTCATAGCTTAGGAGAGAACAGGCCAGGGCAAGATGGAGACTTTATTTGCTCTGGTCTCTATGACCAAACCACCCCAGCGGGGCCTCTGATCCCTTGGGCACTCTGGGGTCCCAGGCCAAGGTGAGGGGTCATGTTCTCACTGTCCTTGCCAATCTGAGCTGGATCAGGGGTCCAGGAGCTGTGGGGTGCTATAGTTTTCCTGGGCTGTTTGTGAATGGCAGCTGCTCCAGCGCTTCCTCGTGTGTTGTGGGCTCCAGGGGCTGTCATGAGGGATATGATGCCACCCCTGCTCCATGAACTTTGACTCATCCCTACCCCCTCCACATACACACCCCTAACCCCTCCCAAGGTGTTTCTGACTCCATAATGTCTGATTTGGTGTCTAATGGTGGTATTCTAAAGAAAGAAAGAAACAATATGTTATTAATCCCATTTCATCCAAAGGTTTCCATGAATTTGCCATTTGAAGCAGAAGACAGCATTTCTTAATCTTACATTATTATGCACAAGGATTTCACAGTGATTACTTTATGATTAAAGACAATGAAAGACTTAATTTTGTCCATGATTCTATCTCTACTCCTTCCTATGCAGTGACTCATGTTGTGTACAGTTATGGAAAGAGGACAAAAAAGAGAGATGGTCTGTACATTAATGGTAGCTAAATAAACAATTAATCCAATTTGACCAAATGTAATAAACACAGAATTTCACTTCAAATAAAATTATTATTTTGAAGAGAGGATAGAAGAAGTAAGTGAATTATTTTATTTACTTTTTAAGCTTATATGATTAAAGGGGAAAAATACTGTTGTTGAAACATTTAAGGTTTGAAATTGGTTAGTTCAGTGTCTTTAATATTTTCCCACATTCTGATGTTTCATAGGAATTGTTAGCTTCTGAGTTCTCATTGAGTTCTCATGAATTTACATCTGTGCTTTTTCATATAGTTAGAAAACCATAAAGCATCAAAGAAAGCCACTGTCTACAAATTTAGAGCAAATAGCAACATTTACGAATGATCATAGGACTTGAATAATTTTCTCTCCTTTTCAATTTTTCCTCTACTTTGAGGAAGTATCCTTTAGGATAATACCACACAAACTGTATGTATCCAGATTTGTTATCAGAAGGATCTTCATTTGCATTTAAAAATTTCATCAATAGAAATTTATTTCCCATTAAATAAGGTGTTGGGGTTTTCTATCCCCTCTATGAAAATATAATATACAGTTCATACCCTTCTTCAAATCCCTTGAGTTCTGCAGATTCTTTCATCAGACCTCTTATAATGAAGATCAGTAAAAAGTGAATATCTTGGATATTCAGTAAAAGTTTCAGTGTGCTCTTGCTGTGAAACTGAAAATTGTCTGATACAACAATAAACTTTGAAAGAATCATTTGCTATGGTGATTTTAACCTTCTGATTGAGTCCTTGAGAGGAATAAAAGGACAATTTTGAAAAAGAAGTCACATATGGCAATTCATGACTGACTGAGATCTTGTTTTTTCTGAAGATCACCTTGGTCTAATCAACCCACAGAACTAGCAGGTTTCATTTACCAAGCATCACCAGGGAATGTAGTGGACCTCCATTATCACATAAAATGAATTTGCTCTCTAGTCAGCAGAGAGTTGACAACAATCTGTAGCTCACCAAGACCCAGTTAACCAGTAATACTGAGAAAGTAATTTCCCTCAAAGATACTTTTGATTGACATGTCATTATTCTGGGACAAACATATGTCATAACCCAGAATCATGTAACATATAGAACCAGACCTTTTGAAAAGGCATTATACAATTTTTCTCTTTTTTCCATGAAACTGGGAAATATTTTTTATTTTCTTTACTATTACAGGTTTTGTATTTTTAAATGAGTGGTGGTGATGCATGTTT
The DNA here is from genome assembly GCA_026770055.1 of Myrmophylax atrothorax. Lineage (NCBI taxonomy): Eukaryota > Metazoa > Chordata > Aves > Passeriformes > Thamnophilidae > Myrmophylax > Myrmophylax atrothorax. The sequence goes on from JAOXXN010000364.1 coordinate 33,156,755, forward strand.
TCCTGTTGCTTGTACAGGGAAAACCAAGTCTAACAGAAAAGAAAACAATGCAGCTGCTTATATTAAAAAAAAAAATAAATCTGTGATATACTAATTTCATGTAAAAAGTTGTTGTTAACTGGCCAAGACTCTGAAATATATGTTGTGAATTAATCACTATATGTTCTGTTCTAGTCATAGCCCTTCAATGTGTTGTTCATATTTGAGAGAAAAATATACTGAAAAGCTACCTATAGATTAATTATCATTCTGTATTTCTATCGGAACAGTTCTTAATGAATATAAAAAGCTTGATCAATTTTCTATGTGGTAAAAAATGTATCCTTAGCCTCCAAGTTGAATATATTTTTGTTAACCAGAATGTATTTAGTGAGAGAAAAGATAAAAATAGGGGTTATTCCAGGACCCAAATCTCTCTTCTGAGATTTATGAGCAATGCAGTTTGTCTGTCTGTTTGTTAAACTAGACATGAACCTATCATGAAATGAAAATATAAGGAAAGACTAGCTCAATGCATGGTATTTCTCTCTTCTTACATTGAAGTCAGGTAGTTGTGGCCTTCTTTTAATGTTTAAATTCGTAGACTTTGAGAATAAATCTGTTTCAAATTATTGTATAAAGCATTTATTTCTTCTTTCAGATAGTATATTAACTTTAATATCAGGAAAGAAGATGAGAGAGGTAATCATTTCCTTAGCAGAGTTGCACTTGAATATTGTGTTGTAAATATACCATGAGGTCATTCACTAAATGTTATAAAGTAAAGGATTCTGAATAGCTGGTTTTCAAGTAAACATAGTCCATTCTGTGCACAGAGTGAGCCAGTTATTGTCAGGAAGAAAATAATGCATGATTATGCAATTAAGAACTCCGTTACAATGAACACACAAGGCAGGTAATTAAAGGTTGTCTCAATATCTTAATTCAACAATTCTTAACTTCTCAATACTTGGTGATACATTCCTAATAATAAGTTTACAGCACAGTTTGTTAATGTTAGTGAAATAATCATATTACAATTGTCAAAAAAATTTTAATTCTGACTTTGAAATTTTCAGACATCTTTTACTTATTTCAATTTGCCCAATTAATTTAATGGGCATTTTGCCCAACTGTTGCAACAATGGATTCTAAATTAAAGAATACCCTGAAACAGACCAAAAAAAGAAAAAAGGCCAAGGCCTATTGGATATATTACAATGATTGTCTTTTGATTTTATGGAACACAATGCTATTGATTTTGAAGACAACACAAATTGGTTGCCAGATTATTACTCTATGTGTGGCTAGGCTTCGCGAACAAAGATTTTGGGAAGGGCTCTACCCCCATGTGTGTGTCCTTCGAGCCTGTGCAGTGGATTTTTTTTGGTGAGACATGGTGTGCGCAGAACTGGCCCCATCCTTTAACTCCTCAGGTTCATCTGCCATGGCCAAGCGGGCTTGGACAGTGACAGTGAAGTCCTCAGGACTAGAACCTACAGCCCCCGGTATTTCCAGGAGGTCTCCCATCCAGGTACTAACTGGGCCTGACCCTTCTTAGCTTCCAAGATCTGACAGGATCAGATGTCAGGGAGGCATTTAACTGCCCAGATTATTTTTACAACAAAAGGAAATTAGCCAACTATTCACCTTGATAATCTATTTCCTTTACTTGGCAATTGGGAAGGAATATTCTACACTGCTTTGCAGAATACTTTGAATTGCTTTCTGCTTTTCTCATTACACAAATGCCTTAGAATTATTTTCTAGAAAATGCTTCCTTTTATGCAATTACATAGTGAAGCTGCTATCTCTACAAAAGTGTGTTGCTTTAAAAATATGTAGCTGTATACTAGTAGTCTGTCATGTGTAAGCTACTGTGTAGCTAACCATCATCAGAGATTAGTGGTAGACTACAAATAATCACCCTCATCTTTGGTTTGTACACATGCCATCTAAAATCAAATACAGGGCTTACTGTTCCAACAATAAAATTTTTCTTTCTCTCTGACAGTGACTGAAACAGTGACTAGAGGGGGAAGTGCATGTTCATTTTCTCCTTAGACTCAGGACTCTGAGCAAAAAACCGTAATGAACTCAACCATAAACCATAATGAGCTAATGTGTACCAAAAGCATTAGAAGTTAAATTTACATATCTGTTTTTTAAAAACCTACAATCCCAGGATTCATGACAGTGGGAAAATAGTCACTAGTCTTTTATAGTTGGTGTAATGGGGAAATTTCCTTCTTTATGCCACAAAAAGCAATGATCAAGCAGATCTCTTGTCTTTGTGAACAGCCTCCAAACCTTCATTTTAATGAGGAAGATGAACTTGTCATCTGGGGCAAGACAATCCAAAAACCTGATGAAAGGGAACAAGGAAAGTGAGTGGTCAATGCTGGTTTCCCTTTATACATGTTTTGGGGAAGAAAACTTTTTGTTAAACTGGAATTTTTCAGGTATGCCAAGTACACATGCCTTGTTCTTTTTTTGTTCCTGCTGATCCATAGCCTGATCAAACATTCCTAGATTTTGGTCAGGTGTGTATTTTCTGAGAAGAATAAGGGGTATGTAGAGCCCTATGTATCACTGCTGATGTAGGATATATGTAAGGAGGTTAGGTCAACCTATAAACTCAAATCTATCTTAAACTTTCTTCCTCATTTGACTGCTCTGGGACTTATTTTCCTATTTTGAAATGCAAACTAGAAAATATCCAGTCACATCACAAAAGACAAGTAACTTTTTTTTTCTTTTGCTACAGCAGAGCTTTCTTTGAGGTAGATGTCATAAAACTCAGATGTTCTTGTCAATTGAATGTCAATTTACAGGTCCACTGATATGCTGTAGTCATTACTGAAACAACAAAGAAATCTACCTATACAGAACTGAAAAGGAATATTGTCTAGTACATTTTTCTCATAATAGTCAATATTCTAACTAAAGCAAAAATTCATAGCAACTATTTGAATATAAACATAGTTTAAAGTTTCTTCTCTTTTTAAGATATTGTGCTATTCTGTTGGCTTTCTCTTTGATAACATAATGTTTTACATAACTTTGGTAAGTATTGTTATTATTGAATGGACTTTTAACGCCTGGGTTTCCATGAATGACATCATGCCCCAATGTCTCAGTTTGCTACAATTTCAGAGTGTTGAGTAGAACAGCACTTATTTGAAAAAGTTCATAATCAATAACCTGCTGTTCAATTACAGAAAAAATTTGCTGGTGACTATTGAAATTCAGAATTCTATTGGTTACAGAAAGTGTGTGTGTGGGAAAGCTGGAAATAAATAGTTTTGTGTATCTTCATTACAGCTGCTTTTCTTTCAAATTTTATTTTTACCTGTCATCAAAATTTAAATGTCATGTATGACTTGGAAAATTAAATAAGTAGCCTTAAAAACTCTGGAAATCTTGGGCTTATTATATGACTTTTTTCTTCAATATTACAAATATTTTTAGGAAAAAAATTGAAAAAAAAATCAGTGGTAAATCTAGTAGGAAATGTGAACATTTATAGTTACTGAATCTTGGCAGGAAGATACATCATGCAAAGCTAGAGTAAGGCTTAACTGTAAGTGGATAAAATAATTAACTCTGACTGACAATTTGCCAAGGATTTGTCTTGAAAAGATTCATAGAGTTTTGAAAATAAAGTAAAATTATTTAAGTCTGAAGAGTGGGCTAATTAAATTATTAAATTTATCTATAGTCTTTCAGCATTCAAAAATGCTTACTAAATTATTCAGTTAATATTTGTGTAGAAACTGGAAACCACCACAAATTTGTAGAATTGTCCTTGTTTCTTCTCAAAGTTCAATGCTGGTAAATTTTTCTGCAGTTAGGAAGCATTTTGTTTTTACTTAATGAGATTAAATGGAAGTTTTCCAAAACTACAAAACACTTGATTACCTCATTCCCTCAGTTTTCTGGTTTTGTTCCAGAACTGAAAGACCAAATTCAATATTAATTGCTAAAGAAACACAGAGATCTGGATAGAGCACATAAGAATCTCTTTTACTATCCCAATTATTGTTGAAGATACCTAAAATATGTACTGGAGTCTGTCCTGTATCTTTGTGTTTAATTCTTACATTGTGTCTCTTGACATGATTTCTGACTATTTACAGTGTTTCTTATTTTACGAGTTTTGATCTGTCCTGACCTGCACATTAAAATGAAAGTCCTCTCAGTAACCTGCTGAAATTGTTCATTTCCATCTATAAGAGATTTTCAAAGTAAATTATTCAGGGACTTACCAGCCCTAATTATATTTTCTCTTCAGATAGAGAAAAGGAAACAAGCAAAAATGTTAATGCAGTGATAAATGTACCTGAGTTGTTTCTCCTGTACGCTTTCGATGCAAATTGGTTGCTGTGATATGCAAATGCATATTTGTTTTTATTCTGGATTTGGCTTAGAAGGAAAATTGGAGAATTGTTCTGTGTTGTTAAGTGGTGTATATTGTCCAAACCCGCTTTCCAGAAGGCATTAGTATGCCTGTTGAATGCATATTTTTCTAAAACTATTGAGAATAATGAGGTAGGATTATTACTCATAGTGTATATGCCTGCACTGAAGGGACTTTATTAACTGCAAACATGGATAACATTATGAGTCCATCAGTTTTCAGACAAATGTTTGCAAACATCATTCCCTAAGTTTCAGAAGAAAAGACATCATTTTGTATTGAATTAGTCAGGGTCAATAAAAGGTGGCTTTGGTTGTCAGGAAAAAAGTACATTTTAACATCATTTAAACACAAACTTTCCACAGTATAAAACCAAAATTACTGTCTCAAATTGCTGTATGACAACACTTCCTGAACTTTTGTTGTCTTGATAATATCCTCAGACCAGCTATCTCTGTAGAGAAGTTGTGAGAGAAGACCACAACAGCTAAAAGACATTAACATATTATGGTGAGGCATTTCTAAGCTCAACTATGCAGTAGTACGATCCAGTACCATTGTCAATTTCATTTCACAAAAAAATCTGAAATCAAGATATGTGTCAAAAACATCAAGGGAATTCAAAGTAGGTTGAAGTAACCCAGTCCATTACTTGATTAAGTCTTTAATTTCGCAAGAAAGGTATTCAAGTCTTTCTTTGCCTCTGTAACATCGATGATGAACCCTTGAACCCTTGAAGTCTTGAGCTGGAAGACTATGACTGGGGGTTAATAAACTCCCAGATGACTCTGAACTTGTTCAAGACTTGCTTCTCCAGCTGGGAGTATGTAAGTCTACAAGCTCCAGTGAGATTTATCCTGGGGTACTGAAAGGGATGCCTGATGTCATTGTGTGACCTTTTGCCATTATTTTCAATGGTTTTGGGAGTCTGAAGAGGTCCCAGTTGTCTGTCAGCTGGCAAAGGTTGTCCCAGTTTTCAAGAAGGGTAAAAAAGAAGACCTTGGTACTTATAGGCTTGCCAGTGTCACCTCAGTGCCTGTCAAAATTGTGGAGGCTGTTATTCTGGGAGTTATTGACAAGTACCTGAGAGACAATGAAGTCACTGCTAGTCACAGCCAGCTTGAGTTCACAATGGCAAAATCTTGCTTGCCTAAATTCCTTTTATGACAGGGCCACCCATCTAGGTGATCAAGAGAGGCTGGTAGATGTGGTGGTTTGTGATTTTTAGCAAAACTTTTGGTAATGTCTCTCATGGCATCCTTCTGAATAAAATGTCCAGTGTACAGCTAGATATGTCCGTAAAGTACTGGGTAAACAACTGGTGGATGGGTCCAGTCCAAAGGCTTATTGTAAGGGGAGTTACACCAGACTGGTAGACAGTCACAAATGGGGTTTCCTAGAGCTCAATTTTTAGGGCCAGTGCTCTTTAATGTTTTTATAAATGATCTGGACATAGGAATTGAATATGTCTTCAGTGAGTTAACCAATGATATGAAGTGAGGAAAACCTATGGAATCCTTTGAGGGTAGAGTAGCCTTACAGAGAGATATGGATATACTGGAGAGCTGGACAATCACCTGCATGCAATTTAATACAAGTGAATGCCAGATTCTTCACCTGGAATGGGGTAATTCTGCTTATAAATACAGAGTGGGGTTTAAGAGGCTCAAGAGAAGCCCCATGGAAAGAAACCTGGGTGCTTAAATTGATGGCAAGTTAAATATGATTTAGAAGTCTGTCCTGGCAGCCAAAAGGGCCCCGACCATGTCCTAGGGTGCATAAGGCAAAGGAACATCAGTGGGTCAAGGGAAGTGATTGTGCTGCTCTGCACTGGTGAGCATCAAAACATAGGCAGGACATCAGAATATTAGATGTGCCTGTAGGACGGTGACTAAGATGATGACAGGTCTCAAGGGAAAGACAAGGAGTGACTGAGGTCACCTTGTTTGTTCAGTTTGAAGAAAAGGCTTCTCAGAGTGACCTCATGGCAACCTACAGCTTTCTTAAGGGGCAAAACACAGGCAAAGGCTCTAATCTCCTCTCTCTGGAGTGATAGGACATGAAAAAATAGAATGAAGTTGCATCAGGGGAAACTCAGACTGGACCTTAGTAACAGACTCAGCAGGCAAGTGGTCATGCCATCAAGCCTGTTAGATTTCAAGAAGCAACTGGATGATGCTTTTAATCATACTAGTTTAGTTTTAGGCTGTTCTGTGATAAGCCTGAATCCGAATCCTTGTGGGTCCCTTCTGACTTGAGATATTCTATGGTTTTGTGATTCTATGATTTTTCACAATGTGGTCAAAAAATCTAATTTTCATAAAACTTTACTTTTGTGAAGAAATTATAGAAGCTATTGAGCTAAACTCCATGAGAACAGTATCTAATTATACTGTACGACATAATTCTAAGCAATCTAAAAAACAAAGAAAAATATAATATTGTTCTAATTATAGGTCTAATTTAATATCTGAACACATACTTCTCATTCACAGACCAAATAACCTAATTGTTAGCAGTTACGTGTTATTAATCAATAGCCTTCTCTGTTTGTCTCTTACTTATTTGCTGTAGGCATTAAGATACATAAGAGCAGTCTGTTTGGAAGAATATTACCATAAGAGGTACTTTCTATTAAATATTCTTTAATTTTCACATATTTCAATTAACTCAGCTATTTAGAGAGTATATACTGTACAGAAGGAGTACAACTTCTTTCTTCAGTAAGAAGGTGTCCTGGGTTCAGTTTTAGGCCTAGATTTAGGCTTTAGTATTAGAGCAGGCATTGGATTATCAGCTGAATCGAGCTGGGTTAGGCAAGCTGTCAGCTGATTTCTACTGGCCAATGGTATTCCACACCATATTCTGACATCATCTCAAATATAAAAGCAGGTGTAGGAGGGGCTTAGTCCAGCTCCTTC
>JAOXXN010000364.1:33187512-33199250 GCA_026770055.1 Myrmophylax atrothorax
CTAGCGAGCCCATCCTGCCCATGGACACACTTTGTCTGACCCTTCAGCTGAGACCTGTCTGCCATGGGAGACCCTACCAGAGACACAAACCACTACCAGCATAGCACTCAACCTCATGACGGCGCACAAGCTTCTCACCTGCGACAAGGAGGTGTCTGTGGAGAAGAGTGTCATTTAATATCTTCAGTAATGACACAGACATAGGGATCGAGTGCACCCGTAGCAAGTTTGCAGATGACACCAAGCTGAGTGGTGCTGTTGACACACCTGAAGGACAGGATGCCACCCAGAGGGACCTGGATGAGCTCAAAAACTGGGCCCATGGGAACATCATGATGTTTAACAAGACCAAGAACAAGGTGCTGCACCTGGCTTGGCGCAACACCTGGTATTGATACAGGCTGGAGGATTAACAGATCAAGAGTAACCCTGCTGAGAAGGACTTAGGGGTGCTGGTGGATGAGAGGCTGGGCACAACTATGCAATATGCACTTGCACTCCCAGAGAACTGGGATTGTTCAGCCTGGAGAAGAGAAGGCTTTGGGGTGACATAGTTGCAGCCTTTCAGCACAGGAAGGGAGCCTACAGGAAAGACGGGGAGAGACTATTTACAGAACCATGTAGTGACAGGACAAGAAGGAATGGATTTAAACTGAAAGACAGTAGGTTTAGGTTACATATTAGGTAGAAATTCTTTACTGTGAGGGTGGTGAGGCACTGGTACAGGTTGCTCAGAAAAACTGTGGGTGCCCTATCCCTGGAAGTATTCAAGGCCAAGGTGGATGGGAATCTGTGCAACCTGATCTAGTTAAAAGTGTCCCTAACCATGGCAGGTGTGTTGGAAATCTTTAAGGTTCCTTCCAACCAAAAATATTTTATTATTATATGATTTAATTTATCCTTGTAAAATAATCCTCCTTCAAAAATATTACTACATTATTCTGTTCTTCTCTCCCTTGGAAAGGGATGAGGAGTAATAGGCTGGAGTGGGAGTGTCAGGTGTGAGTTGAATAGCTGCTTTATACACGTGTTTTATATATATGTTTTACATTCACGTTTATATACATGTTTTGTTGAATCAAGTATCAAGTTCATGTTATACAATGTCATGTTTACAGACAACAAAGAAGGCCCCTTCATGCCTTTTGCCTGCAATTACATCTGCTTCCTTTCTGCCTAGATGCAAAGTTTTAACTCACTTGAGCTAGTGCAGTAATGGAAAAAGAATTCTAGGAAGAATGTTTTGTGAGGAATTAATCATTACTTGACATAGTTGCTGTACTACACTCTGTTAGAGAAATAATTTTGGACCTTTTTGAGGCCAGAGTCAGAACTAAAATCTGATTTAAACCGATGCTTATTTCAGAAGGTTTTGGATAGCATTTTATCTGACACACTGTGCATGGAACAACTATTTTTCTTTCTGATACACCTATTCTAAAAGAGTAGCTAGATTTTGGATGCAATGTGGCTTAAACCAGAAGGCACACTTTTCCTTATACAATGGAATTTCATGGAGAAAGAGAAGCAAATAACTGGAAGTCCTAACCAAAACATTAATACAGATGCTTTTTGCTGATTTTAGTTGATCTAGGGTAGCATTTACTGTTAGTCAAAGTACATTTGCTTTGTCTATTTTTTTAAAGCAGCTTTAACAGACTGAAGACTGGATATTCACAGAAAATAAATAAATAAATGCATACATAAATGCATACATACATATATTATACACACACATACATACGTACATACATATATATACACACACACACACACATACATACATATATATATACAAATCAATCAGCTCTGCAGTTCAGTGCATGACCTCATTTTGTATTAATCATTGGATGTCTGGTATTGACTAGTTACAGGAGTAGTGAAGAATGCATATGTTTTGAAATCCAGCTAAGCGTACTTGCCTAAACTTTCCCACAAGTAAGAATTTCACCTTATGGGAAAATAAAATTTTAAAAAAGTGGCTCTGAAAAGTGTAAGTATAAAGGACAAAGAGGACTCAGGACAATAACTTATTTTGTCTCCGTTCATAACATAGAATTGTACTCAATATCATAATCCAAAATGGAAATATGTTTGCAGCTGAATACTCGGAAGATTAAGATATTATTCTTCATGGGAAAAAAACTGGTTTGTTTTCTATGGTGAACAAAATAACAGCTGGAAGGATGAAGGAACTGCATTTTTAACCAAAGCAGCACCTGGATTAATCACCCTGAAGGATGTCAGTTTCATTTCCTACAAATCAAAGTTTTGAAACTGCCATAGAGTAACCAATGAAGAAATGGAACCTTTAGGTCATTGCCACAGACAACAGATTATGTGGTACCCCAACGTATGAGATACAACAGCTGATTCTAAAACCACTATGTATATTTAATGTTTGTGACCTTCGTAAATTGTCACGTTTCCAACTTCCTTAAGTGCAAAGCTTCTGTGAGAATGTTGATATGTGTTCTTGCTGTGTGTCAACTGAGGGAACCATTGCAGACTTTATTTGTGATACAAGAGGCAAATATTTGCAAAGAGGAAAGGATTCTTGCATCTTAGGTGAAATGTACTAAGTTTGCAGCAGGATTGTCTTGAGGAACCTTTCCTGTCTGACCACCAAGAGGCCACTGTGACAGTCACACTTCAACCACCTGTGTTCAGACCAAGGCCTTTTCTCAGTTACACACCCCACTCTCACACAGACAGATCAGTTTTCCTTACCAGGTTTGCCACAGCAGAGTCTCAGATGTATTGATCTTTAAAATAATCATGGTGCAACAACAAAGCAACAGCTCAAGTTGTTTGCCTTTGAGAAGGGACCCAGAACAAAGGAAATCTTGGAATTTTATACCCTCACGGTCTAAGGACTAGAAAGTCTGGGTTCATTGGCTCCTGCTGACACCACAGGTCCTCATGCTCTTTGTTATACTAAGGGGTTGGTACCAACTCATGGCCTCATGCTCCATCCATCCAGAGCTCAACCTCCAGCTGGCACTGCAGCTGCACACCAAGCTACCTGCGCTGAATGTATTCTCAACAGTTCATGAAACCCATGGAAGCAAACAAGAAAGAATGAGGGGAAAGAACTTGAATATGTGGAAGAAAGTAAGAAAGGAAATGATAAATTTTCATGTGTAGCTAAACTTGATTCACATTTTCCTCAAAGTACTACATGATCTTGAGAGGCCAATCTTCACAATTCTACAAACATCAGGAAATTTATTTATATTATAATAAAAATATTTATATTTTCTACATATAAATGAGACCCCCATTGTAAAGTTTTGAAACTGACAATAAGAAAAAGAAAAATTTTACAAGCTTACAACACCTTCCAAGGTCTGGAAGCTTTTGGACATACATAAAAAATCTGCACTGCTACTGTATTTCTTGTGGCCAGAAGAAACACAACCAAAATAGTATTCCAGCTGGTACCTTGAAGTGAGGAAAGATTCCTACTGATAACACTTTTTCTGGCACAAACTGCTTTCCCCTCTTCACTGCAATAGCAACGTGACATATTAGGATTGATTTGCCACATAGTCCATTGACCTGTACAAGAGAGGAGATTTAACTGTTGGTTCCATGTTAGCCAGCAACACAAGCCTGATAAAAACACACAAACTAGTTTGAAATAAATCAAAATGTGAAATAAAACCTAATTAACACAAATAGACTGGATTGATACCCTTAAATTTATTGCTTCTTTCCTCATATGTTCTTTAATAACGCTTTATGAGTAATGAACTTCAATGTTTTGATTGGTTTTAATCATCTCTCCCTGTTTTTCCTCAGTGATCTAATTTTTCAATGCAGAGTTTCCCCACACCAATTATTCTCTTTCTTTGTGCTTGCTGCACTCCTGTATTGGATTTCTTTGTAGTCAACTGCTGTTCCTCAGGCTATGTTTGCAATGAAATCCAGAGGTGTGACTGCACCACATGTATTGATAACTTAGCTCGCTTTAACCTCATTAGTTTGCTTAATGATAGGAATGAAATCACAGGCTGTGTATTCAATAGCAGATGTCCTTGCAACAGCAGTTCCCCTTCTGTGAGTAGTCAGATAGGTTACAGCAGTATTGAGTATAATCTGTCTGTGCTGCAATCGGAACAGTATAGTGATATCAATAGTTTACACAGACATAACAAATAGACAGCTCGTAAGGTATAAAAAACTAGAAGTAACTTTTGAAATATTTTTCAATCTGCATCATTTTGGGTACTGTCAAGGAATTCAATAGTTTTTGCAGGAAAATGAAAGTGAAATTATAAAAAGAAGATATTGAAAATAGAAAAATAGAATGAAAGCCTGATTCTGTGTCATATACTCAAGTTCTGGTAAAAACTTACAGCAAAATATTGCAGATTGATGTGCAAGGAGTAGAACTTCCATATATGAAGAGAAACTTTGGTCAGTAATGTAATTAATTATTTTTATTGCAAAATGAAGTTCATATGTTCAAACAATATAGGTAAGCATTGTTTAAGGTACTCTAATCAAGTGCATATGTGTATATGTATTTATATATTACAGGAACAGTTACTGTTCCAGGAAGATTTTGCTGGACTTCCAAGCAGACTGGACACACACAAATTGGGAAAAAACCATCTACAGCTGTGTAACATTAAAATGCAGGAACTCTTTTAAACATCTATTGAACTGATTGTACCTTTTCTGTTCTGAAGCTTGCAGTACGGTTTCGTATTTTCTTCATTGTATCACTAATTGTGCCTTGCCCATTTTTTCTGTAAATAATCATTCTCTAAAATACATAAAATGTGCTGAGAATTCCAGTGTGCTCTGTAACTGGAATGCATAGTATGTATATTCATTCAATTCAGAGTCCAGATCATTCTGGGGAAAAAAAAATTACCTTGATTATATCTACATATACAAATCGCTGTTGTTTAATAGAAGGAAGATAAATATGCAGCCTTCTAATGTTTCTTGGACCCTTCTTTGAGAAGCTCCTGAAGCTTCTTTCTGAAGTGGCATTGCAATTCCCAGGATTTATAGTCCAGCAGATTTAACACTTATTTTTATGACTACCTATACTGATTATTAAAACATGCATCATGGAACTGCTTCTGCACATCTGCTGAAATACATACATCCTGGAAAGCTGCCTTTATAATAGCCAGAGAAAATTCTTTTACAAGTGGAAATAGTAAAATTCTCTTTATCTGCTGCGTAAAACACAGACCCTTAAACCCAGTTCCTCTGTTAAATATAACAATGATTTTTGGATAGTTATGGTGTCATTTATTTACTACACATGGAAAGTAGATTTGTTTTAAGCTAAAAGCCACATGTGGAAATTGCAACTTAAAATACTGTAAAATAAGAATGAACTTTTCACTTTATCTGAAATCTTGAAGAATTCTACTATGCATTAAAACATTCATAATATTTTTCTATTTTTAGTCCTACATATGTACTGATTCAAAGGGACACCACCTCTGTCTTTTCATTGATTTCTGTGGTGTTCTTCACAATTATTTATGTGGCTTGTTCTCCAAATGCTCAAAAAATGTAGGTTTCAGTAACTTCAAGATTAGTAACAACCTCAATAAAGCAAAAAGAAATGGGACAGCTTTTCTTAGATGTCACTGGTATGCATTTCTCAAATTGTTTTTTATCTAAAATTTATAGTGTTAATAGTTTCTTAGAATTTCTAAGAATTTCTTAGCTGCCTTACTAAGAAAACATGATATTTAAATATTTCTGTTTATAGATATTTCCTTTTTTCTATATGCAACACTATTGAAGTGGCATAATATGCAAATGGTGTGACAAAATGGCAAGAAGTACTTTTGAATTCTTTTTTAAAAAGCATTTAGCACTAGGCAATATGCAAATGAATGAGACAACATGCAATGTATCCAATATAATGGATGGCATATAAAACTGTCTTTATACAAGAGGTGGAGGTAAAAGTAGACTGATATAGATGGAGGTGAAAAGCTCTGTAAAGTTTTGTACTTGGAACTAGACTGGGTTATATGTAGAACTGGAACTGGGTACATTTAGTCAGAAAACTGTAGAGGAGCTGCTTTAAATCTTCATTCTACACAACTGATCTATTTTAGATTTTCAAGTTATGAACATCAGGATTTAGGCATTTAAAACATGATTTCAAGAAGCTGAAAAGTATTAAAAAATTTCAGTGTCAAATGCTTTCTAAGTAGTGCAGGCAGTAGAGTATTAAAGGTTCAGCAAAAATTATGTTGAAACCAGCATTAAGGAATGCACTGCTGTCTAGTAGATGCAGCTCACTTATCTATAATACTCATTTGAAAAAGATTAGCAAAATCAAGGAACTGTCTGGTTGATATTAACAAAATTTAAATGGTCTTTACTGTAACATTAAGTCATATCTTTGTAAAATTACTAATTACTTATAATTCATTTCTTGTAATCATTATTTCCAGTTTTGTTTAAAATCTAGGATGTAAATAATGTCTTTGTGTCCCTGGCTCCTACATTTTCTTCTATAGAATATAGACTCTACTAGTGCAGACTTTTATGACAAGTGATCTTAAGTGTGGCCCCTCATTGTACTTAAAAGAGTAACAGTTTTAGACTTCAATTGGAGGGAGAACAATTATGGTTTTGTTCTCGGATCTGAAGACTTGTGTGTCTCATTTCCTTAGAAACAACATTTTGCACTTCAATTTTATGGGCACTCAGGCTATTTAAGAGTGATTTACTACTGGAACACGTCCTGCAGTGCAGACATGCAGCAAGGAGAGCCATTACATTGAAGTAAGACACTATAAACCAGTATTTGTTTCACTACGTCCCTGAAAATGAATCTGCATTCAGGTGTACTAGACTTGAAGTATGGCAGTCATCTGAATATCTTCTCAGATAATGTCTAGTTATGTGAGATTCAGTTAATATAATTAGAAGTGTTTTCATTTTTCTGGATTTGTTTGGGCATATATATTTACTCTCTGCACTATTAATGCTCTAATGAATTTTGCACCAAATGGATCTGAGATCTATAAGTAGTTGTCAGCCCAACGTTAGTGCCTCATCTAATCATACTGAGTTTTCTCAAAGAATTTCTCCATTAATACTGCTGATTTAAAATCCAGTTGACAGTACTTGTCTTCGATAATTCAAAGAGCCAGTGGTAGTTATGTAATTGCTTACAGAGGGAGACCACAATTCAGAGAATCCAAAGCTGAGAAACTGAGAAGTACTTTTAATCAACAGTTCTGTTTTCTGGTAACATAGTTCCTTGAGGACAGAACACAACAAAAGCATCTCATTGACACTGAACTCAAATATTAGACCACAGACACATTAGCTATAAGCATTATCACTACGGGAATCCTTCTAACCACTCCAAAAGAAGTGTTAAATATTCTCTTTTATTAAAAGTTAATTAAATCTGCTGAATCTAAGGGCTGCTGATAAAATCAAAAGACAGATAGATATTGGGCAGATTTTTCATTTCATGCATAGGATTGAAAACCTCTGAGACAGAAAAAACAGACTTTCATGGTATCTTTATTCATTGTAAATTAAATTTCCCTTATAGAATCATAGATACACTAGATATGCCAGATACTTATAAAAATTGTAAAGGGCTCCTTAAAAGGTCTTTTTTTTTTTTTTTTTGAGTTGTCTGGTTTCCATACACACATAACTTATTGAAAAATACAGAAACAGAATTTATTGAATTAAAAAAATGAAACTAAAATGAATACACACATTTAGCCAACTGAATGCAAAGCATTTGCGAGGTCAGCTTGTGTTGGTATTGTTATTGCTTCTCTGTAGAAGAAAAAAGTCATTACTAAATATGTCGTTTTGCAAGTCTAGTATCCTGCTGTGGAGGCATCAAGATGAATTTTACTCAAACACATGTTTCTTGCTGTCCTATGTATGTATACACAGATAAAGGTTTTGAAGGTGCAATGTGATTTTCACATGTTCTGCTAAGGTTTCTACCCTGAGAAAGCATAAATTTAATTTTACCTCAAATACTTTCTGGGAATAATATCTTATTCAGAGAACTTGAATTTTGATGTTTTACACATGTAATCAACTACTGGCAATACAATTTGGAAAATAAATTTGGGGTTGGTCCTGGGTTTAGTAGTTTACAAAAATTTTGAAATTGGCCTTGGTGTCACCATGTTTTCTTATGTACTCTTAGCTATAATCATAAAAATTAGAAAAAGACATGAGGTTGAACATGCAATTCCAGGCAGCTCATATACTTTATTGAAATTAAAGATGCAGAGTAAAATCCCCAAAAGTCTAACTATAAGACAATTATAGTTCTGTAAGAGACATTATTTTACAGTGGTACTAAGCACATGGGAGCATGGCAAATAAAATGGAAGTTAGTTGACAATTTGTTGTTAATTTTTTTAAACTTTCTGAGGTAAAACAAAAAGAGAAAGCATGCCCCAGAAGTGTTAGTCAGCTTATTTTTGTCAAATATATGGCTTTGTAACAGAAGTGGTGGTGTGCCCTTAAGAAAAGAGATAATTTTGCTTTGCTGTCACAAAGTATTTTCCAGTATTCTTTCTCATAGAATTTATTTAGATGACTTTACAAAGTAAAATAGTAGAAAGACAGGACACTTAATAAAAAAATAGATAGCAAGAATTATAACAGCTCATCTCTTCCTCAGCTATCTGGTTTATGTTGTGAATATTCTCCTGTGCCTCTTATTGTAAGAGTCTTCAGTTGATGATAGTTCAAAGATTTCATAGAGGTGCTATCCCAAACAGAATTATAACTAGATTATATTTCTGCATTGCTTTATATAATTAATAAAACCAAAAGAAATAATTACTTAAAAAATAGAAAAGTCTTTATTAGAAATACAAAAAGATTTTTAAACTACATGGATAGATTAACCCAATATCATAAAGACAATCTTTCTAAAAATGATAATACTACTGAATTCAGCTGAGGCTCTAAATAAAACAGCAAACAAAAAATAAAGAGATAAATGTAATATAAGAGGACTTGCATGGTCATACTTTCTGCAATGTGAATGGTGGAAGCTTTAAAAAAACTGAGAAGAGTCTTGATTTTTAGTGTCCCATCAAACCAGGATTTCCAACATGGAACTGTAAATGCTGTGGATATACCTCACAATAACAAACATTTTCCAATAATTAATTCTCCCTTTACTGTTTGCATAGTAATTTCTTAGAAATTTCCTCACAGTTACCCATAAGATACCATTAAGTCTGAACGATCTGATAGGATGGATGTATTATGCACAGTCCATAGTGGTAGTTCAGGCAATACTTAAGGATATCTTTCTTCTATTTGTTTCCTTAGTGTTACAACTATATGACCCCCTTTTTTTTTCTCATTTTTGATATATGTTTCAAGATTTTTTAGTATTTTTTTAATTCACTGTCCCAATGTAACATGTAAAGATGAAATATTTGACTTAAGATATGTTCAACCAGTGTGATATTGATATTAGAAATAACATGCATCAAATTTCATCTGAATTTTGTAGTGAAAGTTTAATAATTTTTACACACATTATTGTCCTTACAGTTATGGTTTATGTTTTTCAATAATGTTTGTATATAACATGGATATACAAAGAAAATACTGTCAAAAAAGGATTTGTCAGGAGGCTGGAGGAAGAAATCCTGCACAAGCAGAAGCCTGAGCCTAGTTCATCTCCATTCAATCCGACTTACAAACACCAGCAACCTTATTTATGAATAGTATCCTTAATTACTAAATAATTATTGCAGTGATACCTGAATTGTCAAAACTAGGACCACTGTGAGTCTTCTGTGGAAAACAGTACAAAAGTCTAAAATCCAACACATTTTCTTTCCTCAGAGAACTCTGAATATATATTCAATTCGGTCACATGTCATTTTAGAAACTGGAAGGTCTAACTGCAGAGGTGAACTTTATAATATAGCATGAGATGAAGTTCAGGATCTGATAGAAAGTTCAGATTGAAATTTCAGGATCTTGTCCGTAGACAGAATTTTCAGCTGTTATACTGGTGACTATATTTAATTTATGATGTCTAAAAAACTGTTTGCAATCAGTGAACATTTAATATTACACTTTTAGGTGTCTCTGCATGACTTCTACTAAGTTGTTTTGAAACTTTATTGTATCATAGAATCTTAGAATGTCATCTATTGGAAGGGGCCCCCAAGGATCATCAAAAAGTAGAGTGGGATAATCAGTTCCCGTCACCAGCTGGTGATGCTGTGGCTGATGCACTCCAGGACATCCTGGCTGCCCAGGCACTGCTGACTCATATTCAACTCACTGTGGACCAGGACTCCCAAGTCTCTTTCCATAGTATTGCTCTGCAACTTTTTGTCTTTAAATTAAACTTTATATTGACTCAAGACTATTTTTCATCTTGCTTTCCTTTCTCTTGTCCTACTGAGAAGGGAGAGAACAGTTTGGTGGGCAGCTGGCAGCTAGTAAGGGCCAACATACCACAACTGGTCAATCTAAAAGCATCATAAAGTTTGCATTTAGAAGTGAAATAAGTATTCCTTTTCAAGAATCTGTTGTAAACCATTTTTATTCTAAATAGAACTATTTTTAAATAAAACACTTAAAACTAAATGCAAAATGTGGTGCATTTGATTTTTTTTTTGTATGGTGGAGACAAGGTCTTTGTAAGCTACTGATAGACGTTTAAATTCTTCTTTTAGAGCTCAGATTTTCTTTTAAACATTGTTTTTCTGCATGCATATATACAATGTCTAACCATTCAACCAAAGAAGCCATTATCACCAAATAATTTTTTAAATTGGCTCCCCTTCTTCATTTTATGTGGTGCTTATATAACACCTTTTTTCAATAGGACAGAAAAACAGAAGCTTTTAAAAACACAAGCACATTCCCAAACAAGGATATAAGGTAACTTAGCAGGTTGAGTCTTATTCAAGTTGTAATTTGGCAATATGCCTTCCTACTCACCTGCAGGGCTCTTTAGTTGGGGGAAATACCATCTTTGAAAGGTGACTGATGTGCAGGTTACTTAAATTATAAGTGTTGCATATTTAGCTCTGTCATTAACTTCTACCAGCCGCCTCTCTTCATTGTTCAATATTCTCCCACCAAAAGTATAGTGGAAGTTGTCCACCTTTTAAATACATGATGGATGTTCCATAAATATGTTAGCATGGATGAATCAACAGCTGTTAGGCAAAAAAAGACACTAAAATTTATTTCATACATCAGACAGTTGTCAAAAAATATTAATATCCTTTAGTCATTAGAAGGGTGCAAAACAGCTGCTGAAAGGACTATGATAAACAGATGGCAAGAGTAGTCGAGTTAAGCTGGTATTTACTTAACTCCCTTTACACTATTTCTCAGGTTGAATCCCTTTGGAAGAACTTGAACTAAGAAATAAGTTACTTTGAAAAAAAATATGCTTTATCTGGTTTGGAATTTTTTAACAAGTGTAAGCTATTGTATTTCCACAGCACTCTGAAAATCTAAGTTTCAGTGTTAAAACTGGTCCTTTCCTGAACCCTAAGGGCTTGAAGCTCATATGTCTTAGAGGAGATCTTATTAGCATGCAATATTCGCTGCCCAAAGCTCATTGACCAGATTTTATTTTCCATAAATATATAATGCCAGATTCTACAGTAATTTTCATTTACTCCCCAGGTAAACTTTTGAATGATCTCTGTGAAACCAATTTGAATAACATCTGTTTCTTGTCCCAGTTTGGCTAGATGTTG
>JAOXXN010000364.1:33206540-33220144 GCA_026770055.1 Myrmophylax atrothorax
TGGGTTGGAGGAGACATTTGAGATCATCAACCCTTGATCCAACCCCACTTTGATTACTAGATCATGGCACTAACTGCCACATCCAGTTTCATCTTAAAAACCTCCAGGGATGTTGAATCCACCACGTCTCTGAAAGATGGCTACTCTTGTAGTTGCCTTTTGATTTCCAGTTTCACGTACTTTGGAAAGAAAAATATTTGAAATCTTTATATGCGTAGTTTTTATCATGTAACATAATTTCTTGAATAATGGATGGCCAAACACCATGAAAAATCTAATAAAAACACCAGGCCTTGTTATTCTCCCTAAATATTGCAACTCTGAATTACTTTTCTTATTGAATGTAAATACTGTTATAACTACAAAGTATTCTAATGTGCACCCAGATACAGTTTTGGTAAAGTAATGAACTAAGAGGATTTGGGTTTTATTTTGATCATTTTTTTTTCCTATGTATTTTGTTGTTTCTGATTTCCATGAATATTTCTTTAGGATTTCTCTTGTCTGGTAATGAGGGGGTTTTGTGGCGATTTATGATGCATATTTTCATTGTTTCAAGGAGAATTGATAAAAAATTTAGACTTAATAGTGGGGTAAAAATGAATACTTTCATGCACCTTTATACATCTTTACATCCATTTAGCAAATTTTCTCTCTTTTATTTCCCCAGCAACAAAATCTGGTAAAAAGGGTTTGCTCCATACAACTTTTTATCATGGGGCTCTGATTTTTTTCACTTTCAAGTAGTAGTTTGTTTATGTGTGAAAGGATAATCATGAGAAAAGGTTTTGAAGAAGCAAGTTTGAGAGAAATGTGTTGGGGTATTTGTTTGTTCCTTTGGGGTGGTACTTTGGTTTGGTACTGTTTGGGATTTTTATGGTTTTGTTAGTTTGTTTATTTGTTTTGGGTTTGGATTTGGGTTTGGTTTTTTTGTTTGTTTGATTGGGTTTTTTTTAATAGTAACATTTGAAAATAGTAGGTGGAATAAAACCCTACATCAACCAAATTTCTATATGGGGACCTACATTTGAGATGTTGAGTAAACATAGCATAGCTTGAAGTCCTGACCCTGAATGCCAGAGACTTAATAGACCACAATAAAAAAAATGATACATCCAAAGAGACTTCCCAGGGAAGATGCTGCTTCTTGTCTCTACCACTTAGTACTGACTAATGCCCTGTAACTCATGTTCTATTAGCCACATTAATGTTGATTATTTTTCTTTTTGTTGTTGTTAAAAGCTGAGATTGTTCTGCTGGAATATTCAGAATTACATGATGTAAATAAGGAAGAAGTGAGACTAGAGTCCTCTTTGTATTTAAGCTCTGCCTTAGTTTTCCTGTGAGCCCTTCTCAAATATAAAATAGGCTTGCAGATTTCTTTTTAAGACTAAACAGGATGTCCATAATGACATAATTTATAACTTCTACCCGGTATTGTTTGTCACATCTCAGACTGAGACAGTACTCTGTTTTAGTAATTTGACCTTCAAAATAAAAAAACATGTTTCGCACATTTTGGGGCTTGCTATCCCAACACCGAGCAAGGTAATTAAGTAGCAAAAATCACTCCTTCACCTGTTCTCTCTGCAGTGACTTATATCTGTTCACCAGCAGACAAGTCTGAACCTGATGAAGAGTTCTGTAAGTGGCTTAAATGAGAGTTTATTTTTTCCCTTTGTGACAAGATACACAAATGATAGGACCCAAAGTTTTCATAATGTGTAGTAGAATACTTTAAAACAGAGAGGTTCCTTTAGCCTTTAAATGAAGTATCAAGGGATATTTACTGGGAAAAAAATATTATTTGTGAAAGAGAAGCTAATGGAGTGATTAACAATATCAACGTCCTTTCTTCCTCTACAAATTTATATTAGGCTACAAGAAGCAGCAGCAGATTTTATAAGTAGATAATTTGTATGTCCCACCATCATTCACGAGCTGGAAAATTCCTTAATTTAGTGAAACTGTATTTGAAGAGTGCATTTATGACTTTTGAAATTATGGCTTTAATTATTGATCAGACATTTCAACATAGCACCCATAAACACCAGTAATTATGCTAGGAATTAGCTGAGAAGTTGAAAATGCTGAGTAGATAGTGCCTGCCTATTTATTTTAAGCTCTGAACAGTTTGATGCTGATCACCAAAGGAAATTAAATTAGTTAGCCAGATAGGAGAATCATTTTGATTCTTTCATTAAAGTATAACAGACACTAGCTCTTATGTGTGTAGTTCAAACCAGTTCATATAGTTCAATCTGTGATAGATCTTGATACTCTTTATGGATAAACATGCTATAATCTCTTAAGTATAGAATACTACGCATGTTTGTCATTTTTTTTTTTTTTTGAAGAAAGCATGTTCTTTATTTAATGCTCATTAAAGTGTTTTTGTATTAAATATTCACCCTTTTCTGGGACAGTCGCATGCTGAAACCCTGAACAACTAGTAGCATAAAGATGGACAGTACGTTAATATATTCTGCCTCTGTATGCTCTTGTTTAATAATTCATG
Source organism: Myrmophylax atrothorax (assembly GCA_026770055.1). Classification (NCBI taxonomy): domain Eukaryota; kingdom Metazoa; phylum Chordata; class Aves; order Passeriformes; family Thamnophilidae; genus Myrmophylax; species Myrmophylax atrothorax. The sequence goes on from JAOXXN010000364.1 coordinate 33,209,059, forward strand.
TCATGTCATCTTGGTGCATAGCTTATTCTCTCCTCAACATTTTTTTATGGATATTAGAACAGAAATTCATCATTTGTTAACCTATTTAGCATAACAGCCAGAGAGACCTTTCATTTTATTGTGTGCAACATGTGCCAAAAAGCTGTTCTTTGAGAATAAATATACAAATACTTTAGGACTTATGTAATGATGCAAAAAGTGAAAAAACCCCAAACCTGCTTTGTTAGACTTTTCATTTTTTGTTAAAATTTGAATAAAATTTATCTGAATTTTCTAAAAAAATGGAAATATATTTGGCTACACAGGAGTAAGCAAATGAGATGATTTTATATTTCTATAGGCTTGAATTGGTCTTTAATTCTTTTCTTTTCTTTTTTTCTATTTTCCCTCCAGTTGAGTGCTTTGATGAATAATTCATGGTGATGTATGTGTATGTATAAAATACATTAAAAGTGAGTTGTTGGAGTGGAATAATAAGGTTTGTAAAAACTGAATGAAATAATTTTGCTGATTAAATCTTGTTGATAATTTCTAGTATACTTCAGCAGTCCGAAGTTTTTGTCTATTCAGTATTTCTACTTTAAGATTTAAGTTAGTATGTCAGCCTATGCTGTACTATTAAAGAACAAGATACAGAAGATTAACTAAAAATTGGAGAAAAAACCCCCCCGAACAAACCACATTTGTTGCTTGTGTTATTTGGATATTTTGGTAACCCAGTTAGTCTAAGAGCTTAGAGGATGGGCTGGTTGTTCCTATCAGGCAATACTTAACTCCTCTGTCAAGAAAGAATACAAACTTTATCATGGAGCAACTGCCCTACTTTTAAGGGTGATTCAGATAAAAGTCTGAATTAGGGATCTTTTGACTGGAAACATACTGATATGAATGCTTTTCAAGTTTCTCATGTTGTTCTTCTCATGTTATCCACCTTATTCTAAGAGATGTAGAAGGAAGATCCAAACAGATTGTGATTTCTTTGTTCCCTTTATCTCTGTCCCTGAAGAAATTGCTGTTGCTGGAAATTGCAATATAAAGTCTGAAAGTGGAATAAATAGTTTTCAATAGCCTTCATTAGATAAGATGTCCCCTTAAAGTGTTGGTTGCTTGCTGAGATCTCTCTAATATTGCTTATCCTATTGTTTTAAAAAAATTCAATTTAGCCTGCTAAGCTAAGGTTGCTTACAAAACTCTGTTTTCTACCTTGTTTTTGAAAAGTCCTATTTTGAATCCAAACAGTTTTCATACAGTGTTTTGCATTGAACATTAGTTTAAAAAATTTATCAAATGCCTTTAGCCTACCTGCTCTAAACACAGGTTATCATATGAGGTTACTTCAAATACGGCTGTGTGTCATTTTTTTTCTTTCAACCATACATGGCTTTCAGATTACCTAGAAAAGCAAGTAAATTCCCCTACTTCTTCCAATAAATATTGAGATATTCTCAGCACTGGGCCTTAAATTTTATTTTTTTTCCCTTTTATTTCTAAGCCATCATTCCTGTTATTCTAAGCCAGATTCCTGTTATGATTTAGTATTGATTTAATGTTAGTTATACTAACTTTACTGAAGGGGTATATAACAGAGATTATGAAGAAAATTCAGATTTATTTACACTCCAAAATTTTTTATTTTAAAATATTTTCCTTGGTGTTAATATAAACTGTCAAAATATTTAAGGCCTTTCTGAGTGAGTTTAAATATTTTCCTTCAAGTTTGAATGTTTACTTTCAACTTTTTTGTGTCTGTAAATGAAAACTCCCTTAACATTTCATCTTTTTGAGTCTTTTCATATGTATTTATCATATAATATTAATGAAGTGAATCTTCTGAAAAGCTTCTAGAATTAGTGTTCTCAAAACTTCAAAAGCTGACTAAGACCAGTCATGGAAAATTAACTTGTTTGAGAAGAGCTGATTTTGCAGTTGCCTCACCTTGTCTGTGCATGCCCTATCTTCTAGCTGTCAATGCATGTTTGCACTGCTATGTTAACTTGGACTGAAAAAAAGAAATATTAAAATACTTTCATACATGTACATAGACTGAAGATGGTAGAATAATCATTTAATCACTGGCTTCTGACAGAGAAACCTTGAAACCGATTACCACTTGGTTTGTTTTGTTTTGTTTTTGGATTTTGTTTGTTTCTGGTATGGTTTTTATTTTACTTTTAGTACTTCACTGTTATCAAATACCTTAAACTGAAGCTCATTTATGTTTTGTATTTTGTATTGATCAATGCTTTTGCATTCAATGAAATAATAAGCAGAGAACAACAACAACAAAAACAACAAAAAAAACCCAAAACCCCAAACCAACCACAAACAACCCAAAACTCGAACAAAACCCAAATAAATGGTTTGGAGCCAGAAATTTGTCTTAATTATCCTTATAAAATAATTTTATAGACAAGAGTGGCTGATTTCCAATTGATTAACTGTAGTTCTGGGATTGCCCCTGTTGTTTAAAATGATTCTTGCCTTGGGGTGACATAGATCATTGTAATATGCTTCCTCATGATGCTAGCAAGCTGCAAAATCACTAATTAAAACTAAAAATCTGGTTTTGAGTGTATAATAAAGTGAAGTTTCCTAGTATCCCTTGCAGGCTTCAATAACACTTGAAACTCTTTCATTTGCATCTTGATAGCCCACAGTGCATTCAATATTTGTTGGGTTTGGGGTTTTGTTTGTTTGCTTGGTTGGGTTTTTTTTTCCCCTTTAAGGGTATGATAAGTAAAATTCAGTAAAATGTATTAGTTCCATATGGATGTAATGTTTGATGGATGGTTTGATCACCTGTGTATCTCTAAAAATTTTAGGAATATATAATGTAGAAAACAATTGACTTACAATTTTTTTTAAGAACAAGCATATTTAACAGGGGGTGATAGCAAATGAAACCTCAGCCAAATTCTTCCTGAGCTGTAATTCTTCCCCAGACTGGTTAAATAAGCTGGCATTCTTTCCTGGGAAAACTGTGACTCAACAGAAACTGCACAGAGACCTCAGTGCCTCAAGCAGATACTTGGTACTTCTTTTGGAGAAGTGGGAAGATTCTGTTACTAAGGCAACTGGCCCTGTTACACACAGTGAGTTCCATAATTCGTATTTGTGACAAGAAAAGTTGTGAGATTGTTGAAAATGCTTTTTATAAAATTCTCAGCACTTTAGAATGGACAAGCAAATTATAAAACCCACTTCTGAAATGTCTTTATTTCCCAGTACTGCTTGCTTTCCTGCATGTTCATTAAGATAATTAACTTTCAAAGCATTTACAGAAGTCAGCAGTGTCAAATCAAGCACAATGAGCTGATTAGTATGTTTCTGTTTGTTACATAGAATATGATTGTTAAAACTGTACAAATATGCTTTGCAAGGAGAAAGATAACATGTTCCCTTGAGATAGAAAAAATCAGCTGGTATTCCACTATGTATAGACTACTAAAATCTCACCAAAATAAAGAAATAAACGTCCTGAAAATCAAATTTGGTATAACGCATTATTTTCTCAATGTGCATGACTGCCAGCACTGTCATTGCTTTATATTTTTTTGCAAAGGCACACTGGATATCACAGAAGCAAAATTTGCCAGTGCATTGTCATCTAACATTGAGAACCACTAATCACACACAAAAAAGTAAGTGAATGTACGCAGTAAAGAAAAAGGAATGGATATCAACTGTGTGTTAGAGAAGCTGGATTTCATCCTGAGCATGCTGCATTCTACCTGAAGTGGTAAGTTCTAAAGTTATGCCCAAAGTGAGTCAACAGGTCTAAGTTAGTTATATCTAATAGTGAAGGGTTATGGCAATTTCTTTTATATTTTGGTCAAGAGAGTTTAGAGCTCATAATCAAAGTCTGTTTTTTAAGTATCCTCAGTTTAAAGATTTAAAGCTTTCATATGTTGCCTTGGATATCTAAAGTACTTACACTTGCTGTTTTAGCATATGCAAAGTAGGATTTTCTGTGAAAGAAAACAGCAATATTTAAAGCACTGTCACTTTCAACAGCTAGTGTAGTTAGGTTTCCTACTGATGGTTCACTATTGTCCCTTGACTGGGTTTCAGACATTCCAAAGTTCGTAAGTGCTCTAAAGAACTTAATAGATCTGAAATGGGAATTTAAGTCCATGCTAAGTACTCTCCTACCTCAGTTCAAACCAGCTGCAGTTGTCCTGAAAAAAGATAATAAATGTTGTGTGAAGAGGTAACCTTTCTAACTTGAGGCTTACTGTCTCATCAGTTAGACCTGATTGAAATACACCTCCTCAGCTTTTATTGTGAAGCATAAACATTCAGAGCAGTAACATCATGTACAACCTTCTGACATTTACAGTTTTTTACTTGCTAATCTAGTCTATATATCTGTGGGTGAAGACAGATACGAATCATGGAAGAGGAGCATTGAATCTGATGACCCCAGCTTAAGAGACACTTGTTTGAAGAACCAGAGATAGTTCTGTTATTGCCATTTCAAGGTTATGATGATTATTGCACTTTGTTTTATCATATTGAGTGTTTTCCTATGGAATGTTTGAGAAAATTCCCCTTTATCCCTCATGGTTGAACCCTTAACCCTCATTGGTTGTTGTATGTTTCACCCCTATTGCTCCCCTATTTTTTGAATGGTTGCTCCCAAGCCTATGTAAGGTGAAGCGCCCTTTAATAAAATGCCATTTCCACCCTGTTCTTCCTGATCTCTGGAAGTGTGTCTTTCCTTTCCATGCATTTGTGCTGCAAATGACGCCTGAACAGGGACAAGCCTGTGGGATCCCTGTTATTCAGAGAACCTCTTGTCCCATTTGGGAAAAGTGAGGAGAGAAGTGCTCTCCTGACTCCAGCAGCTACTGCAGCACAGGAGCCTGGGGGAGAGAAGCATCTGTCCTCCCAAATGACAGGATAGAGGTGAGGCCACTGCATAAAACCCAAGTCTTTCCCTACTCTCCTCAATCTCACTTAGTAACAGAAAGTATGGGTGCCCGCCTGTCGAAAGGAGAGAAGGACTCATATAAAAAATTGAAAAATCTGGTAGAACAATGTGACCATCCAATCAATAAGGCCTCTTTAAAAGCTCTAGCATGATGGATGAAAAATGATAGAAAAACAATCTCTGAAAATTTAACTTATGAAGAATAGGATGACATTGGTGTTTTCCTGTGGAAGTCCCTTTCAAAGGGAGACCAAGAAGCTGCAAAGGTGGTTGTGGCTTGGAGGCTTACCCTCGGACTTTTAAAACAGCAAGCCTGCAAAAACTGCCAAGAATAATCAGATATTTTATTTGAGGAATTAAAATCTAGCGATCACGGTCGATGCATAGAACTGGCATCAGGTCAAGATCAGGAAGAATCAGTAAAAGGAGATAAGTAATTTAAAGATTTAATTGCTGCATCATCAGAGTTAATTACTAGGTATGAGAGTAAAAGACAAAATGGCAACCCTACGCCTCAGTATCAAAATAGTGTTACGGGTGGGAAGCTGAGGCTTCATCAAAATGGTGGCTGTCAGGACATTTTGCAAAATGGTGTTGCCTATAAAGCCACCTAAGATGGCGTCACCCAGTACCACCCTCAAAATGGCAGCATCCATAGGCACTACACTCCAGATGGCATCACCCACTGCCGCACTCACAATGGCAGTGCCCGTAGCCAGCACAATGGCTACCTTCCGGAGTACCAGTAGTTACTAGGCCTCAAGATGGCCTGACCAGTACCAGAAAACAATACGATAGATCAGTGAATACTTTTTGTACATTTAAGCCTTGGTCAAAAAAATAATCCATTTACCAATGAAGAGTTCAGTCATGACAGCCGATGGGCAGTTACAAGAAAACAAGTAGAAACAGCCAACAATTTAAATTTTCTAAAAGCTTTCTGAGTGCTCTGTATTGATGGCTGACCTACCTTATAGGAGCTAGTACCATAGCTGGTGTTCTGAGGTGTAAAGAAAGCCGTTACTGATTTCGGTCTCAGTGCACCTTATGTAGCCAGCCTTAGTGATTCTTTAATTTCAGCATATGTTCTCACTCCTTCAGACATATGGTTAATATTAAAATCATTGCTGACAACTATGCAGCTAACAATGGTCGAAGCTGAATGGAAAAGCTTGGTCATAGCAAAGGCTTAGAAAAGTTTTCTTCCTTGAGTATCCCTGTTACACAGACTATTGATATCCTACATGGACAAGATCCTTTTTCTTTAAATTTGGCCCAAACAAGGATTCCACTAAATGAGCTGGAGTCTAAAAAATTAGTTCCACAGGCATTAAAGGTAGTAGCGGAAGCCACTGTAACAACTCCGTCATCCAGCAGCGTCCATAGGAGTCCTTTCTTGATTTTGCTGAGCGGCTGAAGCAGTCAATCACATGCCAAATATCAAATAAAGAAGTGCAAGATGCATCATTCATGAAATTGGCAATCAAGGAATAAAATGAGGCCTGTCATAGAATATTAAAAACCCTGAAAGATCCAACTTCATTAGAAATGGTGAAAGCTTACAAGCATGTTGGTAGTCCAACTCATAACAGCATGTTATTGGCTGAGGTATTAACAATTGTCAAAAATGCAGATCCAAAATGCTTAGAGTGTGGGTAAATGGGACACTTAAGAAATCATTGCCCAAAAAGCAAGCCAGTAATCCCTCCTAAGCCATCAATTCCACCCAATAATTGCCGTAGATGTGGCAAAGGGCCACACTGGGTTAAGGACTGCTGATCAAGGTTTACCAAAGATGGTCAGCTTCTGTCACCTCGGCTGTCACCATGAGGGGCAGAAAACTAGCTTCAGGAAATGGGGAACAGAGTGCAAAGAGGGGGAGTGTGATGATACAAAAATCCCCTCAAATACATCACTCACAGTTGCTCCCTATAATTCCTGAGGAAGAACCACAGAAAGTTCAGTAAAATAGAGTTGACACCTGCTATCACTATAATTACAGAAGATTCAGATTTTCACACTGTTCCTATTTCTGTTTCAGGTTCAATAAAGAGAGGGGAAAAATATTCGTTGAGTGGTTTGAGCTTGACATCAGAAGCTGGAATTGTAATTATTCCCAGTATAATTGATAGTTTAGAAGATAGTACTATTAATATCGATGTATGGACACCTGTCCCACCTTGTGACATTGGCGAAAGGAAGTCCCTTAGCTAAACTGGAATCCCTATCTTTAACACAACATTGAGTCTATTCACAATTGTTTATTTTGTTCCTTCGAGCATAGATGCAAACATATCAGAAGGCTACAAGGTCTGCACATACTGCTAGTGCTACGTATCCTGTTCTACTGTGGCTACATCCTCTTACTTATGTGTTACTTCACCTGCATGTCTTTCTCTGTTTCAAGAGTACACTTTAAAATGCTCAAGATTGATTGCTTCAGGAGTCAGGGAATCAGCAGACCTGCCATGCACCCCTGCCACCCCAACATTTCCCCTCACATTCAAAGTTAAATTCTCCTCAATTTCCCACTGAGGAATGTTAGAATAGTCTCGGTTAAAAGTTCTATTAGCTATAATTCTATCCCTCTTCAAAGAGATCCGCAAGAAATCAAAATTAAGGGAACTTTGATTTCACCCTTTTGTTTTTATTTAACCCAGGGAGCCCAAAGCGCATCTCCCTTCTCAGTAGATCCCACAGGGGTCTACTATAAAAATCAGTCCCTGTGGTGCAGTCATCGCTTGTCAGTTTCAATAAAATCCCATGCATTCCCTGTTCAGCTTCCAGAACTAATCTGTTTGGTTTGTGGGCAGAGAGTGTGGAAAGGGATCCCAAGCTTGGCAAAAGTGAGGCCACGAACTTTTGGCAAATTATCACTATTTAATCCCATAAAGACCCCACTTCTGAACCGTATCACCCCAATATCAAGAAAATGAACCAAAGGAGCTGCAATGATAACATTTAAAGAACTTGAATGATCTCAAAGTAGGAAGCAAAATCAGAAACCAGCCTCGATAAAGGAAACAGTCCCAATAAAAATTAATCCTCTAGATTTTACGCAGAACTGTGACTCTGAAGTCATATTTTGGGGCAAGGTATGCAATGACTGGGCTGGTGCCATCATCCCAGTTACTGGAACCAACCATGCCCTAGCTATGTTAAATAAATTGGGCTGCCAGCTATCCAAAGACTCTAATGCGACCAGTGCAGCCCTAGAGGGCCTTTTAGAAGATAGCCAAATGATAGAAAAGGCCACTCTGCAGAATAGGACAGCAATAGATGTCTTGCTACTGGCTCAGATGCACAGATGCCAGGACTTTGAAGACCTCTGCTGCCTTAATTTTTAAGATCATTCAGAGTCAATCCCTCAGAGTATTGATACTCTATAAGGTCTAGTAGATCAACTAAAAATAAGTAACAATAATGGGGTTGATGGATTTTTTAATTGGCTTGATTCTCTAAACATTGATACAGGTTTTAAGAAAAAAGTTATGATTGGTTTGATTGGCCTATTTGTGTTTCTTTGCATGTCATTGTGTATACCCTGCGCATTTTTGTGTCTGCAAATTATGATTAACTGATCTTTTTCTCAAGTCTATTTGGCCGTAGAAGAAGGGGGAGATGTGGGCAAAGATGGATATGAATCATGGAAGAGGAGCATCGAATCTGATGATCCCAGCGTAAGAGAGACTATTGTTGAAGAACCAGAGACTGTTCTGTTATTGCCATTTTGGTTTTATGATGGTTATTGCAGTTTGTTTTGTTATATTGAGTGTTTTCCTATAGAATGTTTGAGAAAGGTCCCCTTTATCCCCCATGGTTGAACTCTTAAACTCTCACTGGTTGTTGTATATTTCACCCTCATTGCTCCCATATTTTTGAAATAGTCGCTCCTAAACCTATATAAGGTGGAGCACCATTTAATAAAATGCCATTTCCATCCCATTCTCTCTGATCTCCAGAAGTGTGCATTTCCTTTCTGTGCATTCAGGCTGCACATATTCTCAGATTTTTTTTTTTTCATTTTAATTTCAAATATTCTAACTCTGGATTTGAAAAAACAAATGAAAGTTTTTAATACATAAAATTATCATCATATCTGCTAACAAATCATCAACAAAATAGAGCCTTTATGGGATGTCTATCACAGGATATTTTATTTTGATTTATTTATTCAACGTTCCTTTACTTTTCCTCTTTCTCTTTTCTGTTTTACACTAGTTGGGAAGGGCAGGTGTCAGGAGAGGGTTTAGGTCTTGTAGCTTCTCCTCTGCCATTTCCTTATTGCATTAGTTTTAATCTTGTAAACAAAATGTCCTGAGTGAACAAATCCCCACTCTTAATAGAGCATCATGAAGTTAGCAAGGAGACAGGACATCAAAGACACATGATTCAGTTAAGGATGGGATTTCATTAGCTCATAGGCAATTGAAGTATTTCTCAAGAAATAGGACTTCAGTGATTTCCAGGGTCATCAGTAAACCCAGCAAACAGAAAATGACAGAAGGATCCAAATCTGCATTAGATGACTGACTTTTTTTTTTCCCCACAGCCCAGAAACTTCAAAAATTCCACAAGGTTCAGACTTAGGCTTGCATATGAAAAGTTATAGTTGCTGAGCAGTTACATCCCTCTGGGCTATTGTATCACAGTAAAGATATTTCAGATGTGATGAACGATTTCAGAGAGTCAGAGAATGGGTAAAGCTGGAAGGGACCACTATGAGTCATCTGGTTCAACCTCCCTGCTCAGACAGGACCATTCTAGAGCACATTACATAGGCATTCAGACAGTTCTTGAATACCCTCAGTGAGGGAGACTCCACAAGCTCTCTGGGCAATCTGTTTCAGTTCTTGGTCACCCAAAGAATAAAGAAGTTCTTCATCATATTCAGGTGGAACTTCTTGTGCATGAATTCCTTCCCACTGCCTTTTGCTCTGTTTCTTGGCACCACAAAGAGCCTGGCTCCATCCTCTTGGCACCCACCCTTCAGATAATTGTATAAGTTGATAAGGTTTTCCTTCAGTTGTCTCTTCTAAGGCTGAACTGGCCCAGCTGCATCATCTGTTCCTTTGTGGCAGCTCCCCATTCATCTCTGTATCCCTCCACTGGACTCACTCCAGGAGCTCCATGTGTCTCTCTTGTACTGAGGAGCGGAGAAAAGAAAAATGCACCCTAGATGCAGCCTCTCTAGGGTAGAAGAACAGGATCACTGGCCTTGAGCTGTTGCCAATGCTCTTCTTAGTGCTTCCAAGGACCCTATTGCCCTTCTTGGCCACAGGGGCATACTGCTGGCTCATGGAGACCAAGACCCTCCAGTCCTTCTCTGCAGAGTTACTTTCCAGAAGGTCAGCCTCCAGCCTGTGCTGATGTATGGGATCATTCCTCTCCAGGTGCAGGATGCTGGACTTGGCTTCGTTGAGTTTCAGAACATTCCTCTCTGCCCATCCCTCCATCCTTTTTATGTCCTTGTGAAGGGCTTGACAGTTGCATATTGATAGGCATTGTCCGATTCTGTCAGCTTTGTGTTGACAGCAAATTTGCTGAGGAGCCATCTGCCCTTTTGTTCAAGTCATTGATGAGTAGGTTAAAGAATACTGGACTAGTCCCACTTGGGATACACCACTAGTGATGGGCCTCCAATTAGATCTTGTGCAACTGATTACAACCCTCGGGGATCTGCAATTCAGCCAATTCTTAATCCAAATCACAACCCAGTCATCCAGTCCACACTTCCTGAGTTTACCTGTGAGGATATTGTGAGAGTGTTGAAAGCCTTCCTGAATTAGACGTAGACAATATCCATTGCTCTGCTTCCATCTATCCAGGTAGTTGTTTCATTAGAGAAGGCAGTCACTTTGTTCAAGCATGCTTTTTTGAAACAAACACGGAGGCGGGTTTATGGAATGCAACGAGGATTTCACGGACATTAACTATTGCAGACCTTTATTCACACTTGCACACAACTTATATAGACTTTTTAGGCTTGTATTCCTCCGCGGTATGGACACTGTGTGTTATGGTTTCACCTAGGTGGGCCTAAATTTGGGATTTTAAAAGTCTAGGCCTGGGGCTCTCAGCTGATTTGAACTGGGCTGAGCTGGCAGCTGACTCCTTCTAGCCAATAGTGTTGTATTCCATACTATATCACGT
>JAOXXN010000364.1:33266152-33281124 GCA_026770055.1 Myrmophylax atrothorax
TCGTCTTGAGATCCTTAATCACAAAAATGGTCAGAGAAAAATTCCACAGAAACATCATTAGATATAGTAAACTGAGGAACAGAAAGCAAATTGAGATTAGCTTCGGGAACATGAAGAATATTATGCAGTGAAAAAGAATCCCAGGATATTATCTAATCTCAGAGGATTCTTGTCTGAAGTATTTATATCATATTTCACCCAGGCAGCACCAGCGTGCCATGTGTTGTACTGAATGTGAGATCTGAGATGCCACAGACAGCAGGAATCACTCAGACACACAGTTAAAAGGGATGCAATTCATCATCTAGAAAACCACCCGTGGTGAATACTTTGCAATACTATCTAATAATTGTGATGTGTACTCAAAAGAAAAACATATATCTAGAGAAAAAAATTTCAGTCATACCTGGTGACTATAGCAGATTGATTGTTTATTAGGACTTGAGAGTGTTAACATATGGTGTAGGAAAATAAATTCTATATATTATTTCCATTTTTAGGCTTGACACAAATAAGACCACAAAACAGTAATATGTTCATATTTTTTCAGTAGATTTGTTTAATTTTGTAACTCTGATGGGTTGATCATAACCAGGTCAACCAAAGAAGTATCACAGATATGAAAAATAACCCATAGAATAAACTTTTATAAGCATTTGATTTCCCTTGGAACAAATGAGATATAGTCCTTGATTCTAATGCTCAGCAGACACACTTTGCTGTTGCCATTTTATGTTGATGATTAGAGTAGTCTGAGAAAATGCTTAGGTTAGCCATGTGGTGCTTGAGGAGGGAGATGTAGTTTAGGCTATGATTCACATTTTGCAGGGTCCAAAGCAGGAAATGGTGAAAAAAGCAGGTAAATTGAAAATCTGGTAGTATAAAAGATCTAGCAATTGAATACTAATCCTGAGGATACTAAAATATATTTTGCATCTGGGTTGAGGAAAGGAAAGACTATGGTCCATATTTACGGACATTATTTAAGGACATCATTTCATGTGAACTAGGGATGAAGACATGGTTTCTGCTGGTACAAACACTTTGAAAGGTATGAATATATGGTGTGCATCCTACTAAACCACAAGGACCACAGAACAGGAAAGGGGAATCTTTGGTGCAAAACCACAACTGGGGCGGTGGTAGAAATAGGAGGCCAACACAGTGAGGAAGCATGGAAGGAATGGAAGGGTGCTGTGCTTAGGTATGACATATTGCACCTCAATTTCTCTCTGATTCCAAGTTCTCATCCAATTTTGACTGTTACTTCTGACTGCTTTAGGACCTTTCTATTCTTGGTGTTGATATTGCCAGGTTTGCCCAAGACTTTGTCCATGCACGTGGAGGAAGAGCTCTCCATATACTAAAAGGCCAGGCTCAGGCACTAGTCCAAGCTGTCGGATAAGGGACCTGGTGATTAAAAAATGGATCAGGAGGGAAAAAGAAAAAAGGATTTGATGGCTCCCTTTCACCAATATTACCAAGGCATGGTAAATAGCATTCTCTCTAGTTGTTTTCTTTAAAAAATCCGTTAACCAACTACATTTATTATCTAGTTTAAATTCCTGTGCTGAGACATTTACAACAAAGTAATTTATTACAAGAAATCATCTTTTCCAGCAACAGAAAGATTTCTTTACTCCAACAGATGTCATCCCCTGCAGACATGGCTAGACTGAAAATTTTTCAACAGAACTAATCATCACATAAGATTTAAGAAGAAAGCACTACTTTCATGTGTAGGAGACCATTACAAGATGCAGCATTCTATTCACATCTGCTATGAAATAAACCCCTTTTATGGACCAAATACGATGTGTACTTGGTGTTATTTGATAAGGGGTTTTTTTTGGACTAGCTGTATGTTATACATGAATAGTTATATTTAAAAAATAAAAAACCTCCCACCAAATCCACAAACAAACAAAAAAAAAAAAAGCTTCCCCCCCCCCCCACTCCCCCAACTCCAACAGACCATCTTTGTTTCAAAGGTTCTGATTGGGGTAATTTATATTGACAGATTCTCTCTGTACAATCCACTCACACAGGTTTTGGATGAACTGTATTTCATAAACACCTCACTGTGAATTGCTGTTTCACCTCAGAAGAAGGGAATTAATGGAAAAAAAGGTCTTGATAACCCACCAGTGTTTGCCACCCTGACACCCAATGCCATCAGATCTCAGAAGTTAAGCAGGATCAGGCCAGGTTAGTACTTGGCTGGAGATCTCCTGGGAACACCGGGGTCTGTACGTTCTAGTCCTGAGGACTTCACTGTCTCCATCCAAGCTCGCTTGGCCATGGCAGATGAACCTTAGGAGTTAAATGGTGGGGCCAGTTTCACGAACGCTGTGCCTCACCTAAAAAATCCACTGCACATGCTCGAAGGTACCTACCTACCACATGGGTAGAGCCATTACCAAATCTTCATTCATGAAGCCTAACCATACATACAGGGGAAAGGTTCAGAAGTACAAGATAAACAGACTGATGAACGATCTAAAAATATGAGAAAAGAAATCATGTTAATTTGACATTATCTTGAACTACTTTCCCTAGGAAGCTGGACTGCTGCCAGGTTAGATCTACAAAGGCTTGAACAGATAGAAAATGTGAAACACAACTTTGTTGTGTAAAGAACCACAACTAGATCACTAGATCCCAAGAGAAGTCAGCCTACTTCTAAATTTAAATGGGCTCATTGGGTTTTGAAAGAAAAGCTAATACAAACCTGCAAACATTTTTTGTGATATGCCATTATCCAATTAATTTCTTCTTACTGGGAGAGAACAATTTTAATTATGATATAAAACAATGTACATGAGAAATATACTACATGTTATTCTATGCTTCCACAACATTTACATTCTTTTTCCTAAAGACTGTCACAGAATGTTCTGATTTGGATCTGATCCTCAAGGATCATCAAGTCCAGCTCTCAAGTGAATGGCCTCCTCATATCCTTCATATCACCTGTGAATAAAATTATGGCCATAGTTGGATTCTGTTGAAACCAGTGAAAAACAGCCAAAATCCTGTTCCATTGATGTCAGTCCATACTGAACAAAACTTTCATGCTAATTAACAGCTGTCATTTACTAAGAAAATTCAGATATTCTGTAATTCATTTAGCTACAACTAGCATTTAAAGCCTGTTATGTTACATAACAATCAGGACTAGGGACATTCTCACATCTGCACTATACTTCTGTAGGTATATTTCAGAATGACTAATCCCATAACAGAATATTGCCAAGAAAAATGTTAAAAAGCTCATGGTTAGATTTAATATCATTGTGATTTCAACAGTTGCTATAGGTGGAGTTAGGTATAAATATTGTAGTACACACATATCTACTATACAAAAATGCATAGGCTTTACTTATAAGTCTGTAACTTATGCCCCTTAAAGCATTACCCAGAAAATTTAATGGGCTTATTACATTTAATATACATTCAATATATGAATAAGACTTCAAGTAGAGGGAGCATTTTTCAAGTGAGTTTTTCCTCTGCATGAAAAAGTTGTGAACTATGAGTCTTAATATCTGGAAATGGGATTGTTTATTATGCTATAAAATGTATGTATGTTTTAATTTCAAGGCCCATTACATTAGGCAAAAGAATGCAACTAGTCTTTTAGTGTCTTTATCTGCAGGATGCAAAATATTTTTTTTCTGTAATAACTATAAATCTCATCAGATCACATCAAAATAGTTTATGAAGTATTTTAAACAGAAAAGTTGAAACATCACTAAGACTTAAAGGTGTGCAATGGATTCCTCTTACCTAGACGTCTAATAATAGCGACTCATTTTTTTTTATTTATACCAAATTGCCATGAAGTTCTTCCTTAGCCTGAGCTTCATAATTTGGAAAACCCTTATGAGTGTTTCAAAACTTCTTATTGACCTTAACATAACTAATTTTCTACATTTTTCCTTTTCTTATTCATTAAAACAGAAACCAGTTTTTGAGAATATCTTGTGAGACAGTTGGAAAGCATATTATTACCTTCAGATTGTCAAAGTTTAAAAGGGAATGTCCTGGTGCTCATTCTTTTCTTCATATCTTTTTGTCATTATGCAACTGCATGGGATGTAACTAACGTGCCTTAATCATTATCATCATCATCATCATGGCTAGGCTTCATGAATGAAAATTCAGGAAGGGCACTACCCACGCGTGCTGCAAGCGTGCTGGTGGCTAAGAAGGCCAATGAGAGATAGGCAAGGCCAGTCGCAAAAGCACAGCGGAAAGTCTCCTTTGGCGATATTGGCAAGGCACACTTCTTTCTTTGTTGTCTTTTCTCTTCGAGACTGACTCTGTGTGTGTTCTCAAACGAAGCAGCAAAGTGCCTTAAACCGTAACTGTAAAAAAATAAAAACATATAATGAACACATGGTATTAGTTGTGCCAAAGTTCCTAAGTTCATGGCAAATATATATATGGTTTCTTACTTTTGAATTTGCAATGCAAAAATCTAAAGAAATTTTTTGTTATATCCACACAAATATTTTTACTTCAGTATCTAAGTTTAAAGTTCTTGATTGTTGGCAGAATAAGAAATTAAAATAATTATTTGACCATTGTATTATGCTTAAATGGGTCACAAGTATTGACTACATGGAGTGTAAGAGGTTACTTGTAATACTAACACACTTCTCCTTTCTATGTGAAAAAAAAAAAGTGAAAGAAAAAGAATTAGAGGGATACTTCCCTTTGATTTTGTGCCTCTCTGGGTTCTCGGGTTCAGTTTGAACGGAACATTTAAGCTCAGAAATCAAGGCATAATGTATCCAGAGGTGTTCTGTACACAGAATGGTAAATTTTATACAGCTTTCTTCCTATTGCTAATGTCAAATCAAATAACACATTGATGATAGTCAGCTTAGCCAATTTTATTCTTATTTTTTCACACATCTAGGACATCCGCTTTAATTAGTTCATACTCCAACCCAAATAATGTTCACTAGAATTTATCTTAAGTGCAACCATTTATCTTGGATTACAGCATTGGTGAATGAGGGAAGAACAACCAAAATCAACTGGACCTGTGAAAACAATTGACATTTTGCCCTGACATCCTGGCCTCTAAACTGGAGAAGAATAGTTTTGATAAAGGATCACTGGATGGATAAGGAATTGGTTGGATGGCTGCATTCAAACCGTGGCAGTCAACACTTCAATGCAAGTGAAAAGCAATGACAAGTGGCATTCCTCAGGGGTCAGTAGTGGGACTGGTGTTACTCAACATCTGTCAGCAATATGGACTATGGAATTGAGTGCACCCTCAGCAAGTTTGCTGGTGACCCCAAGATGTGTGGGGAACTCAACACACCAGAGGGAAGAAATGCCATCGAAAAGGGACCTTGACAGGCTTGAGGGGTAGGCCTGTACAAACC
Organism: Myrmophylax atrothorax; assembly: GCA_026770055.1. Taxonomy (NCBI): domain Eukaryota; kingdom Metazoa; phylum Chordata; class Aves; order Passeriformes; family Thamnophilidae; genus Myrmophylax; species Myrmophylax atrothorax. The sequence continues at coordinate 33,271,558 of JAOXXN010000364.1, forward strand.
TCATGAAGCTCGACAAGGCCTAGTATAAGGTCCTGCCCTGGGTCAGGGAATTATGCACAAATACAGGCTGGGCAACAAATGGATTGAGAGTAACCCTTAAGAGAAAGGTTTGGTGGGTATTGGCGAACAAGAAGCTCAAGATGACTCATCACTGAGTGTTCAAAGTCAGGTTGGATGGGGCCCTGAGCAACTTAATCTAGTAGATTCTATCCCTGCCCATGGCAGAGAGGTGGGAACTGGATGAGGTTAATGTCCCTTCCAACCCAACCCATTCTATGATTCTAGGACTCTATAATATTTTGGATCAGAATAAATTAGAGGGGAGTTTATAGTTAATTATACTAAATGTTGTATTTTAGCATCTGCTGGTTTTGGTAAAGCATTAGTTTGAGTTAGAGATTTTTAGGTGATGTACAATATATTTCTCTGTGAACATCGTCTTGTGATGTGCAAAAATAGTAGAAAAGCACTTTCTTAGTGACTCTGGCAAAATACCTTTTACAAAAGTTGGCAGTTCCAAAAGTTGTCACAGGACTGCAACGTTAGGAAGGGAACTAAACAGAGTCCATGGAAAATCACTCTTGGCACTTTTGGAACTTTTGGCACTTCTCACACTGGCATGAAAACAGATACTTGAATGTATAATATCTATAAGAATGTTCAAGAAGTATTTGACTTTCAGTCAGAGTTCAAAACATCTTCATGCTAAGTCCAGACCATCTGTTTAAGGTTAAACTTTCACAATACATCTTGATGGTATCACATATTACTATCACTTTCCAGTCAGGACTTTTACTTTTTTTTTTTTTTTTTTGTGGAGAAAGGTAAAAAGAGTTTTATTCAACAACTGCAACAGAAGGTAATGCTGGTATTATTCTGCTCTAGGGCAAGTTTCCACATCCATTTTTAGGATTTTCAAATAATTACAATACTCACCAAAGAATGATACAACCTGTGAAAAATGAGAGCTCTGAGTGTACAGAGTTTGCCTAAAGATGAACATCCTAATGCTATAGTGACTTCATGCCTTGTCCCATTCCTGCAGTGTAGCTAACATTACCACCCAGGACAGAAATGCAGATTGAGTCTTAGAGCATCTCTTAGAGACACTAGTAAACAGCATCCCACAGATGGGTCAACACTTGAATAATAGACTCGTTTTGATATTTCATTTGCTTTGTAAATGTCTGCAGATGTGGATATGTCACCCACAACGAAGGAAGAAAAAGTTTGTGTCATTCATCTAAGTATCACACTCCTATTCTTTATTGCAGTTAGCACTGAGATAATATAATTGCTCTCATGGTTGCATAGGTTTCCTAAGTGGCTACTCACATAACACCATGGTTCCACATTACATATGTCTTTTACAAATGATGCTTGTTTATCACTGTGCTTACAATGCGCAGTATATATTACCCTAAAAAGTGCTATTTTCAAACTTTTATGCTAATGGGTTTTTCTTTAATTGAGATTTCATTAGATGAGTAGTTTTTAAGTTCAAAATGTTGAGTCTATATCTACACCTCCATCTAGTGGGATATATGTAATTTTCAAGAATGAAAAACTAAATGGTGCAGGAAGAATTCCTATATTAGGAAAACACTTGTTTGGTGTGTTTTTCTGCCCCATAAAAACCTGCTGATATGATAAAAGGAAAATAAAGAAAATATTCTAGACTGAGAGAAGATCAAACATTAAAGAGGCCACTGGCATATAATTAGAGCATAATTTCAATTATCTAAATGTTACTTACCTAAAAATTCACATTATCTGAAACAAATTTCCATTTTCCTCACATGTAGGAATACTGATACTGTTTAATCTAACACTGAATTTAGGTAGTAGGCCAGCATGTATGCCTGCACAAGAACTGATGAGAAGAGATCAAAGTGGAGGGGTTTTGGAAAGAAATAAGAGGACAGAGACGTGAAAAAGCTCCCAGGTTTGTAAGCTGAGGCCCCCTTTCTGTCTTCAGGTTTCATTATCTAAAATATTAAGCACATAAAGAAAAATTTAAACATTTTAAAAGTCAATGTAGGAGCTCAATTGCTGCCTACCATGTTCACAACAGGCCAGCTAAGCATATGTTGGGTTTGTATTCACATCTTCTTAAGCAGTTGAGTCTGAACTAGTTTTACCACATGCATCTGGGTAGAGTCTCATGTCACAACTATGAAGACAGCTGACTCAGGATGGTAGCAGTCTTGCAGCAGCATTACAGAATTTAGAACAGACGGATTCTGATTGCATTGTTTTGCAGTCCACTGCTACCCATAGCAGCATCCATGGCCTTGAAATGTGTTCAATCTCTTTTTGGTATTATATTTTTGTGGCTGAAATTGTGGCAGATCTTCCAGCTGTGAGAGGATCAAATCAGCATAGAAGTGTTAGTTCTACAATTTATCTTTCATTTCAAACTTTAAAATCTTAATGGATACCTTAAACTAAAATAATTCATTTCAATATTAAAATCAAACAGAATAATGCCTTAAAATAAGGAAGAAAAATATCTCTATAATCATGTAAGAGAATTTTAGCAGATTCAACTTGTTAAAGAATACTGGCTTTATAGAACTTCTGAAATATTTAGATAAATAGTATCTTTCACTTAGTATTTTGCCAGGCCTAAATTTCTTTTATTTTTTTCCTACATACTGTTCTAAAATTTTGGCGCAATAGAGTTATTTGAATTTTCAAATGTTTGATGTCTAACTGTGTCTAAGCTTTCTTAGTTGTATAACTACGCAATAATAAAAATGTGGTTGGGAAGTCCCTTGCAACACAATTTATTCTATGATTCCATGAATGTACAAAATTTCATTAGAATAACGATACAGACCTGTTGCCTACATGGAAAAGTACTTTGTGATCATAACTACTTGTGATTAAGAGGGTTACTGTGAATTAGGATTCACAATCTCTTTTAAAGAACATCAAAGCTGTTGAAATATCAACAAAATTAAGTACTGGATTTCAGATTCCAGGCAAAGTAATCAAGGAAAAATACTAGTGTCAAAAGGAGAAAAGAGAGAGAGATTAAAGTATGAGAAACTGAAACAAGACAGTGACAGAAGAGCCAACTGAGTATAAAAGAGAGATAAAAAAGTTAAGACTGTGAAAACTATAGTTTTGTTGAGTTTCACAGTTTGGTTGGATGACGAAATGTTAAGAACTTTAATCCACTGTGCATAATTGTGTCTCTTCTTATCTGAACATCTTTTGTTATGAAAGTGTGCTGAGTATACCAAGTATATTTTACAAGATTTTCAGCATTTATTAGATTTTTTCTTTAATTTTTCAAACTGTTTTCTTAATAGAAAAACTTCCAAATTTATCTCAGAATATTACTCAATTTTTCTACTTGTAAAATTTTTGTGATTGGCTTGAGTTCTGAGCTGTGTTTCGGATCACTTTTCATCTTTGAGTAGCAGGTCACTGTTACTGTAAAAATGTAGAGATTACTTTTACATATTCTGTTTCTTCCTAAGGAAATTAAGTACTTAGTGTCAAGCAATGAAATAGTAGAATTCCATCTCCGTTATGAATTGACTTTTTTTTTGGGGGGGGGAGGGGGACAGAGAAATATTTTAAAAGTTTTACTGAAAAAATTTCATCACATACTGTTACTCATTAATCATTTGCCATTCCAGTGTGGAAACTGTCTTCCAGAAAGCAGGAGAATTCTTTTCGTTAGGTAGTTGATTTCTGACAGCCACTAAGTGAAACTTACTGAAGTGGAGCTTTAAGAGTTACTGATGGCTGACAATATTTAGTCAATATATTTATATGTGACCATAAATATGATTCCATATTGCATGGACACGAAGTGGAAGAAATAGTGATGGAGATTGCCTCAACTTTCTTCTCCATTGTGTACCTGCTTAGAACCACCATGTGTAGCATTCAAATTTAAAAAAGTAATCTATTTTCAGCTACTATAAATTAAATTCAGTCTATCTGAATTTGAATCTCAAAATTCTAGTTGAGAATTTTATGCCATTAGTAAACTATACATTATTCAAAATCAAAATTTTTATATTATATTAAGAAGTATCTGTGTTATTTAAGTCTCCCTGGAAAGATGGAAATATTTACAAAAATTTTAATAATGCAAAAACATTTTAATCCTTGGCATTTGTCTTTTTCCTCACCTCATGGCTACCAATATAAGAGGACATTCAAATGACCAGGTTTCCTGACTCCTCACAGAAAATGTAATTTCAGTTTTGCAACTTTTTCTTAATTTTCTAATTACACTGAAGAAATTATGACATTTTGGTATCGTTTTCTGCTTCATTTATAATTTGCAGCTTTATAGAAAAATGACTCAATAATGGTCTCAGCTGGTGGAAGCTGGTCCAGTTTCCCTCTAGCTGGTGCAACAATGCCTACTGTATGAGAACCTAGATCCCTGGGGTTTGGGACTCATTTTTTGGATTTTTTCAGTAACACTTCTTGCTTATATATAGCCTAGGAAATGTTGTGTTGGCTGGATGTAAGCTGTTAAACAGTTCTACAAGGGTACCACACTGAAAATGAAATGCCTCTGCTCTAGACATACAATCTGGCTTAGAGTCAGTCTTCTGGAGTACAAGGAGATTTGAGGTGGCCCTGTCAGTAGTTGCAGGGATCTAATCACATATATAGTGCAGGAGCAGCAGTGTTACAGGAAACCTGATAGGCTGTCTGTCACCCCCAACCTCTGCTGGCCCACCCCACCTTCAGGCACTTTGGAGCATGTGCAGTAAGCAGCTAGTGGCTTGAACACACTGCTGAGGGAGGTGAGATCCAGGATTGCATAAACCACATCAAACCACTCACACAAGCTAAAAAAATGGACAGGAAGCACAGCCATAAACAGCTATGTGAAACATCGTGTGTCAAGATGAGGGAGATGAGTTCAGTAGCTCTGTTAATGGTCTCAAAGAGAGAGGAGAAAGCAAGGGTATTCAGTTTATGTATGATAATAAATTTGGAGGAAGTGTCAGGCATAAGAATATATTCCAGGACTGTAAAATCATGGGCTGAAAATATAGGAAGATACAGTTTAGAAACTGAAGTAGCAGAAAAGACCAAGGAAATACAAGGGTTTATGGTGAAAAACCTGTGAAAAAAATATGCCAGAAAAAGGGGGAAAAGGAAGAAGGATGAAACAGTTAGATTACTGGCTTTATGAGTCTGAAAATTACAATGTCTTTCCACTTCTAAATAATAATTGAAAATAACACCTAGATCTTTAACAGAAAAAATTGTACCTAACTTACACTCCCATTCAGACCTGGAGGGAAAGGAAGATACCTTATTTCTTTTTACCACCATCCCCTACTCCACCAGTTCCCTGTCTGGCTGGACATTTTCTTAACCTGCTTCAATGAGTTCATTGTATACCATCTACATTTCCTAATGTGGGAAGACTGGGGTTTTTTTGCATCTGGGATGAGGTGGAAGAGAATACTCACAATCACTTAAAATTGTCATAAGTAATTAAAAGGATTTTTATAAAGCTTTTGCATCCTAGAATAGTGCAAGTCTTTGTGGTTCAGGAAGCACTAGTTTGTAGACACATGAATAAAGTACTACTATTACATGTTGCCAAGACAGTACATTACACAACAGAGCTTGAAGATAGAGTCTTAAATTAGTTGTAAGAGGAGTATGTAATATCATTGAATTGCTCAGACTTTGCACCAGAAAATCAGATACTGAAATCTATTTAAAAAACAAACATGAGAGTTATAGCTGAAAACGTAGAAGAGCATTTATTAAGTGACAGTGAAGAAGCAGAGTATTTTCAACAGGAATCAATGATTTACAGTATTTTATTTGATTTGATTTATAAGAGGAATCTATGTTTAAAAAAATACATTTATTGCAGAACCTTTTTTTAATGCAAATATTCTTCAATTTCCTGCATATCAGGGATAATTATGGACTGTTATTTAAGAACAGTTATGTGTTACCTATTTAGTTGTAAGGGGGGTACTTTTAATTTAGATGATCAATGAAGCATGGAAGGGTGATAAAGTACCTGCTGGGAAAATAGGCAGAACAGTATACAAAGTAACTATATAACACTAGATGTTCTTCATTCTCAAGACCTTGTTCCTCTCTGACTTGGCTGCACGCATGGGAACACAATGGTGAAGGTTGTACAGGGGGGTGAGGAGGCTAACGATGGGAGGAAGAATAGGTGGGCAGGGGTCCTACGACCACTACCCAACAGGTGAGCATGCGCAGACTGTTGCTACTTCTGTAATTAATAGGCGGTGTTTGGCTGCCTCTCAGGCATCACCTTACACTGTGTACTGGCCCTACACAGTATAATGGCAGCTGATAAATAGGAACACCAGGAGTGGGGGAGGTGAGCAACACTCATCCTTCCACCGAGCCTGTGTTAGCTCCGTGGGGACACCTGCTAAGCTTGTGTGCCGTCCAGCTTCTGCCACCCTGGTAGTCCTGGCCTGTCTGCTCAAGTAAGCATCAGAGATAGGAAGCAACTGCTGCAGCATCAACTAAATTTCAACTATATTGTATCCTTTTGTATCCTTTAATAAAGTTTAAAGTATTTTATTCTTTCTATTCTCTTTTGTATTGAGAATTAAGTATTTTATCCTTTTAATTCTTTTTTGCTAGTTGTTAATGCAATAAATGCTGTTTGTGGTATCTTATAACTGTGATTAGCTTTATTCTGGACATGTATCCAAGATGAACTGTTACAATAAAATATTAGGTTACAGTTCATCCCTTCTCAAGTGTTCCTTCCAATATCTTCAGTAAAGACAGAATGTATTTTGAATAAACTATCAATAACACATATGTCTTTATTTTTAGACATTCAAAATTTAAAGGAATTTTATACTATTTGTACATTTTTAAAATTTTAATAGGGTATTTGTGGCTGTTCTTGCAGTATTCTGTGGATTTTTTGTTGTATTCCAGACCTATCACATTGAATTTACACACCTCTTTCAGATGTGTATCTCCACTTGCACCCCTCAAATGTGTGCCTGTATGCTCAGAAGTGTACACAAGTGGTCTATATGTGGAGTGGCTCACAAAATTCTGTTATTTTGTAGCAAAATTGCATTTTATCCCTTATATTTGAATAAGTAATGATAGAAATGCTTTTAATTTGCTGTACCTCCTCATGTAATATAGTTGCTACAGACTGCAACAGGATCTGTCTGCTGTTCAAGTTCTATGATGATTCGTCTCCTACAGCTGTTATAAAACTTCACTTCTTCAAGGCCTGGAATAATGGCATTCATGATACTTATGTTCAATCTGTATGATCAAGTGAGTTACACCTTGATTAATCACTATTTATATCTACTGATGACTCAAGAGCAGAAGGAAAACTTCTGTTATTCAGAATTGCTGGCTGTAACTGGAGTTACTTATGAGTTACACACACACAGACCCCAGTTCATCCTTTTAGTCCAGGAAAAAAAGCCACAGAGAATAAACAACCTAGAATTCTATTCTAAATTTATCATCCATAGCATGAATAAAAAGAGTAAACTTCAAATGTTAACTCAGAGAATTCACTCCCAAAGTGTTTTGCAGGCATTTATAGTCCCTTGTCAGTAAACCTGTAATTTGGGAACATTACACTATGGCTACTCTTGCATCCCAATTGTTCTTAGTCATTTGTGATACATATTTAGGAGTTGATACCATGTTAGGACAAACAGCTAATCAGAGAATGAAATTTCTGCTATTTCAAAAGTCCTGGGTCAAGAATTTGTTTGCACATGGATTCTGTGGATTAACCTTGGCAAACTATCCAGAGCAGAAGCATTTTGAAATACAATTAGTCCAAGAAATAATTTTATTTGGACAAAATGTATATGAGTTTTATGTGTTTTCACAAGTGAATACTGCACCTGAAAGAGATACTGCACATCCAGTAATGCTAAATATCTTCAAATGTAAAATCAAAGTCCATCCAAGCCATATATACAGTTAAAAAAACCACCTTGCACCTTGCACTTCCGTTAAAAAATCAGTACATTACAAATGCATCATGAATGGAAAGTACAAGAAAAAACCCTTCTTTTTGACCAATTTAAACATGAACTAAGACTAGCACTGTGTTTTGGTTCTATCAGCTGCAGACAAGAAGCTGAGGAGCAATCCCTGGCAGGAAGGCTGTGACAGAACAGTGCTCAGCATCCTGTCCTACCATGGATTCCAATGAGGGCCCAAGCAAGTCATTTAAACCATGCAGTTGATGACTTGAAATATTTGAGATTTTCTTTTTCTACTTCAAAAGGTCTCCTAACTTGTCTTTTAGGTTGTCAAGTGATAGATTTGAGCATTTTGAAAAGTAGACCCTAATGTCTACCACTTTAACTGTAAAAAAATACCAAAGATCTTCATTAGGCAAACAAAGGCTTTCTGAAAATTGGTTACATCCTGAGTGTGAGGTAGCAACCAGACAGACCTGTCACAGAATTGCTTGATTAAAGCAAAGTTTATCTGCAGTGACCAGGACAATTCTTTGTACTAACATAATTGTCTTAACGGTTCTTAATGCTCGTACAATGCAAAAATTACCTTAATTTGTCATCAGGCATTAAGTGACATATTACCACCCTGTTCCTTCAACTTGATCATATAAGTCTCATTAGAAGGATTGGTTTTATACACACATGAATGGTCTCTCCTCTACTGCAAAACTTGGTTACATTTCAAAGTCATGTTCCTGTACAGCATCTGGTATCTACTCAAATGGTATGAAGAAAATTTAGATTGTCTTAGGTGTCCAAAAGAGTCTTCAAAACTTTGAGGCCATTTTTCTTAAGGAAACCAGACATTTCCTTCATTCTATTTGCTCTATTTCTTCAGTCATAATTAATAAAGCTCTCACCCACAATAAATATCTTTATATTAATATAGCACTTGAAAATGCTTCAAATTGATTTATGGAATGAAAAGAATTCTTATTTTATGAGCACAAAAATGGAAGAGACTACTGTCCCTACAAAAGTGGTATTTCAAAAATAACATATACTCTCGCAAGGAGAAAGGAAAAGCTAGAAACTCTGCTGCTATTTTCCACTTGCTCTCAGTATACAATAGAAGTTCCAGCAGGTCACTGCAGAGCCTTTTCTCCTTTTGAAAATACTTCCATACAAGTGCTTGAAAAATCTGAAAAGCCACAGGTCTTTTGCATCTATGGGCATCCATAGAAGAAGGGGAATTAGATGACACCTGTTTGATGATCTGCACAGATTTTTAGTCTTTCCAATGGATACTGTTCTGCATACAAGAGAAGTACTTTAACAATATCCATGCAGCTGGATAGATTGTTTCATGTCATTCCGTGTCATCCTGGCATCCTACCCTATTTCCATTCTGACATGACAAAGCAGATGCCCCAAGTTTCATATGTGATGAAACCTTTTTCGGCAGCTATGAATCAAATGCTTACAAGAAAAGAAAGAAAAGTGCCTCCAGGTTATTTTCAAATTAAGAGGGAGGGGAGAAAAAGAAAAGAAAAGAAAAGAAAAGAAAAGAAAAGAAAAGAAAAGAAAAGAAAAGAAAAGAAAAGAAAAGAAA
>JAOXXN010000364.1:33281224-33291447 GCA_026770055.1 Myrmophylax atrothorax
AATAGAGGGGGTAGAATACATGGCTTTGATCACCCATACACAGAGATAACTGGTCCCATCTGCTGAACTAGGACATACCTTTAATGTAAACTTTCTGTTTTAGATGGATCATGCTATTAAAAAACTTACATGATACATTCAGAATGTAATTTTTTACTATGTTCCCTTAAAAAGGAAAATCCATCAACTGGAAAAAAATAAAAAAACAAACAGAAGAATAAACAGAAAAAAGCAAACAGAAAAAAGCAAACAGAAAAAAACTTCCCCTCCCAGGAAAAAAAATTCTATCTTACTGTGTAAGGGTTTAAATTTCAATTTTATATTTCTTTTTCAGAATTTTGAAAGCAATCTTAATGACCTAAATGCACTGATTTCAGAAGTACTGAATATCTCTGGCTCAATGATACCTGGAAAATGCTGAACAATTTTAAAAATTTAGCAGTGAGCTAGGTTTCAGTTTCTTTGTTTAAAAATCTTATTAATCTGAATTAATGTGGTTCACTTTGTCTTTTGAATATAAGTTTTCATCATAGAAACTGGTATTCTTCAGGTTATGAATTTGCCTCCCCTCCACCTCATTTTTCATCGGTCTACTGATCAAAAGTTATTTTTCCTTAATGCCTCTTAATTAGATTCTTTTCTAGGTCCTTTCTTATGTTCCTGCAGCTGCTGCCCTGTAACACATCTGTCAAAACAGGTGCTATTCATTCATATCAACACAATTTGAGAAGTTTCTTTCAGCATAACTTTGTAGGTAGAAAATTACTACTACTATTGACACTTATTATGAATTTCTTTAATTTCCTATTTTATATTTTCCTGTGGTATTTATAATAAAGACACCTAGAAATTTTTTTATAACTTTCCAAGGTTTCCATATTTATGCCCATATATTAAAAAAATAATAGTATCTCCAAAATAAGAGTCGTCTTTGCCTTTCTATTTTAATGTTCATTAACTGGGTTCATACTGGAGAAAACATGTCTATTATTTCATTTTAGATATTCCCATTGGCCTGCATAGTGCTGGCAGAATTTTGTAACTAGATTAATTCTATATAAACTTTTGACGTCTAATAAAATGTTCCCATTTGCAATTCCCAGAAGGTTGCTTTACATCTACTTTTCTCACATTTGATTAGAAATCCATCAGCACTATGCAAGCTTTTACTGCTTGAACATTTTTTAAGCATTAGAACTACTTTGTCAGCAAAATCTCAATTTAATCTCATTCTGACCAACAATAATATGGTTATCTTTATGCCTATCCATTAATTCAGATATGTTCTTTTGCTGCAATTGCTGAAGACTAGAAGTTATTTAGAAGATTAGAAGGCAAGACAGCCTGGAGCAGGACCATTTTCCAAAAAGTCCAAAGGCTGTAAGTACAGTGATCACTTAACAAGGGGGGAAAAAGCTCCTAGTAAACTACTTCTATTTCATCTCTGTCTTTCACTCATATACCAGAGTTGTAGCTTCTTGCTTCCAGTTTGCAGATTGTTTTCTAAGCACTAACTCCCAGGACTAATAAATCAGTTGGCAAGAAAAGAGCGAAGAGACAAAGATAAATCTTTTGACAAATACTTTGCACAGGAAAACTAAAGGGACTGGAAATCACAAATATATCTACAGTACTATAGATAACACTGAGCATTTTAGTATTCAGAACCAAATTGTACATTTGGTCAAACCCCAGAATTCTGTTTGGCTTTCCAATTAAAATGAAGAAGGTAAGACTTTTAGCAATTTACAGGTAAAAGTGTTAAGGGTACCTGAAAGGGAAATAAAACTCGATCTAGTGGGGGGTACAAAAGGAACTGATGCCTTCTGGAGGAATTTGGGATACCACTTACAGATTCAAAATTGACTGATTTTACTTATCACTGATAATAAAAGCAAAATCTTTAAATGGTGGAGTTATAAAATATTTATCAACAATATGTGTAGGTGGTTTAATTTTTATATATAAATGAAAAAAAATAATTAAAAAGAAGAATAAAAAAAAAGCTGATCCAAAACAATTTTTTGAGAATTTACAATAAGAAAAACTAGGAGTTTCAGGCTGAATTTCTGTCACACTAAAATTGATAAAAGCACTTTCATTTACTTTATTTAGCATACAGTTAATTATTTTGGCTTTAATATTGGCTGTGTACTTTCAGTATTTACTTACAGATCTCTAGAGTGTACAAGAATTCAAGTAAGCATTACACATATTATTTGGCACTGCCATATGGAAGTCAGATGTTTCTTTGTTTGTAGGTTTTGTTTTTAAGCGTTGAAAGAACAGTAGGCCTTTGGTTTCTTGGGAAGAACAAATTTCCTTATAATAATGATTTTTGGTCTCACCACAACCTTTGGATGTAACAGGAAAATGAAAGATCTGAATTTAAGGATAGAAACTGGTCATTCTCATCTGTCTGTCTACCTAATGTGGTGATCATTTTCCCTATATGTCATAGACTTTTACATTCTTAAAACTTTTCTATTTTGGATGTCTTTCAAAAATATCTTGGTATTAGAGGACTGAAATAATACCCCTTTTCAGAGAATTATTTATTCATTAATCCTGCTGAGAATCACCTCGTGAAAACTGCATGAGAACCTAGATCCTTTCACAAGTGCTAAATACCATGAGGCAGGAAAATCACTACCCTCAAATGAAAAGACATTTTATTTCTTCTTCCAATGTCTGGATTATCTAAATTACCAAAATTATTTAAGTGACTACAAATACTTGTTATTAATATTTAGTATTTTAAGACTAACATTACAAAATCTCTGCTCTGTTAGGAAGTTTCCACCTCTTCTATTTATCCCATAGGCTGCAGATGGGAAAGATAAATAAACCATTATTTTTAGTTTTATTTAAAAAAACCCCCAACTTTACATTCAGAGCAGTCATAGAAAGTTCATCCAGAAGTGAGCATTTTTCAAAGATGGACATGTGATAAGATTTTAATGGTAGTCCTGACCAGTACTAGTTAAATGAGGTGTAGAATTTATGGATAAGTTTATAGACGTTTATTGTGCAGGTAACTATGCCTATGTCCGTCACCTTGACTTTATGAACAATGGAGAGAAATAGGCATTTTGGTGATAAGAAATATCTCATTTTCAGCTACTATTTTAGAACAAGATGAATCCATCTTGTAGAAATACTCATTTCTTTTGTCTGTGAAGTCTAAAAAACTACTTTGCCTCTCGAAACTGTTCATAATTGTTGTTAGGTATTTGGATAATACCATAACATTATTACAACTGCAAGTTATTACAGCAAAAGCCAGTAAGAAATTACAGTTCCAGATAATAATGCAACTTACTTTCTCAAAAACAACACAGAAAAAAATATTAAAGTAGTGGAGAAGGAAAGTTTATTTACTGTAATGATAGGAAAAAAGAGGGAAGTTTAACAGAAAACCAAGCAAACATACTAAGAAACAAAACATTTCAAGTAGAACAATACAGAATGTATAGACTGAAGATCCAAAATTAGAAAGCATAAAATTACTTGAAACCTTCACACAAAATTGACTCTACTAAGACCATGATTAACAGACATTATTAAGGAAGTATTAAGAATTTGCATTAAAGCTGTAATGCAGAATTAATTTTTTCAGAAATGCGCGTTATAAATTGCTGCATACATTAAAGAATATGGAACCTCAGGGAAGCTATTTAAGAAAATTAGTAGGCTATTTTAGAAACATGACATCACCTATTTCTTATGAACAATTTTGCTAAAATGCAGTTCTCTTTTATATCTGGACATATCAAGAGAGGTAGCTGAAACTACTGAAAGCCAATAGTGTTGAAAAAAGTATTTCACTTTCTATTAAAAATTACATGGTTACAGCTTTAGAATATGTAGACACCTTCTGCTCTACCATTGGTACCCTTTAGGAAAACTAGTGAATTCCATGAAGTAATTCCATTTTAAATTTTAAAAAGGTAAAATTTCTGATAGTTTTTACTTTAAATTTATAGCTGAACGAGTATAGTGGGCATTTAGTGATCGGCTCTAGTAATATCAAAGTAACAGTAGCTGCTATGTATGAGTTGCAAAAGTTTAAAATGGGAATGTTTAGCATCACATATACCTCCTGGCATCTCTGTTCCAAGTTACTCTCATGTCCTGATAAGACCGCAGATTGCAACAAAGTTATTGCCTATTTGTGTATCTGTGTTTTTTAAACCTCTTTTCAGATTATTTTTTTTTATTTAAAAAAAAAAAAAGGTTAATACTGATTTAATACTGATTTGTGTGGGAGTGGGATCAAGGCCTTCTGAAAAGCATCTATAAAAACCATATGGGTACACCTGGATGATCTATTACAGAGTATTCAAATATGTGGACAGCTATAATGCAAATGTTTGCTGATTTCCACTAATTATCTTCTTTCTTGTTTTCTTTATAGTTTTACAAGGGAAATTGCTTTTGATAAAGAACTAGTTCTTAACTACAAATATATAATGACATTAATTCTTGAAAAACAGTAATTAGAAAAAAATTGAGATGGATCATTAGTCCCAAAAAATAATAATCTAGTATGAACTTTTTACTAAATGTGTCATTACCTCATGTTCAAGCCACTCATCTGTGCCAAAGCAGTCTACTGATTTTTGGTAAATTTAGCATGAAAAAATGCACTCTGAACACTCCCCAGTGATCACATATTTAGCCTTTTAACACAACAATCATTTAAAATACCCAAAATGTGAATATGTCATCCATAGCACAATACCAAATGATAGGAAGGCTTCTCATTCTCTGGAAGAAAGGATGCTATAAAGAGAAAATTTTCACATATTCTATGTTCAGTGACAAAACCACTAAGGATCATAAGTGTGAGCTGATCTCTGTGAGGGCATTTAAATACATATTTGAAATTAGTTCTAGCCAGTCAGCAGAGAACAAAATATACAAAACAGTAATGAATTTTGTGTCAAGGGGCTGTATGTTCAAAACTGCAGATCAATGAAAGAAAATACAAAAGATGCATGCACGTATTGGGATTGCATTAGAAGTTTTAGTACTGAGGGGCTACAAGGGTGTATTCTGCTAGAAGATTCCCCCTTGTGCGGCAGAGCCAATGCCAGCTAGCTCCATGACAGACCCACCACTGCTCAAGGCTGAGACATCAGTGATGGTGGTAGCACCTCTGGGATAAATTGTTTAAGAAGTGAGGGAAAAACTGCTGTGCTAGAGCAACTGGAAAAGAGGAGTGAGAATACATAAAAGAAACAGTTCTGCAGACACCAAGGTCAGTGAAGGAGGGGGAGGAGATGCTTCGGGCACTGGCGGGGAGGAGATGCTTCAGGCACTGGAGCAGAGGTTCACCTCAAGCCCCTGGTGAAGTCCATGGTGAGGCAAGCTGTTCTCCTGAAGCCTGAGGAGTTCTACAGTTGTACAGATAATCATCCTGCAGCCTGTGAAGGACCCCATGCTGGAACAGATGGATGCACACTAAGGAGGCTGTGACCCTTTAGACAGCTGGTCCTGAAGCAGCCTCCTGGCAGGACATATACAACTATGGAGAGAGAAGCCCACACTGGATAATGTTTTTTCGCAGGACCAATGCCGGAGCCGCCTGTTTCTGAAAGACTACATTCTGTGGAAGGGGCTCATGCTGGAGTAGTTTGTGAAGAACTGTAGCCCATGTGAATCAACTATGTCGTAGTTCACTGAGGACTGTCTCCTGTAGGAGGGACCTCATGCTGGAGCAGGGGAAGAGTGTAAGGCAGAAGAAGTGGCAATGACAAAGAGCTGTGAACTGTCTGCAATCCTCCATTCCCTATCCCCCTACATCACTTGGGAGTTGAAAGAAGATACTGGCCCAAGAAGAAGGGAGGGTTGGGGGAAAGTGTATTTCTGATTAACTTAATCTGATTTTTATTGGCAATAAATTAAACTAATTTACCCAAGCTGGGCATTTTACCTGTGACAGTAATCAATGAATGATCCCACAATCTGTTCGTATCTTGTCCCACAAGTGTTTTGTTTGTTAGTTTTTTTTTCTCCTCTGTGCAGCTGAGAAAGCCAAGTGACAGAGTGGCTTGGAGAGCATCTGATGTGCAGCCAAGGTCAGCCCACCACAGGGCTACAGATAAATTAACTACAAACAATACACGACTGGTTAGGCTGAAGTAAATGCAATGAGTTATGTATTGCATGCACACAAATCTATCGATATCCTCTTTTGCTTATTCTTTATATCTATATACTGTCTAGACAATAAGGATTGGTTAGAGTTTTTATTTGCTTCGGGTTTTTTATATAGAGATTACTGAAATGACCCAAGCATTAGTCATCTTTACTTCCTGAAATCTCTTTGATTTGTTGTGGGATTTTTTCAGTGAAACAGTATAGATCAGCACACACTTTAAAAAAAAAGAATTTTAGAAAAAGCATTGAGACCTTCATTACAATGTTTCACATTGTAGCTTCCCTGTTTTTCAATGTTTCATAAGCAAATATTTCCAATGTTTCAATACAGTTTCTTTCCTAGTGTCTCTACTAGCAGCCGAATCTTTTCCATGATAGTTCAGAAAAGTCATACCTTGGGCTGATACATTCATTTAACAAAGCTTAGGCTTTGTACGGAACTAAGCTACAGTGAATCAAATTGCTTTTCCAGTAAAGCTAACCCAAAATACTTACTTCATTTCATACATTGCAAAGTAGAATTCCAGCTATAATAATCTTTGTAAAATTCCATTCGATAAAATCAATCTATTAAAGTGACAGGCTAAAATTTTTAAAGTTATTTCTCAGGAAGAGCTCTATTTGACTGTCTCACTACCATTTCTGAGAATCATAGAATCCCAGGAGGGAAGGGACCTCATCATCTGGTCCAACCTTTCTTTGCAAAAACAAGGTCTAGAGAAGATGACCCAGAAGTTGTCAAGCTGAATTTTAAAACTGTCCCATATTGGAGAGTGCAACCCTTCCCTTAGGAGATTATGCCAATGGTTGACTGTCCTTATTGTGAGAAATTTGTCTTTTGTGTCCAGTTGGAATCTCTGTAGGATTAACTTGTACCCATTATGTCTCATCTTTTCCTTGAGACTTGTTTTAGAAAGGAATTGTCTATCTTCTTTGTAGCCACCAGATAAATACTGGAATATGGTAATAATATTTCCTCTAAACCTTCTACTCTCAAGTCTGAAAAAACACCAGTTCTCTCAGTCTTTTCTCATATGGCAGGTTTTCTAGCCCTTTGATTACCTTTGTGGCCCTTCTCGAAAGTCTCTTCAGCCTTCCACATCTTTTTGTATTGTAGGGACATAATTTTTCCATTACATTTCCTTCTTTCATGTTTTAGAGGGTTTTCCTTTGGTTTATACAGAGCCAAACTCATCAAAGCCTTCAATGGCACAGAATTTAATATCTGACCTTACTGACTTTATGCCTACAGTTACATTTTAAATTAGTTTTTAAATAGCAGCTAAGTAATGATAACTTTTAGTCAAGGTAGTTATTCATAATACACTTAATTTTAATTCTTCCTGCTTCTACATTACACCAAGAAGTTTACCAACTGGACATTCTTCAATCCAGGAAAAGGGGCTATGTTGATGTTGTGATGAGCAACAGAGTGGATTCTGCTGAAAAATGAGTTAGAAGGTGTCCTACACTCAAGCTTCTAGATACACATTTATCACTTGTGATCTTGAAGATTGCTATTGGAATTTCATTGTGACACATGGGTGACCTCAGCAGGTACAGATCCACAGCCTCTACAGCTTAAGAAATACACAACAAGAAATTTTGCTTCATAGCCTGCTATGGTAAGTCCTATCATATCTTTTTACTTTTCCAGTACAACTTCATTTGCAGCAGTATTTCAGCTTGCATTAACTTAATGTCCAAGAGAGCTGCAATAATATAAAGACATTTGGAAGTATTTGAAAATGTGAAAGCATAAACTGTTATTCTGTAGAGAATGCAAGCAGACCAAAAAGCCTCTAAGAAATGCAAATGCTATATGGTCACTGTGCATCCCATATTTATAGTTATGGACAGCCCAGGGCACTGAGACTTGAAATATAACCTAACATTTAAGCTTAGTGCAACTAAAACCTTCCTCACTGGCCACAATATTTTGAGTCTGTCCTGTCTTGAAAAATTCAGGTCACAAATCCATGCTCTGAGATAGAGCTTCTATGGTAGATCAGTTAAATAGCTGAACATCTGATTCATTCTTCATGAAGATAGCCATAGTGCTTCGTTCTAGTCCAACCTTTTCCATGATAGTACTGATATACAATTACAACTTATTCCTAGTAAGATTTAGAAATCCAGAATAGGTAGAACTACAAGACAGAAAGGTACTAGGATATTCTGTACAGAGAATATGGAGTTTTTCAGAAATACATCATATTTTTTCCACAGCTTCAAATTTTCTATCCCATCTATATTGATTAATTGTTTGCTAGTAGTGAGCTGCTTTGCTAGCCTACTCTTAATGTAGTGTTATCTACTTTTTTAAAAAGTGAAGTATTTGTACCATTAAAACCACTACAATAAACAGTAAGAATGTATCAGATAAAAAACCTGTCATAAATGCTTTACTCAAAATTTGTATTGATACTGCCAACAAAATTTATGATGCTATACAGATATTCCAGTGCTTCCTCTTTGGGGGAAAGAAGAGATTTCTTTTTCTTTTAACTTTCAAATTCTGGAAAATTTTGTAATTATAAGCAGCACAGACACAATTTGATTTAGTCTGGTTTTCCACTGCTTTGCTGTTTTGTGTTAGAACTATATGTGGGTTTTGTTGATTCACATGGTGAAAATATAATTAGAGGATTCTGCAAAATCAAAAGTTGGAATACTGGTTCTATTGGGCAACATAGGAATATTCTGGAAATTGCAGAATGCAGTGCACACCTAGGTTTTGATTTTATCTCAAAAGCATGATAAAGTTAATTTGCTACATAAATCTCACCATGACAATATTTCACATTATTGGTGGTGCTTGCAGATACTGCTCCAGTATGAGAAAACTTCAATGCGACCTGATGTTTGTTTTCCCCACTTGCTATAGCAGGCTGCTGGAGGTGGCATCACGCATGAAAATGACACTTGATGTAGTGGTGCATGACTAATACAGCTATCAAAATATCACCACCTATGTCATAGATGATGATGATTTATTGTTCTTTAACAGACAGACAATTATTTATGTCTGCTAATTGTTGAATTGTTTCTTCTTTTTATGTCCAGCAGTTCTATAATATTTTTGAAGTTATTTTGTTTTCAAAATCTAGATGTGGGATTAGTTTCATTTTTTTTCTTAATATATATTTATTTCACTGTTTTGCAGAGTAATATAGGCAATCCCCTGATTTAAGTAAGATAAGATAACTAAGGACTGTGCATCACTGCTGGAACCTCCAAAAAAGCTCTACATATTAGTAAACATCTTTGTCCACAAAAAATACTAAATAATTTTAATGCAAGATTGATTAATTAATGTTTAAACATTTTGAGAATAAAGCTGAAAACTGAGAATGAACTGCATATAGAAATGCTTCATGTCTATGTGGTTTATTAGTTTCTCATGTGAATTAGCAGATGTTAGAGAAGTAAAGTTTGGTGTAAGGAAAATCTATCCAAGAGACTTGCAAAATTTGTTTAAAAGCAAATGCTTCTTCACAGTTTCAATTCTAGTACTTCTTAACTTTTAATACTCTTTAAAATTAATAAAACATGATAGACAGATGTCATAATTTTAGATATCTACTTAAATTATACTGAAGATCTTTTAGTAAGGTGACGGATATCAAAAAGAAAAAAAAAGGAAAAAAAGAAGAAATAGGGAAAAAAAAGAAGATTCACCACTGCAATGAAATCAATGACAATATAAGGTATTCAATATCTTCCCTTAGGGGACATGAAGGGAACACTGTCACAAAGAATGAGGAAAAAGCTGAATTACTTCCTGAGTTCTTTGCCTCAGTCACCAATATTATGACCAGTTATCCTCAAGGCAACCAGCCCCCTGAACTGGTAGATAGGGACAGTGAGCAGAATAGACCCCCTGCAGTCCAGGAAGGAGAAGTTTGTTACCTGCAGTGTCACTGAGACAATCACAATTCCAAGAGGGAGCTTGCCAAGACATTCTCCATCATTTATTGGCGCGGTCTTGGTCTTTCGGGAGGGGACCAGACCGACGTCGGGGGTTCTTGAGCTGCCTGCTGAATCCCAGGTGGTAA
>JAOXXN010000364.1:33305259-33316508 GCA_026770055.1 Myrmophylax atrothorax
AGCACTGGATCATTTTAATGTGCTAATTTATTTAAATAAAAATCAAATCTAAAAGCCTAGTGCTAGATAAATCTTTGTTTTTCATTTTATTTTTCTCAGAAATGTTCATTTCAATCATACTAACAGGGGAGGGCAGGTTGATTTTCAAAAAGCAACAACAATAACATCTATCCAAAGAAGTCACCTAAACCTGGAAAAAGTTTTGCATTTTTTAAAAATTGTCAGGTTATTTACAGGGCCTTTCAGGAGCATATAAATGCTGTGCTCAGGAGTATTTAAAGTTTTCTAGTTATAGTTCTACTTTTGCTTTCATCTTTACATAATACTAATTCACATTTTTTCGTTTATTTAAGTGAAAACAGTGGAAGGCTTCATGTTGCACAAGGAGAGGGTGAGGCACTGAAGAAAGCCTTCCTAATTCAGAAGGAAAGAGGGCCAGAGAGAGAGCTTATTGATCTGAGAAAGGTTCAGAAAACAGAGACAGACTAATCCTGTGGTGCACAGAGGCTGAAAGAGAGGCTGGACCAAGGGAAATTCTAGTTTAATATTAGAAATGTTTCACAGTGGTGATACTAAAGCCCACAAAGGGAGTTGCCTACAGAGACTGGGATTCCCACTCTTATAAGCTACTGGATGAATATCAGCCACATGAAGCCCACGATATGAATTGGTCCTGCTCTGCATAGGTTAGGTGGATGGTGTTACCACACCTACCTAAATTACTATATGATTCTAGATACAATATATATATATTACATTTCTCATTTTCAGGTAAGTATCATACACATCTAACCCTATTCTCTCACACCATTTGATTTAATAAAGTCAAGGTTCAGAACTGCTTTCACAGGAATAGGGACTGGTACCTTGTCCTTTGATTTTCTGCAGGGTACAGTACCAGAGATATTTCCTCTAAGTATGTGTTATTCTACGGAATCCAATTAAATCCCTAGTTGCATTGAAAATAGAAAGTAATTAGCATACATCTTTCTACTCATCCAACTCCCTAAAATTATACTCTTCCCAAAAGAGCTGTAGACAATAATTAGCCATCCAGAATCTCATCAATTTGTATACTTCTGGTTTTAATATGTTAACTTCCTTTTTCATTTTAGAACTTAAGTGGAGATTTCATTTAGCAGTGAATTCTTCTACATATAAACAGTGGCACAAGTGCTTCAATATTTGCTCACAATTGTTACACATTGACATGACTGCAGTTCAAATGCAAGTAGGTGTCTAAAAATTTAAACACTGTAGTCTCAGAAATCCCCTGAAAGCATATGCATTTCTTATGTCAAGATTTTCTCTAGTTTCTTAGAAAAGTTCTATATCTAAGATATGATGATGATGCAAGAGTTTCTGGACCAAAGATGAGAGTTTATCTAGCACTAGTGAACCTGATGAACTATGTGAATAAACTCTAAGGATTTCATTCCTGTTGCTCTCATGAGGAAATAATATGTATACAAAAATGTGTAAAGTAATGTCTATGTTAGTGTAGAGAAGTATTACTGCAGAAGTTATCCTATAGACTGGATAATCTGTCAAAGTTCTTTAGCTAATAAATAACCATTGACAGAAAAATCCACCAAAAGTGACTGTAATTAGACATTGTAGTAGTAGAATCTTCTGCCCCTCTGGTCCTCATGGAATGGCAATGGACAGAAGCTAAAACACAATGAGTTTGTGATAGGGTGAGTTGTGAAAAGTCTTGATGAATTTACACAACTTGGTGTCTTGGGAACAGCTTCACTCCAGTGATCAGCAGTTTCTAAGCATACATTGCAAAAAAAAAAATCTGCCAAAAGTATCTTTTCAGGCACTCAAGATAGTACATCTGACCTTAATTCATATTTTTGGTCTTCCTTAATTTCAAATTCAAATGCGTATCTTGCAGCAAGGACTTTACTCCTTTTAGTGCTGAGAAACTCCCATGAATAACCTCTCAGTCACAGCTTTCTGTAAGAGTCATTGCTGT
Source organism: Myrmophylax atrothorax (assembly GCA_026770055.1). Taxonomy (NCBI): domain Eukaryota; kingdom Metazoa; phylum Chordata; class Aves; order Passeriformes; family Thamnophilidae; genus Myrmophylax; species Myrmophylax atrothorax. Next base: position 33,307,241 of record JAOXXN010000364.1, read on the forward strand.
AATCACATTGCCTGTGAGTCAGGCAGTGTGGTCCATACCATCTCAAATACACGTAAATGTAGGTAAATATAAATGGCATAGCACCATGACTTCCTTTTGTCATTTTTAAAGATAAGACAGTCCACTGCACTATGTTGTGCTTTAATGGAATATGATGCTTCTTTCAGATTCAATGTAGTAGCTACCTTCTCTCAAGAAAAATCATAATGCATTAATTTTCCACAATTGCTAACCTCACTTCATCTGCAGTTAGCAACAATTTCAGAAATCACATTAAGCAGAGCAAAAAGTTACAAATTGTAGAGTAGCGATTGTTTATTTCTTATTAAGGGAGAAGTAGTTTTCTTATTGGAGAAGACATTAGATATGTTTTAGTTTGGCTCCAGATGCTTCTGTTTTGGGACCAGAACAGCCAGTTGGGTGGCCTAAAGTAGCAGTTAACTTCCTCCACCTTTGGAATCCTAAAAGCGATGTTGCTTAGATAGGAGAAAGTCCATTCATACAAACTGTTGTAAAATGTCACTGCCCACCATTTTGCTCAAGTACTCCCCTTTTCCTGGAGAGCAAGCTCCAAGCTCACATATGTTAAATTATATATTTGCCCTTTAATGTTGAGCCAAGCCTAGGCATTTGGTCTGCCCTTTATGACACACAGAGTTGCCAGATCAAATTAGTCATATTTTCTGCCCCTCTGCTCATTATCATTATTGTGATAATGGTATTTATCACCTTGGTGCATGATAGTTCTTCATCCCCAACAATTTTCATATTTTCTTCTCTTACATGGTGACTTTTCAATCACATCTTGATTAACAATTCTTAGTAGCTTTTGTTTTTTTCTATGCAAGTGTTTTGCTTGCATGATAGTATTAGCTCTTACTATTTTATCTCATAATTCCTTTCATAGGAAATAGAAACAACAGAGTGAGTGTTTGCTACTTTTCATGAAGTAAAGAATCACTATGACAGCTTTCTCATTCTCTTTGAACTCTCTGGCTTAAGCAGAATTTTATGAGTACAGACAATTCAACACAATTTTTTTCTGGGTCTTCACATAATGTCAGTAGAAAAATGGAGTGTGGCTGGGAGCTCGGAGAAAAGACCATGATGTTTAATGGTAAAGCTTGTTTGATCAGCTCAATTAGTCTGTACTTGCTCAAGTGAAAACCAGCATAACTATGATAATGATATAGTTATTGGATGACACTGTTATGTGATTTTCATCATTTAACTTCAGCCAGCAACTAAGCCCTACACAGTTGCTTGCTCACTATCCCACAGTGGTTTGGGGGAGAGAACTGGGAGAGAAAGTGAGAAAGCTCAGTTGAGGCAAATAAAGTTCAGTAGGTAAAGCAAAAAGCCACACACAAGCAAAGCAAAACAAGAAGTTTTCATCCCATGGGCAGGCAAGTGTTCAGCCACCCTCATGAAAGCAGGGCTACATCATGAGTCACAGTTACTGGGGAAGACAAGAGTCATAACCCTGAACACCCCTCTCTTCCTTCTATTCCCTCAGCTTTAAATATGGACTAGGTTACTTTATGGAATATCCCTCTGGCTAGTTTGGGTCAGCTATTCTGGATCTGTTCCCTCAGAACTTCTTGTGCAATCCCCACTCACTCACTGGCAAGGCAGTAGGAATAGCAGAAAGTCCTTGGCCATTTGTAAGTACTGCTTAGCAATGACAGAAACATCTCTACATCACCAACACAGTGTTCAGCAAAAATGCAAAACATAGCCCCAACACTAGCTGCAGTGAAGAAAGCTAAGTCTACTTAATATGAAAGTAGCACAACAATGCTATTAGTAGTATACATGCTACTCTCACAGGGTTTAATAAAAATATTTTTCTGCAGAAAAAAAGGTATCTTCAAACAGTAATGTGATAAACTGTTACAAGGATTGACCATAACTACCTTCTACTTCTGAAAGCTATTTTTGCACATAATCCTTCAAAAAGGTTTGTTTTGTTTTGTTTTGTCTTCAGCTGCTTTATAATACTTTGTAACTTTTCATCTTTTAATTAACAACACAAGAGCTTTATATCAACACCAGGATTTGAGAGGAAAGAGAAAAACAAATACTTTGAGTCATGGGACCTTAAGCTAAACGATTTCTCCCTGCCCCAATATCTTCTGGAATCAATGTAAAAACCAAAGATATTTTGGTTTTAAAATAGAACTTGGTTTTAGAAAAAGTTCTGAAATGGCATTTATATATTATTGTTATAGTTTCACAATCTTTCATGGAATTTTTTCCCTCTCCTTTACCTACACAGTGGTTTGGAGTTCAAGAGACAGGACGAGATGGCTTGCTGAGGCCCAGCCCCCCACTACCTGCTCCCAGAACTAGCTAACTCTATAAAAGCCTAAACAAAGGGATGGCTTATAGCTTTGCATTTCAACATGATGGCTGGGGAAGGGTTGGGGGACTGGGAGTCAGAAGTTTTTCCTAATAATGGCCACACTTCGCTCCTCAGTCTGCATGGGTGCCAGCCACCACTTGCTGGGCTAATGGAAACACTGGGACGGGATCCTGTTTCTGGCTTGCCCCCCACTTGTTGCACCCTATGCCATTCTTTGGAGGGAACAGTCACTGCTTCCTGGATTCACTGCAGACTCCTCAAGGAGCCGACACCATCTGCAGAGGGGTTGCTGTCCCCCTCCTGCCACTCCCCGCAACGCTTTTTCAGACAAAATATGTTAGGACAGAGTCTTTGCATTGCCTGTGGAAGAGGTTTCAGCCCATCCCTGTGGTCGCCATTCCCACATGAGTTTTGGAGCCAGAGCCTCTCCCTGGTTGCTGTCCTTCCCTCACCAGAGCCAGTGAGTGAGTCATTACAGCAGTTGCCTCCCGAGGTGCAGCATTGCCTCCTGCTGTCTGTCAATAAAACTGCACGGAAGGGGCAGAGCTAGAACTTGATTAGTTTGAAAGTTTTGGTTACGGTGTTGCTGTTTGTTCTGTTCTATTTTTGGTTATATATAAATGTATGAATATATATTTGTAATAAAGAACTGTTAATTCATTTCAAAAGTTGTGGTGGTTTTTGGGAAGAGGCCCACTTCCTAGTCCAGATAGACATCTTAGTTTTTTTAAACTGAGACAATAATCTTTTGTGTCCTATGAAACTTACTTTTATTCTTCAGGGGCTATTCTATTAAATATGACCTGATAAAACCAGAATGCTAACTTCATGCAATACCAAACAATTTCCTTTGATCTGTGTATATAATTGTATATATTTTCAGCTGAAATACTGACACAGTTCATAAATGAATGTCAGGATTACTTTTTTTTCCCAGTGGGGAAGAGGCAAATAAAGAATAAAAAAAAGGTGTATTGCATGTGAGATTGTCGGTGATATAGAAACTGTCAAGAAATAATAATTTATAGGACTTGGTCCAAACAAACAAAAAGGAATGAGTAAGGTTAGGAAAATAAAAAAAGTGGTAGAGTACTAACATTAGGAGAGAAGGATAAAAATTTGAAATTTATGTTGCAACCTTTACTGTCAAATTCAGGGTAAAAGATAAAAGTCTGTGCCAGACAGACGTCCAAACAGGAGATGAGAGTCTTCTCCTTCCTTTGATTACCCTGTACAGTCTGGGAAGGATAGTCTCTGGAAGGTAAATCCTCCCAGGCTGAGAGATTAGAGAATAAACTAAATATGTACTGAGATGAACAAATCAAGTCAGAGAAAAAGCAACTGCAAGGCCATACATGTGATTTTAGGAATGCTCATTATAACACACCTTCAGTAGGATTTTGGACATTGTTATTCTTTCATTGTCTGCTGAATGAGTGGAAAGTCTAGCTAAAGATTCATGTGCATGGTGAGACAAAACAATGCAGATTAGAAGATGCAGAGGCAAGGGAGTAGTGCGGATTTATACTTTTCTACCTGATCTACTACTGAAATATTTACCTGACAAGGATAAGAAGCAGGCTTCAGGGCTGCATGGTCTCTTTTGGCAGCTGAAAGCTACTTCAACAAACTTCAGATTCATCTGAAAACTTACAAGTTTTTCAGTTCTTAAATTCTTTTGTTCACACCCTCTATGTTCCAATTCTGCTTCACACAGTGAAGTTTTCAATGCCAAAGAAAAGTCATGAACCCCATTCATTGTCCAGATATTCAACCTCATTGTCACCCACCCTGTAACAGACGTATGTTCCAATATGCACAATTTCTTTAATGATCAGTTCCTAAAACATACTACTGGTTATCATTAGAAAAAAATATTTCAATTTTAAATAATTTATTTTTTAAAAATAAGTTTTTTATTTCCCTTTGTTTCATAATTCTTTATTAGTAATATAAGTTGTCTAAATAAAGATAATATTTAGCAATAAGAGAATCGATGCCACTGTGTGCCCACTTTTCGATATTTATATCTAACATTCTTTTAATAATGACTTGGTTTTCTGAAATTTAAATCTGATTGCCTAGGGGATAGCTAAACCTAGATTTAAGCATTCTTTGTATATAAATTCAGCTTCTAGCTATTTAATTCTCAACTTGAAGCTGCTTCAATAACCAGATTTCTGTAAGTGATTCTTTTTTCACAAAAAAAGCAAGTTTCTAACATTTAGTTGGTTTTTTTCTTAATCAACAAAAGATATAGTTTATTAACACTTTAAAAAGCAAAACCAAACAAAACCCAAAACAACCAACCCAAACAAAAAAAGCACCCCAAAACTTACGTATAAACAGCATCTCAGGATGTCAGAATATGATTTATAAATGTAGAGTTTACATGTCATCACAGAGTTCCATTTACCACAGAAAAGAAAAATTTGCATATTGTGTAACTGGATTTGGATTCTTAAAAGCCTTGAATAGGCAAATGACCTACTAATCTGTCTCATAGAAAGAAAATACTCATTCTGCTTGAGCATTTGCTTTAGTGGGTGGAGGAAGATTAAAGTGGGCATCAGAACTCGGCATCCACTTTCAACATATACTGGGGAGCAATGTGAAAAGCAGAAACAGGACTTTCTTTTTAAAAGCAAGTTGTGTGTATACTTTCCATAATACCTTTGAAGATATCACCACAGATGAAGAGAACATGAACAGCCCCCAAGAGACACGTTACATTGCTGAACTATGCATTAAAAACCCCACAAACTAACCAACCAAACAAAATCTTCATAAATAAAATGGATATTTGGTGACAAAAGCAGAGTGGATTTTTTAAAATCAGTGTTACAATTTTTTTTAAGATAAATGCTTTATTTGTCATAATTTTGAAAGAGCACTACCTCAAATTTCACAAGTCAACTATGAGTAGGATGGAGAAAGCTGCAATTAAATAGATTGGCAGAATGGGAATGGAGAACCCAAATATGATAATTACTTTAAATTCTGTTTTGATTCACAAGCTAACTTACATATAGGCTATGGAATTAAAATAAACTATGTGCATAGTTAATTTAAACTAAATTAACATCAATAAAATAAATTTAAGGGATTTAGTGCTACACTGGTCAATTTGTCATGGTACTAAGTAACAAGTATGTTCTTGCAAGACCATCTCCTAAGAACAGAGATACTTAAATGTTGTATTCGAGTAGCTGCCTAGATTTCAGTTACAATCAGTTGAAAAAGTTAAAAAAATATGAGTGTAAGTATTGAAGGCCAATACATCAATAGGGTGATCATAAATGCTCTGTTTCCTTACAACAAGAAGGCAAAAATAATATCTTGGATAGTGCTGACTTATGTAAAATTATGGCCTAGGTGAAATAGTATGGGGCAGAGTAATATCCAAATAAAGGTAAAAAAGGACAGTAATTTTTAAGTAGAACTCATAAAAAGGCATGAAAAACTAAATACATAAAATCACTCAATGTACCTAAGAATATTTAGCTTGTATAAAGCACTAATTTTCTTAATATATATGGCTGCCAATAAAACATGGATATAAAGAAACAGACAAACAAATGACATGTCATTTATTAATTAATTTCAACTCAGTCTTTTTGCAAGATGTTTACAGTCATTACAATTTTCAAAGATTTTAATTATTTTAAGTAATCTGTTAATGTACCTATTAAAATATTTCTGTTTGGGGTAAAGAGATGCTGTTGGATGAATAACAGTTTGGAAAATGGATTACATTTTCAATTATGTGATAAGAATTGAGGGATTTGTAGCTTTGGTACCCTTAGAATAGTCTCTGTTTTAGGAAAAAAAAACAAAACACATGATAGTCTGATAACCACAGGAAGATAAAGAATAAGCATGTCAGTATTACAGTATTTGGGAAAAAATGGTTTTGCCTTAAAACCTATTTAATTGATATTCTGAAAATACTGTCCTTGTCTCATCAGACATCCTTCTTGTTAACACTATAAAAATCATATATTTAATATGTAATTATAGAGAAAAATAGCATATACTATATTATATATATCACTAAACCTCATTTGGTTTTGCTACATTTTCAATAGAGTTTAGTAAGTTGTTGATTTGGCTTTTTTTTAAATTTTGTTGGTTCCATATCTCACTGCATTTTCATTGATTAATTTATTTACTACCTATTGAAGACCATGTAAAGGAGGAAGGAGGCAGGTTTAACACACATCTCTAAAAAGACCTCTCTTTCTGCAAATTGTCAAATGCTTGTCCTAAAAGACAAAGCTTAACAGCTTTTTGCTGTTATAATTATTGGGGGCTTACCTTTTTCACATAGCTTTTTGAGTGTTTACATGATATTTGTTTGATTTTTGTATGTAAGTTTGGATTAGGTTGTTTGGTTGGTTCATTTTGTTTTCAATTCTGTGCCCTTGTTGTTAAGTTGAAAGAATGGAAACTATTTACAGGTATACCAGTTCTGAAATAGAGAATTTTAGATAACTGACTTTTAAAAAACCTTCTTAAATAGGAGGGATTAAATAAGAAAACAGGCATAAAATGAAGAGGGAAGGGGACCCCATGGAGTCATCTCAGGCAGTGCACCAATTCACACTGCTTTTGCAAACCTTATGCCACCCATTAGCGGGATTATATCACACACATGTTCCCTGAGTCTTGGGGTTGTTCTCCCACTGATACACTTTCCCTACTTCACAAACCCTCTTTTCACATCTTAAAATAGATAAATCTGATTTATTCTTGTTCAGGCAAGGGAAGGAGACAGTTTCTGACTCACAACTTTCACATATGCATGCTACAAGATGACAAAATGCCCTCAAAGCACCTGAAAGGGCGATACGTTTCCACAGGGTCGCTGTGCTGGTTTAAAGATAAATTGGCAGGAGAAATGAACCCAACTCAAAAGAGATTATAGGTCAGTTACAATTTACTAAAACAATGACAATAAATACAATGATATAAAGAAAAATTGGTTTCAACCCACAAAAACCAGATGCATAACCCATCACTCTGAGGCAGAACAGAATGGTGTTTGTTAGCCCCTCTACTGAGTGCCACATGGTCCCCTTCATGTAAAGTAAAAAGAAAGGAAAACCAGTTGGTGAGGATGATGATTGCAGTCTGGTCAAGAGTGGCAGTTGCAGTCCTGTTGAGGTTCTGGTCCTCCTCTTGATGCAATGAATGGGAACAGAAATCCCCAAGCCCCAAAATAATATATGCTCAGGTTCAGAAAGGAATGCCCAGTACCTCCCCAGGGACCGGAGTTTCACAATGGGTGATTTACTCTGTGAATCTTTGATGGCCCATTAGCAGACATGACCTCTCAGGCTAGGTGTGAAGGTGCTAATGACTCCTCAGAAGGGAGTTATCACAGCTGAGTCATTGATGTGAAGAAAGGAAAACATGCCTTTCTCACAGAGTTCTTTAATACCCCTTGAGGGGTCAGGTGTACCCTGGGCAGCTGCTGCCAATGATCCAATTATTAACAGTTCGTTGGAAATTACATAGAGAATATATAAATTTGTTTACACCTACACAGTGATAATCTGCTCTCCACTGCTGTAACTAGGACAGTCACAATACTTCAACATATTCCAGAAAGATGGTCTCATGATTCCCTTTCGCATGAAGACTGGCCATGCGCCTGCTAGTGGGCATAGTGGTTGGACACAAGGAGGGCAGGGACCCCAGGCTTATCCATGGGGAGGTCACCCCCATCAAGGTTAGAAGCAGGGTTCTGTACTCCAAGAAATGAGTTGGTCACACAGTGTCAAGGGGGCAGGTATGTGAGTAATCATACCATGAAATAGGGGTGGAAGAACTCTTCTCCATCTCAGGTTACAAGGAGGATTTTTGTATTATCGTGTTCTTCCTCATGTCCTGGAATATCTAACTTAGAAATGCTGAATATGTTCAGAAACAAAACACACAGACAAAACCTAGGCACCTTTACACAAAGGACTAGCTGGTCCACAGTAATGCTTGGAGAAGTCAGATTAACATGACACCCTAGGTACTGATATCACAGAACATTTGAGGCACCCTTTTGCTTATAATTTCTCTCTCTCTTATTTTTTCTTTTTCTTTTTTTTTTTCTTTTTTTTCTCTCATTTTAAAGGATGGCAGAATGACTGAGTTCTGATTGTGACCTCTGGAGAGCATCTTGGCCAGACCCCTGCTCAGACCAGGGTTGGTCAGATAAGTTTACTCCAGATCTTATCCAGTCCAGTTTCAAGTATTTCCAGGGATGGAGATACCACACTTTTCCTTGGAAAACTATGGTAGTCATAGAATCATAGTATATTAGACTCATTAATGTTGGCAAAGATCTTCAAGGTCATCAAGTCCAACCTTTGACCATACACCACCATATCAAATAAACTATAGCACTAAATGTCATGTCTAGTCATTTCTTGGACACTTCCAGGGATGGGAATTCCACCACCTTGCTGAGCAGACCATTACAATGCCTGAAAACCCTTTAAGTGAAAAATCTCCCTGATTTCCAACCTGAACCTCTGTTGCAACAGTTAGAGGCCATTTCCTCTTGTCCTGATTAAAGCCGACATCTTATATTTTTAATAAAGCTAGGTGAGATTTCAAAGGTAAAAAGACATCTAAAAATTAAGATAAAACATATGTTTGTCTTTTTAAAAGTACTTAGATCACAACACTTATTAGTTTGGGAAAATGCTACATGGAATCTTAAAGCTAGCCTTCATGGTGTGAAAAATCAGGATAATCTCAGTTAGCCACAAGGCTAGAGTCCACTTGTTTCCCGATTCCAATAATGATTACACAAACTAACAGAATTTCAGTTTATGCGGTGCTTTATTTCAGGGCCCGGGAGACCTGGGGACTAGCATCCCAAAGCTGGCCTCCACCAAGGCG
>JAOXXN010000364.1:33316608-33343146 GCA_026770055.1 Myrmophylax atrothorax
TCTGGAGCACCCTTCCAGGGTGGGCCTCAGGCATCTCCCTCAACCCATCCAGGCTTATCAGGGGCCATCACCCCACACCAACAAAGTCTTCTTCAACAAATATGCAACTTGCTTCAAGTTTTCTGAGGGATGACTGAATGACTTGGAGCCATGTTCATGTTCCTACTGTTGTTATTATTACTCTGTGGCCTAAAATAGTATCATGTTATGTTTCAGCCCATTATTCTTTGTGACACAGACAACCCCAAGAGCACCCAACAGCAGAATTTTTATTCAGGAGTTCTGGGACACACACAGTCAGTGGGATGATGTGAGGGGGCACCGCTCCGTTCCCATTGCACATTAAACAAGTGGGTGTCCATTCCTGGCACAAAGATGTCACGCCAGTCCTCAATGTCAGTATAAGCACAGATTTCATATAATGGCATCACACCTTGGCACACACAACTGGTCCTTGCAGAGACAGCAAATTTCATGGCAGGTATTTTGAAGAGAAGAAGAACCACGTACTAGCACTCAAATAATCTGTGTTCCTGCATAACACAACATATGCTGTCCCTTGTGGTAATTTATAGATAACGAAGAAATGTATGTCCTCAAATAGATCACTCATTCACTGAAGATCATAAATCAGTAAAAAAGTCGCAAATTTTTGAGTAAGATCTTACAGTAGCTGTTTTAAGTTTATAAACCCATTAAAAATATAAGCAATGGTAATTTCACTAATGATATACACACAAGTAATATAATTTCCCAATTCCCAATAGAAAGGTCTTTCTTCACAGACCTTCTCAACATTTGTTCCCACAGCTGGTGCTTTGCAGAGGGAGGTCATGGAGGGTATGACCTGGAAATCTTGTCCAAAGGCAATACTGTCTTGAGTCTGACAACGTGACCTACATCCACTGTTCTTACATGCACAGCATTGCATTTGGTTGTGCTGGAGCTGAGGCTGGACATACTTGAATAGGAAATCAAGCTGCTCAGATCATGCTCTATAAGTGACTTGCCCCCAGGGGGACACAGTTTGAAACTTTGCCTTCCCCTTGCAGAATCCATGACCTTTTCTGCAAAGCAGAGATTTCACGTTCCAGTGCCCTTTACCTCACACCTTTCCCCCCAGCACGACACTCTTAGAATAAGGAATGAGAGGGAAGACAGATTGCAACTAGGGTTAGGGTTAGGGTTGATGATCTTGGAGAACTTTCCAGCCTTAATGATTCCATGATTCTTTTGTCAGTTTTCAAGCCATGCCCCACCATTCCATCCCCCATGCATTTGGGATGGATGAACACGCTGCACACAGGTCTGGAGCACACATTGACCACAGTGCCCTGTCACTCTTCCCATCTTCGTTTCAGCAAACAAGCAACAGTGAAAACAGATGCAGAACTGTGCCTTGCTGCTTTCCTTCTAACAGGCTGTGTGCTACAGGCTGGCAGGAAAGATTATAAATAGGACAGAGCTTCTTTCTCATTACAGTGATTTTAATGAGAATGATAAATGGGTTCAAATAAAACCATTCAGGCTCCAGTGATAACATCACTATCTCTTCCAGTGCTATATCTAACCCAACTCTATGATATCATTATCTTCCCTGAATGCAATGAAATTGATGGCAATTTAAAGGATCAATCTTAATATATATTCTATATGCTGTGATTTCTCCAGCACAGGAAAACCTCCCTCACTTGATCTTCATTATGACTACACTTCCAGGTATTTCTGCTCCAAAATGATAAAATAGCTAGCTACAGATTAACACATACATTGTTCTGTGCATACATAAGACACTTATCTCTTGGTTGTTGTTTACTCCTAAAAGATCAGAGATCTCCTGTTATGACTTGTACTGAGATGAATAATGTAATTAAACAACACCCAGGAGAGAGAGGAATAAAAATGCCTTAAGAACAAATTCATTTGGTTTTCAGATTTTTTTAAAGACTGCCAAACTTTAAGAAGGCTGCCAAAGACTACTTCAGAAGGAAGACAACAGTCATCAACACAAAGCTTAAAGAAAGTTTAAAAGTGAAAAATAGATAAATAATCCTGAAACCTTATAATGAAAAAATTGTATCAGAAGGTTGGAGAGAACTGGAAGTTCACTGGTTGCCTTATGAGCACAGAGAAGGCACATGCCAAGGTGAAAGAAGAACATGATAAAACTTCAGCAATTACAATGTGGAGGGAAGGATTTTTGCCACAATAAAATTTAAAGCTATTATTCCCTGCCATTGTTCTAGAAACTGTCTGCATTGCTTTATGTTTTTCCTGGTCACAGAAAAAAAGAAGTAGAACAGGTCTGCAAGACTATGTTATCACATTTTAAACAGAGTATTCATGCAGCTCTGTGAATTCTTGAGATTACCAACTGGTTTTTGGTATGTCTAATGTTCTTACTTATAGTTACTTGTGCAAGTGTTTATCTGAGAACGTGTAAGGAATCTTGACCCTGAGGTTAGCTCAGCTGGTGCTAAGTAACACCCAGGTTGTGGGTTTGACCCCCACAAAGGCCATTCACTTGGGAGCTGGACTGGATGGTCCTTGTGGTCCCTTCCAACTCAGAATATTCTGTGGGAAGTCAAGAATACATGTTCTTTTTCATGCCTTTTTTGGGGAGCCTGGTTTATGATTCCTTCTGGAAGAGGTGGGACACACAGCCATGGTGCCAGGACACTGTTTCACTGAGGGTCTTGTACAATAGCCTGCAGTCTTGGGAAATGGCAGGAACTGTTCCAAAAGCAAACACAGCCTTACAGATTGTCATTGAAACTAGCAAAGAATAAACACCAGCACTGTCAACAGTCACCTGAATATTTCACCCAGCATGTTCCATGTCATTGCTAAACGCTGGCAGGGGAGATGGAATGTCTCTTTTTCCCTCTCCTCCTCTCTCCCCATGCCTGATTTTCAGGATTACACTTTCCTGCTGAAAACCTACTTGGTTTGAGGTGATGGCAAGTTTATTGTTTCTTGTATACAAGGAGGATTGGAGGAGAAACCAGACCTTCCTAGACTTGGTATCTTATCCACTGCTGTCTCTTAGCAGAGACAGTAAGACTCAATAACCCAGTTGTCCCTTCAGCCCTGTGTTCTTATAGTTTAACTGTTGGGTCTTATGTGCTTGTAAGGTTTTCCAGTGGTATGACAGTTCTCTCTACTTAACACTTGGTATGACTTGTTGGCATAGTAAATTTTGTCATCCTCCCCTCTTTTTCCTGTTGGGCTTGTCAGTCTTGCTGGCACATGTCCATTTGCTCTGACCTCATGGGCTAGATACAAGTTGAGCTTTTATGGCAATACAAGTCTGAATGTTTATTGCAATATTTACCCAGCCTCTTGCTCTATGAAGGATGAGTCTGTACTGTGCATTGTTGTTTGGATGAGATTCCCACCTGCAGACCTACCTAAACATAAAGCAAGAAAACAAAAATTAACAAAAACCTTCCGCTTTGAGCCCCCAGCAAGCACCAGGTTCTCTTAAACACACCCTTCAGAAACAATGCCACAGCTTTTTTTATTAGGAGTGGAATTAGGGAATGGAAATATCTCTGCTTCTCTGCATTCCAGGAAGGCCCTCAACCCCCTCTTCATTCCAAAGATGGATAATGATTCCTGCAAGCATCACATGTATGCACGAAAGTGCTTCAGGATGAAAAGTGCTGTATAAATAAAAGCTGCTATTAATTGTGGTACTCACAGGAACATTCAGATAGCTTAGTTTCTCAAACCAAACCTACATTAATATTGCTGTAAGTTCAAAATTTCATTTTCTCTGCACCTTTTAATTTGCCATTCTGTCAACAAAGAAATATAAATTCAGTATTCCAACACTCCTCTGAACCTAAATATATTCTCCCTGCTGATTCAACTGCAACAATGAACTAATATATATTATTCTTAGAGCTCAGCTGAGGCTGATGGGAGGCAAAGACTCAGAAAGGAAAATGAGAAAAAATTAGTTTGTTTATTGTTTACCTAAAAATATAGCCATTTTCCAACATGGAAGCAAGAGCACCAGGCAGGGAGACCAAGAGTGAGCCTCTTACACACAGACAAGTGCCCCTTGGGCTAAGCTCCAGTTCTAGACCTGGCCTAGCAGAGCCACAGCACTGCCTTGCTGGAATCTCCCCACGAGTCAGGCCTGCCCAAGCCCCATCCTGCTTCTTTAAAGCACAAAGCATCAAAACTGCAGGGCACAGAGAAAAAGTAACAATAAACAAAAATCCATTGCTCACTCTTTACCAAATGACTGATTTAAGGGCTTTTAAAACTTCTATTCTCTGATGTTTTGCAGACTAACCTGAAGCAAAGGAATAATTGATATCACTTACTGGGCTCCAGTTTGTTTTATTTTGAATTAATGCAAAATGTAGAGACAAGATTGATTTGATTATTTCCTGATGAGATGAAAAACAGTGGCTTTCTCAAAATATAAGCTAAGGCTCAGAAAATTCCTTCTCTGACACTTCTATTAAAATAAATTATTTCTAGTCAGGTTTGTGTGTGGCAAAAGAAAGAATTTATTACTTTTGTCAATTGCCACTCATCCAGAACTACTTATGAGGACAATTCAGTTTGCAGCCCATACTAGCAGAACTTCTAATTCACTGGGTAGCAGTCTGTACTTTTACAGCTAGAGAACACATTTAATTTCTTCCTTCTTGGCCAATACTGATAAAGTGCAAAACTTGTCTTATTATCTCTGTAAATCTGCTCTCTCAGAGAATTACAACTGAGACATCAACAACAGTGTCTAGATAAAAGGCTTCTGCAATTCAGGGTGTTGACTGTCCCTCTCAGAAGTCAGGTGATGTGGTGTTCTCTTCAGCCTAAACACCATGGATGATTCAGATTCAGTTCTGATTGCAGCTGTGGGTTGGAAGCTGCAGATAAAGATTGAGAAGAGATGGAGTTTTACTGTGTGCACAGTTTCAGTGGACTCAGCTGTGTTAAATTACTTGCAAAATTCTAACAGTGAGTGAAGAGCATCTGTAGTCTAGAAGAACTTACATTACAACAGTTTTGTACTACAATTGTTAAGTTTTACCTAAATCTGAACTACTCCATCCAAAGTGCTGACTTTTTGTTGTTCTACCAGTAACTGTTGCATTAAAGGCTATAAATTTAATCATACTGGCATTCCCTGCTTTAATTTGCAAAGGATTAGTTTGGTTTTTTTCTTCTTAAACTCTCTAAGATTTTATGGGCTCTAATGAGTAACAGGAAAGGATTCAGACTTTTTAAGCCTCTGGCAGATGTGCTTTAGTAATATAATTTTTCTTGGTCTGTTCAGAGACTAGACAATTGGGACTATATTTTGTGGTCTGGTATGCAATCTTTCTTAGAATTTAACTATCCTGACTTATGAAGATCCTGTGTTGATGATCAACACCTGAATTGTTGCTCATTATATTTTTGATTTTTGCAAGCATAGCCACACTACATTGATATATTCCTGTAGATGTATCTGTTGTCTTCAGATCCTCTTCCTTTGCACAAGCACACTGTTTCCTGTTCAGAAATAGGAATCAGTTCCTTTTCTGACAGCACAAGCATCACAGTCAGTTGTATCTCACAAAAATACATCTGTACGTTTGGGGAGCAAGTGTGGCAGACACACAGGATAAGAGAAAGATGATAAAGCCAAGTATACCAAGATGGCAAAGATGAAAAGACATGTAACTACACAATCTACTCTAATATTTTTACCGGAACCCTAAATTTCTTTTCCCAAGACAAAAATGCTTTAAGAAAACAGACAGAGTATCTATTGTTCTTCCTTCCTGGCAGAGTAACCAAGCCATTTGCCACACTTGCAAATCTCATGTAAATCACACAGCCCTCCAAATGCAACAGGAAACTGATGCTTGAGCTTCTGCATCAAAGCAAACTTCAGCTATCAGCACCAGCTATCTGTGTGTTGACTTTATCAGCACCTAAACAGCATTATGGAGTATTTCCACATAACTTGTCTGTAGCCTGGAGTATCTGTAGCTTATCTGTATCTTACAGTAGTAATGACACTTAGAGAAAAATGGGCACCTTAAGTAGCCCAAGTAGCTTACCTGTCTCCCAGATTCCTTGGAAATTACCTGTAAAAGCTCCCTTCCTGGCAGCATCCTTGCACTAACAGGACACACCTCTCACAGATTTCTTCTCAATAGTGCCACTGCTTTTTTCAGTCCTACTGAATGGTGACAAACAAATTCTCTAATGACATTTAAGAGAGGTATTTTGGACAAAAAAAATATTCTGCCTTTATGTTTTCAGCTTAATAAAGTTAAAAGAGCCATAAATCCATAATTACTTATAAACATGGTCAATTTGTCCTATTTTGGTTTAACAGTAGAGTGCATAGCGTGGGGTGGTTACTTTTTGTATTTATTTACTTACTTACTTAGGCTCAGTGCTAACTCTCCAGCCTGCTTTTGCAAAAATTGCAACAGACTCCAAGCTTTTCCTGATGAGGTTCACAGGGAGGATACTGCCCATCCCAGAATCCAGTCAGGGTTTCTCATGCATCAAAGTCTTTGAGAGCCGAATGTTTCCTGTTTACTAATCACAGCTGTGAATGCTGCATTATGAAGTCTCTTTTCACCAGCTTTAACCACTTCTCTTTTTGAACTGGACTGAAAACATTATATTTAACCTTGAATTTTTACAGACCCTGAAATCCATTTAATAGAAATAGGAAGAGGGTATAATTTTCCTATTTCTCCATTTCTCTCTTCTCCATGTTGTGTGAGGTGACTATATAGCTATGCCTTTACCTATGTCAGCCAGCAGCTTTTTTGTGAACTTAAGCCGCTATCTATTTGTTTCTTTCCTTCCTCCTCTCCAGGTTTCTTCAGTAGAGATAAAGCAGAAGAGGGTCAAAGCTTAACACAAGGCTAGGCCTGCATTTACAGGCTGTGCAACACAGCAGGAATATACCTGTAGAGCAAAACAATTCTTGTTGGAGAACTGACATCCACATTGTACAAGTTTCTGAAGCTTTATTTCAGAGAAACTCTAACAGAATGCCCACTAATGACTACAGCACAGCAGATGCACAGTTGAATATGCTTTCCACTTTAATTTCATCAGAAAGGGAACCAGTCTGTGTTCAGAGATACAAAACCAAATGAGAGTTTATTGGGGGGGCTTGCTTTATAAACAGACTCCTGAGTTGTTCATGTAGACAGACCCCAAGTCACTGGATCCAAAGTAATTCAAATCCTAAAACTACAGTTTTCATACAGTCAACTTTACCAAGAAACCCACACTTGGAGGATGATGGATTTCAATAATAACATAAATCATGTATCCAGAAGACAAGACAGCTGAGTACACCTACCACTGTAGCAGGAGGGACTTGGGGCAATGCTCCACTGCCACACACAGCCATGACTGCCTAATGCAGTCATCCTTGTTCCCTTCTGACAGTTCTCCATCTGACAGAAGGCAGTAAATTGTATGTCAGTGTTGGCCTGAAGGACACTTACATGTGCCACTCAGAGACTGAGACAAAAGTGGGGAACCCCTGCCCGTTGCTTTTGATCACAGCAGGGCAAGGGAGGTGTTCCAAGCATCCACCTCTCTGCTTTCTGCAAATGTGTTAGAAATGCTCTGTGTCTGAAAGTAGCTGTTGTGGGGTGTTAGGGGTACTTGGAAATGCTTTCTAGCTCTGGCCATCTAAACTCCAACTGGGTCCTACCGACAAAGAAAGAGATATTGTTGGCTTCTCCCCTGTGACCTTTCAAGGTCTGGTTAATTCAACAACTTGCTCAGCTCAGCAGGGAAGTAGGGATGGAGTGATTAGTGTCATTACTGCTGAAGCATCATCCTTTACATGCTTCTCTCCTCCCTATTTTTCTTACTTACACTGAGAAGTCACCAGTTTCTCACATTCTTTGCTTTCAGCTTTCATTACAGCTAAAAGCTCTGTGGCTCACAAGGAGGTTTATTATGTCTGTCTCATTCTGAGTCCTAACAGTGAAGAGTAAATTGCAGAGAAGTTACCAAACAAGAGAGGCCTTGATACTAGTTTTAATTTTAGAAAAGCTAACTCTTCTACTCAGGGAGCTTATTAATTAGCAAGGGATCCTTAAAAACAGGAGGAAATAAAAGGTTTTCTTCAGTGTGAAATGCTGGACTGCAGCATTTCATTAAAAAACACAAATATGAACTTAGGAGGATTCATTGTCAGGTGTATTTGAAAAGGATTGTAGGCACCCAGGGAATGTTTCTGTTTGTTGGTTTAAAAGGCCTTTTAATCTGCATCCAATTTCCTCCTAAATCTTAAAGCTGCTCAGTGCAGTCTTCTCACACAACGTGAAGTGTGTGCATGCCTTGCACAGTTTTACCCTGGCTCAGGCTCTGAACTGGTTGGTGATGGCAATGGAACATGGAGCTGTGATGTGTTCTGCTATTTCCAACTGAAACTTGGAGATGAGAGACCGAAAATAGTCACTCTTTCAACTCTCTGTGTTCTGTGTCACTGAGGTTTGAGCTTCTCCTTTCATATCAGAGAAAACCCTGTGAAGCAGCACCATCTGCCCTGTCTCCAAACTCTCCCCCAGTGTTGCCCGATTCCAGTAATGATTACACAAACTAATAGAATGTCAGTTTATGCGGTGCTTTATTTCAGGGCCCGGAAGACCTGGGGACTAGCATCCCAAAGCAGGCCTCCACCAAGGCGATTTCACAGGCAGTTTTTATACATTCCAAAAGCAATTACATAAGCAGATTCTTAAGCATAAATCAGTTACAGAGACTTCACAAACAAAATCGTTATTCTCCCTTTCCCATACATGTATCAAGCTTATCTTATCCGGTTGCTTACTCCCCATATCCGTTCCCTTGACTACAGTCTGTTCTAACCCATATCTTTGAAGGTCAACCTGTACTTTGCCTCTATGTTCTACATACCCCACCGATTCCCTTGATTACATATTCTTTTAATCAGCACATTCCTAACTTTTTACACTACCCCTGCAGTTTCATCTGGCCTACATGTCGATTCTATCCTTAGCATAACTACTTCTAATATTCATATTAACATCATCTATTTTCTTATTTACAACACACTAAGGACATGTTTTGTGATAATGTTGATGGACTGAGAGCATTTCTGACTTTCCAGTTTCCTAATGCATCTCTGCTATCACTGGATGTTAAAGAGCTGGACTACCACAAGGTATGGCTTCTGCAAGAAGGAAATCCATGTGGTCCAGTCCTTATGTAAGAAGGCAAAAGCCCAGGACTCCCTGAGTGTTTATCATCTAGACGTGTCAGGTACGTCCTGTAAGTCAATATAGAGAAGCATTTAGAGAATGATTCTGTTACAAGGGTTAAAGTACAAGAGAGATATTTAACTGAGAAGATAAAATAGCACAGATTTTTTCTTAATTTGTCTAATCTATTTTTATGAGTCCTTTTGTAGTCTTGTTGTTCAAGAAATAAAATCATTTGAGTAACTTTGTGTACCATGATTTAACATCTGTAACCAAGACCAGTTACACCAGTAATGAATCAGTAAAAGGTCCATAGGTAAGGCATAAGGACAATAGGTAAGGTATAACTCTTTATTTGGCTTTGTTTAATTTGGATTTGATCTTAAACTTCCTCCTTGAAGCTGAAATAAATCCATTTAGTATTTCAAGTAAATGTTGAGACTCAGATACATAAAACTTCCTTGGACAAAATATTTTTCCCCCTTAGGGGATGTAAGATCATAGTGCTGTTATTTATTCCTTCCTTTGCAAAAAGCAGCCTAGCAGCAATTATTTTATAGTTCTCCAAGTCACTATCTGGACAGAAGATGAAAGCAGAAGTGTCCTGTTCATATGGTACTGTAAAAAAACTACTTAAGATATTTGAGTTCTGAAGATGGACAATCTTTCTTCTTTTGAGATATACCACTTTACTACCTTTGAAACTATGCTAACAATTTTTTTCCTTTGTAAATCAAATGCACTAAAACAAATTTAAAAAAACCAGCAGCATGGTAGCTTGTGTTGTGTCATCTAGGTAATTCTTGTAAAGTGGTATGAGGTTACTCCTTAATCTTGGAATTTTTTTTTTTCATTATATGCATAAAGTTGGATGACATACCTTTTAAAAATTTAACTATAGTGTAAAACCATCCACTCATCCCACAGATACATAATTATATACACAGACACTTTTCAAAACAACCTGATCTATTATTCCCTTATTCTGGACAAACTGAAAGGATGCATGCCTTTTGTTGTTGTTGCTTTCTTTTCTTTTTGTAATTCACATTTCCAAAATTTTTCTTTTTGTCACAAAATCTGTCTTTAAGGAAGTGGGAACCACTTATAATGAAGACTATATTCAGTGCTTAAAAATCCACACAATTCCCACAAAAATACCAATCCACAGAACTGTATTTTTTTACCTTTCAGTTGAGTTGATTCAGGGAGAAAAGTAAAAATGAGATTGTTTGATTCTTCTCAACTGAACTATCACTCCATTTGTTTAGTTAGGGGTTTTTGGTGTTTTTTTGGTGTGTGTGTGTGTGTGATTCTTTTTCCCTCTCATGTCCTTTCTTTTCCTTTGATGCCTTCAAATAACCTCTAATGTGTTTACATTAATACAATGACAGAGTATCTGGCCTTGTCAGATTGTCCCTGTCTTGTCTTGTTTTCGTAGTTACTTCAGAAAAGTAGGGTTTGCAAAATAAGGTAATAGTTCTAAAAATATGCTTATAACTTTCCTGAGTGCTTATAAGAACAGGTGTATTTTTCATGAGGAAATGGGTGGGAGGGCTCAAACAATCTCTGAAATAAGAACAACAAAATAGCAACTCAGAGATAATTTTGTTTGTGTATCAAACTATGGTAAAAATTGTTTCAATTAAATAGTGAAAAATACATTAGACATTGAGTTATATTTTGATGTACTACCTCCTTGGAATTAATCTAAAGACCTTTTGGTAACAGTCTTGAATCATAAATTGACTGAAAGAATAAAGATGAGTTTCTAATTATAGATCATGCTGATAAGAAAATAAAGCTATTCTGTCAGAAAAATATAATATATTCCATACTGCTGTTGTGCAATCAGATTGAGACAACGCTTGAAAGAAAAACTAATATTTTTGGCACAGGCTAATACACACCAGAAGCATTTTTTTATTACATTGGCACCTCTCATGTGACACACTGCCTTACCAAAGAAAATGGTTTTGGAATTTTTGTCTTATCAAAGCCGAGTTATTCCTTTGTCTAGCTAAGGGAAGGTTAGAAAAGTTTGGTGGAGCTGATGACTCAGTGCAGGCAACTCTATTCTGAACTGAAACTGTGACCTGAGGTTGCTGTGGCAGTCTCACCGGGACCTGACCACTACCACCAAAGGCAGCACATACTCGGAGCACTTGTTTTCATTCTAACTTACCTTTTATGACACTTGTTGTCTAGCTCTCTTAAGGCCTGCTTTGTCACAGGGATAGGAACTTAGGGTGAAACAGTCACATGATTTCTTGTATACCCATTATATAGTCTTACCTATGAGAGCTTTTTCTTTAAGGATAACACAGGCAACTGCAGAAACTGAATACAAAGTTGCAGGAAAAAAAAAAGTTTCTGGAAAACAATAATACTTTAAAGCATGACAGCAGTAATAATTAACTTATTTAAACAATAAGAAATTATTACCTTGTGTTTGTTAGTCCTTTGCCTAATTACACTTTAGGGTCCTGTCTGCTAAGAGGATATCCTGTGTTTCATGAGGAAAAAAAGTGGCATTGCCTGATGCTTTAAGTTCCTTACAGATTAGAGTAGCCTGGGGATTTCTCTAACTTACGCCAGCTGACAATGGACAAACTAAGGAGCCACCTGCCACATGTAGATCGCTGGAGCAAAAAACACACTTGTCTTTCCTTTTGATTAAGAGGGAGCTTCATACTGATACTGTGTTGAAATACCATCTAGCTACTTCTGTTCTCTGTTTCTTTTGACCACACGAGAAATAGCAGTGTCAGAGACCAAATTCATGCCTCACCAGGTACTTTGATTGATGAGTTGAATCAATTATTTTTTTCTGTGAGCATGTGTGCAGGAGCCCAGCCTCCTGCACCGTTTCCACATGGCCAGCCAGGATTGCTGTTGGGGTCTGCAGCCATGTGGCACAGAGCTGGCATGGGGGACCTGCCAATCAATAGGCCTGCCTGGTGTCCCACCCCCACCACACCCCCTGAGCCTCTGATTGGCTGCAGCATCCCTCTCTTTGGCTAGGAGGGCACCTGAGTGGTCAGTGAACCAAAAGTCCCGCCTAGGGGGTGTGGCCATAGTAGGTAAAAGAGTCACACACAAGGTCTCCATCTTGCCTTGGCCTGCCCTCCTGAGGGTGTCAACATGTGAGTGTTTAGTGGTAACTATTTTCCTATCCAGTCTTTCTCTCTTTATTATTTCTTCTCTTAATCTCTCCTCCTTTACTCTTTTCTTCCTCTTGACTTAAGTTTTGACTATTTCACTTAAATTGTATGGATTATTTCACTTAAGTTCTACGGGGGTTGTGTTTCCCCTTTAACAGAGAAGTCCGTTTGTTCCTAGTAACCTGTTGTAATGCTTTTGTGAAGTTGTCTGTTGTTCCTGTAAACCCTTTTTGCCAAAATGCCCACTTTCTCACCTAATTGAAAGTAATCTCTTGGAGAAAAATGTGTAGTTTTTCTCTGGACATAACCTCAGTGTATCAAAAAACCAGAACCTTTGCAAGAGTTTGTGTGGGCAAAATCTCTTAAAGCTTGAAATTAAAGTGTAATACCTGGTAAAGCTTGGGGCTTCTGAACCAGGGTGTAACAAGCAGGTTTTCCTCCTCTTTCACTTTTAAAACATACACACATGTTTATACATACCATAATTACATAAATGAAACCGAACAGTTCAGCAGACTCAGTGCTCATAATTTCAGTGCTAATAATTATTTGTACATTTAAAAAACACTAACCAGTACTAAACCTGAAACATAGTGACTTCAAATTAGAACCAAATTACAATTTCAAATAGAAGCAGTGTCTCTTCAGGCCTCTGACAAAAAATTCAAGAAAGATGAATTATGTTTGCAAGAAGTATTACGTGCAGAACAGCAATTATTAAAATCCTTAGTATATATGCATAGCCAGTCAAATTATCTGACAGGCAAAAAACTTCTGTCATATTCCTTTATATAAAATCTTTCAGAGCCCTGAAGTTTATTTCAGAATAGCTTGGCAAGTATGAATAATGGATTACAGTGGGCAAAATCTGATTTCCCAAATCAACATGATAAATCCAGGCCTTCATTCATCAGATATAATAGGAAGTTTTCAGTTTCAAACCCAATTTTCAAACCAGTAAAGGCCCATGAACTTACAATGAAATGATGTGTTATTTGAAAGACAGAGCACTCATTTACATATGTATTCTATTATAAGTCCCAAACAGTTTCTTATAAAATCATAAAAAACCCTAGATTGATCCTCCAGACTCTATATAATAAACCAAAACCCAAATGCTTCACTCTAAAATGTATTATTACAATGGTGAGAAGCTTCAGTCAAGGGTCCAGATATAAGCTACAGCCACTTACACCTGTTCACATATTTTCATTATATCTCTTTATTTTAGTGATTTGGGGGGTGAATGGGGGAATATAATGCTTTATAAAGAAGTAATTTTATACTGAAGCAATGGCTAAGATAGGTAAGAAGTTGTTCAATAATCAGTCAAGTAAAGCAGAGTAAGTGCTTGCATAACTCAAAAAAGGAAAGAATCCTTATTGAAAAAAAACAAGCTGTTAAATCATAACATTCCTGGCACAAGGAGGACAAGAATGGAAGTAAAAAATGGTGAAGAAGTGAATCAGCCAGATACCTGTAAATCACACACAAAGTCAAAGGAGAGGAAGTTTCTGCCAGAAGAGGGACTGGCAAGATCTTTCAATAGGCATACAACAGTTTACACGGAAAAATTACCCTGTTACTAGGGGAAAACAGGAACCTCTTCTAAAGGTGTTGAAATACTGTCTCTTTAGTAAATTTCATAAATACCCTTATAATAAATGAATCTTAATAAATACTCAGAAATGCTAAGTTGTAAAAAAGAGCAACTTAAAAAGCCCCAAACAACCAAAATTAAAAAAATTCTTTTTTGCATTCAGTTAATTGATAGACCAACCTCAACATTAAAGTATTATTTAAAGTGATGCCTCAGGGATTTTTTGATTTTTCATTTTTGTAGATTTTAGAAGTACTTGTTACTGTAGTAAAATGCAGATTTAGCATGTTAATATTTCTGGCAGCTTAAGTTCAATGTTTATGTATTGTAATCCCTATCCCATATCAATGCCTTAAATTCTTTTAGTTAGACTTTTCAAGGTAGAAGGCTGAAGAATATCAGAAGGCCTGCAGCACAATATGGAGTCTGCACATAAGCCAACAGCATTGGGGTCTAAAGAACACTGGAAAAGTTCCAAGAATCCTATGTGTGCTGAGGAAGAGAAAGATGATGAAGAAAGGGTCCCACTGTCCCCCAGACTCAAATCCTGACAGGGTGTGCCCAGGGGCAGGACAGGGCTGGACCAAGAGAAATGTGAACTGGGGATTGGATGGACAATATGATAAAACCCATGGAAATCAGAGGTTGAGGGGGTGCATCATCATTTATTCCTGAAAGCCCTAAGCCTAGACATTAAAGAATCTACTTTTTTATCTTATCCCACACTGACTTGGCTCAGAGTCCTGTTTTCTGGAATCTTTCAAGGCATCAAAAGTCAGTAAAAGCACTACTCAAAAAATAATTAAAACTTTTTTTTCATCTAAATTAATTTAAATGCCAAAATAAGACTAAAAACCACCCTGGATAATTGCTAGTAATAATAAGACTTTTCCTTCTAACAGTCCCAGCCTGAGATTTCTATCTTTCCAGTTTAATTAATAGGACAGGAAATTATTTTTCTCACGACTTTTTGGAGTTAAAAGAGATTAAATATTATGTCACCCTGTGCAGGCTCCGTATCTAGGAGTACAAGTGCCTGAGGATTTGAAGAACACTTACCTGGAAGTAGAGAGATGAAGATACATAAATTTAACCCTGAAAAAACAAATAACAGCATGGTTCTTTGAAAAAACAGAGAATTCTCACAAGTAGATGTGGGTTGCATGACAATCTACATATTATCAAATAATTGCCTTTGTTTTCAGTAGGTAGCTCACTACTTTTATTATATATATTAAATCAGTAGCAGTCCAGAGAGGGCAGTTTCCTCTTCTTTTATATAATAGGCTTCCTGAATCTTTTCCTTTGTCATTAAACAATGCACAGATGGGCAGACCATCATCAATGATGCCATGGATACATTGTCCCCGAGAGAGCATGCTTGTGCATGTGACAGGATGACCATTTGGAGATGACGGTTGCCCTCAAACCGATACATCAATAACATGAACAACAGATGCAGATTTTTCAGGTCATTCTCTGACAAAACACTTCCACTTCAGCTTTTATTTCTGAGTCCTGAAGAGCCATGCACAGTTCCTCTGCCAGGGGATGTTTTTTCCTGTGTTTCTCACAAGCCCCAAAGTGATTTTTCTGTGACTTTGGTGTTTTTACAGAAGACATAAGTATGCTGGCATTCTGGAACTGACAGACAGCATTTCAGGATTCTGGAGCTGGCTCAGCTTAAAACTTTAGTAGTTTACTGAATAAACGTATTTCTGCTGTTGTTAACAGTCTAGAGGAAATGAGCAGGTATCACATGCATCCAGCACAATGACTTGATTAAAAGCATTATAAGTTACCAGGAAATCTTGCAGTAATAAACACTGACAAACTTGTACAAAGAATCTAGAATAATAACAAATCTTATGCTTATTTTGGAAACTATGGCTCTCAGTGGCTGCTTCTCCAGGTGAGAAATGAGACAGAAGTTGTATAATTACTATCAAAGTAAATAGTATTTCTTTAATTAGAATTTTTATTTTGTGAAACATCTGCCAATAGAGGAAAAAATATTAATTAATTAACATGTATTTTTACTTCTTTCAAATCATCATTTGGTATAACACAGTGAGATACTAGTTGAAAAGAGCCACTTGTCTCTCCATCAGCCCATCCAACCCTTCTTTCTTTACCACCCTTTGTTTTATCACTTTTCTTGTCGGTTGTTTCATTTCACCATAAAAGTATATGTGTATGTGTACTGAAAATGTTTATTGGGAGCCAGATTTTTTATTTTTTAAATTGTGGAAAAGGAATATTTTTTGTTCCACAAATGGAGAGACTCAGTGAATTGATATGCAAATATATTACATTATACAAAGCAAGTATGGTGAAATTATTCATTAAGGAAATAGTATGTTAAACTCCATGATAACTTTTTTCATAGGATTGAAATAGAAAATGATATGCTAATTCTCTTTCTAAGTTATTTCATTATGTTCAATCCAGAAGAGAAAATTTCTCTTTTCAGACCTGCACAGAGGATCTTGATGCTTATATTACATTCATTTCGTTCCAGTGGCACAGAGGATTTTGATTCCTATGTTATAGTCACTTTGCTTCAATGCAAATCTTGATTAAACTTTATGAGAAAATTGAAATTCAATACACATTTCCTTCCAACCATGCCCAACCATTGATAGAAACTATATTTGAAAGTTAAAGTGTTCATCATCTAACCCAAACCTTCAGTGTCTCTGAGAAAGATATCATATTGAAAACCACACAGTTACTCTGACTCATTTGCTAGGACCTGCTTCCTATTAGAGTATTTCTTAGCTAAAGCTCAGAATATTGGACAAGCTGTTACTGGTTTTCTGCGTCGTTTTTATGTACACAAGTCTGTGGGCCAGTTATGAAGAGCATGCCAAGGACCTAAAACCTGAAAACTTCTGTAAAATCTTAGTGATCCTAAGTCTTAGGTAACAAAATCCTCTACATTGTGTCTACCCATGTGCTGATGGCAGATCTCCTGCAATAAGAGCACACGGATGTCTGTATTACATGTCTTCCTCAGGTCAACATGCTAGTGGAATTCACTGCCTACCTTCACATGGGCCTTACAGTGTACATATTTGTACATACAAGGGAACAGCAGGCTCAGAAGAAGTGAGTTTCATAGCTGTGACTGTCAAACAAACATTTAAGCCCACACTGTTACTCAGCACTAATTTTTTGAACAGCCCATACAGTTGCACATCGTGCAGTGAGCTGGTATTGCTCCTTCTGGCACTTGAAAGTCCTCCCAAGCTCTGACAGCCCCTCCAGCAAGCCTCAGTCTGTACCCAGGAAGTATGAACATCACTGTATGGGAAAGGGTTATCAAAACATTAGTTATTTTGAATCCATCCTCACCATGACCTTACCCTCCATCTTTTCATCTGACTAAAAAGCTTGCGTTTGTTTCCCTTGTGTGAAAGTGCAAAATTGTTGGATGTGGAAAACAAGACTGAGGAGGAGGAGGAGGAGGAAGAGCTTGTGGGACACATACCACCAGCCCTAGACATTGGGATTTACTGCCACAAGAGGTCATAAGGATTGTGACTTACGACACTAAAAAGGATTTTGCATTCACATGCAAGTTGAGAACATAAAAAAATGCTTTAGGATAAAAATGTAAATCCTCATACCTCAGAGTGTGGTCCAGTCATTGCCACTTATGTTAGAGGAAACTGACTATGCAAGAAAATCTACCAGCAGCCAGATTGGCAGTTTGCTGTGCCTTCCTCCGGAGGATCTGCTACTGTCAGGCTCATGCCACTGTGCCAGATGTAGCACTGACCTGATCCAGAGAGACAATTTCGTTTTGATATTTCCTCTATTTGGACATAACAAGGTCTCTTATCCTGTTTGGTAAAATCGCTCTCTTGTTAAATTCAAGTAAGTGTTCATTAAACTGTGTTACAGTATCATTCTAATGATGCTGAAATCTGCTTTTACCCAAATTTAAAAATAGACCCCTGGAGATGCTCAGCTGATTACTCATTGTTTTGAGACACAACCTTTGTCATCTTTTTTCCACACAACAGAGTTCTAGAACTGCTGGCAAGACAAAAGCTCTAGTTCTTTAATCCTTCATTTACTTGCAGGATTACATGACATCATTCCAGCTCAGAGAGGGTACTGCACTGGCTCCAGCATTCCTGGCAGCAGGGGCTTCTGCCTCCAGGAACAGCCATGTTGGTACTTCACAGCCACCCTATTCAGGTTCCAGGAAGAACATGAGGCTTGCTAAACCTGCAAGCATAGTGTTAGGTTATTACAGAGGTAATAAGGCTTCACAGATTATAATGAACTAAATTCTCAGTTACTGCAAATTGATACCCATCTACCTACATATCCATTTCTGGAAAAACATATCCAGACAACCAGATGTA
The DNA here is from genome assembly GCA_026770055.1 of Myrmophylax atrothorax. Classification (NCBI taxonomy): domain Eukaryota; kingdom Metazoa; phylum Chordata; class Aves; order Passeriformes; family Thamnophilidae; genus Myrmophylax; species Myrmophylax atrothorax. The sequence continues at coordinate 33,334,973 of JAOXXN010000364.1, forward strand.
TACAAACATGTCAAGATGTAAGATTTGGAAGTGACATATATTATATAGCCCTATTTTCTATTTAACTAGCAAAAGTAGACCTTAGAAACTATTCCATGCAGAATCCCCTTGTCCCTGTAAGAGCTCATTGAAAATTAATGTAAAAAATCCCATATTTACTTCTAGTGCTTGACACATTTTAATACTTGTTAGTTGCGTTAAAGTCCATGGGAATTTAAACACATTTTTTATCTTCTGAAAAGTAGTAGATGAATGCGGAACTGCTCTTTATTACTATTTTATGGGTTAAATATTTATTGCATAAGTATTTAAATATTTCCACCCTAAGGAGAGCAACCTGGAAGCATGTTATTTTAATTAGCTTTTTCAATCAATTAGAACATTAAACCAATTTACAAATATGCTCATAAGAGATGACACTGATAATCTCATGTTAGATGTTCAGGGTAACAAACTGCAAATGAAACTCAGTGTATTATCTTTTAACTTCTATTTTTATCTGTCCTGCAAAGAACAAAACAGTAATATCAATCTAATTTTAAAATACTGTTAAATGGAAAGGGACAAAAGCAAACCTTAACTGGGTTAAGCAACTGAAAGCATGTAAGGAAATAATAAAATATTTCCATCAAATATACCATAGAATAAAGCCATTATCAGTAAACGTCATTCAAGTTTCATACAGCAGAGATTCTTAGACACTTTCAGAGTAATTATTTTTGTTGTATCTAGACATTAAAGACTTCCTAAAGCCTCAACAAGGAAAAGTTTTCATATAGATTGAGATATTAATTGTACTATTTGATAGCCATATTAGTATGCAAATAAGAGTTGACATTCAGTTACCTAAATGCTAATGGGTTGTCTGAGATGCTCTAGTACGAGCAACATGGTCCTTAGATAGGTTTCTCTCTTAAGCTATTCTTTATCCATATGTCTCAGACCTTGTTGGGTTGGCAGTGGAATTTTGTTCCAAAAGGAGTAGACTCCTTTTGGCTAACCATTTTAATTTCTGAGACTTTTTCATATTTTTGTACTACCATGATGTACCCCATAGTTTGCTGATCATTAAACAAGGACTAGTAATTATATGAAAAATAAATAGTTACAGAAATAAATATTGTCCATTGCGATCAATCAAGATGAACAGGGCTGATGCAGTTTGTATTTATGTTATAGTCAGAGTTTCCCTATACAAAGAGATAGTTCCTATTAAGAAGTACTTCAGCATCCCAGGGACTAAGATCCTTCAGCTCTTCTTCCACTAGGCTACTTCTACCTTTTAGTATTTCACAGAAGAATTTAAATCAAGAGGTGATGAATATGTTGCTTAGATATTTCCTGGAAAATTAAGGAAACTACAGTAATGTTGAACCTGGAAACTGTCAACAGAAATGATTATTCAGGGGCCAGAGGAACACGTGAAGACTGGATTTTTAACTACAGAGTAATTACTGTATCTATTATGATGTCAAGAAATCACCCACTGACAACACTGTAATTTCTCTTTAATGGTCAGAAGTTTCTTTGAAAACTGTAAAAGTATGTCAAGTTTTTCTGTTAGTCAGTTTCACATCAGTGTTAAATTCTGGTGCAGGTGAAGAGATTTCTGGGACCTATGGAATGCAGAGTTTTGTTAAATGGAAGTAATGTAGGCAATGGCATAAGTTTATGGAAAAAGTTTTCAAATGGCCAAGTAAGAAGGAATGCTGATATTCTCGAGTTGGCTATTTCAGTGAACAAATTCCAAGGCTACTGGAGAATTGGAGGAGTTGTCACTCTGCTAACTTGCTGTTTATTATCTGTTCCCACAAAAAACGTTGATGCAGCACAACTGCATCTGCTTAGTGACAGGCACTTTTGGCAAATAGTATAGAGAGTAGGCTTGTGTCCTTGGTCTCCACTGGCCTCAGTTGAGTGTGCTTATATGTGGTAGTAAAATTAAAAAAAAAAAGTTTGACTACAAGATCAAAGGTTATGCTGTTTCTCATTTTATCCAACATATGTCTCCTCAATATGACCCCTAAGTTTGGACGTTACCTGTGGGGAAAGTTACATAAAGCTTATTTATATATTATTGATAAAATCTATTATTGAGCAACAATGGTATGAGACTAGTAACTATGGCAAAATTATAATGTTCTGCTGTTTAAAAGATATCTACAATGATCTGACTTTTAAGGAAAAAAGTTTTTTGTTTTGTTTTCCTACATTCATTTTTTGCACTAAAATTGTTACCGAAGTTCAGATCTCAATTTTGAAGAATACAAGAACTTTCAAGCTACATTTATTTCCAACTGCCTGTGGAACTCATTGGCATATCTGCTTCTAGACAGCTTATACAGATATATTTTCAGATGCATAGTGTATTTTGCAATGAAACTGACTTACAGTTTTTCATAACAGAATCTTCAGGGTTTTTTTCCTCCTGTTGCAGACTTTCTTTTTCTGATAGTATACTTTGGAGAGAAGCTGTAGCATATGTCAAATTGAGATAAAATTATACTTTGCTAAGCCAAGTAATTTAGAGCAGGGATAATTTAGGAATTCTAATTGGAGATTCATGAAATCCTTTACTTCTGAGAGCATCAATAGCAAATCTGTTATAAAGTCACTAGGTTTGAGACATGTAGGTCACAAAGCTGTTGATGGGGGAGCATGATACTGCTGCACCTTTCTCTCTTCCCTAATCTTGACCCTCATCTTGAAATTACAAGAACTGTCAGCAGCAATAACACAGTAGGCAGGTAAAAAACAGTCCCATTTCTGTATTGCCTGACCAGATGGCTGTCCTGACTTTGGTGGCAGTGCTCATGGTCAGAGCTACTCCATCCCCAAAACAATCCCTCTTCTCTTCCAGATCCTCCTCTTTCAGCTTACTACTACCTCAGGTTCACATTGTTTACTTTTGAGTAGACTATCATGGTGGATTCACTGTGGCTGAACGCCAGGTGCCCACCCAGCCGCTCTATCACTCCCCTTCCCACCAGACAGTGGAGAGAGTAAGGTGGGAGGAAAAAGAAATAACACAAACTGTGGGTTGCAATAAGGCAGTTTATATTAATGCAAAAAGGAAAAACAAAACAAAACAAAAGCAGTGTTCACATGCACGAAGTAGAAGCCAGCACTTGATCTTTACTTCCCATAAGCAGCCATGGTTGGCCACTCCTCTGAGAATCAGAGCTCCAGCACATGAAACGGTTGTAAGCAGGCAGTCATTATGAGACAATGGATGCCCCTTCTGCCTCCTTGCCTCAGTTTATAACTGGGTTGATGTCATATAATATGGAATATCCCCTTGGTCAGTGTGGGTCAGCTGGCCTGCCTGTGTCCCCTCCCAGGATCTCACCCCTGACTGAAGAAATGTTACAGGGCTGCATTCAGCAGTAGACAAACCATAGGCTTGTGATCAACACTTCTCTAGCTACTGATGCAGAGCACAGCCCTGCAAGGGCTACTATGGGAAAATAAATTCTGGCTCAGCCAGACCCACTACAACCATCAAATCAGCAGTTAAATGAGTCACTTAAGCATAACTGAAAGGAGTTGTTATTAAGCAGATAAATCAGCATTGTCTGTACTTTCTAAGATTCCAGCAATTTTGAATTTTCTAGGGACACACTATTATTCAGATCCAAAAGTAAATATGAATAGATGAGACTGATTTTGCATCAAATGAGCCTTCAACATAAGAAAAGGATCATCTTCAAAACTAAGATACTCAGGATTAACACAGCTCTGGAAAAAATTATAAATTATTTACTCTCACTGTTTTTGACTTAACATCTGTGTTTAAGGCTAGGGAGCTTCGGAAAAGCTTTGCATCTTCCTATTTTCTGTGTGGTAGACAGTAATAAAAGCTTGCCAGATGTTTATTTGCAATTTTAGATAACTACAAATAAATCATAGGATTGTTATTTTTTTTAAGGTTTAACCACAGCTATGACATTTCAGTCAGTGAAATAATTTCTTGTCTTTATATATAAAGTTCTTAAAAAGAAACAGTTCAGCATTTGAATATATTACACTGCACCACATTGAATCATTTGCTTGCTTCAAGAGCTATCAGTATTACGAATATGCGTGTAGATTATTAGAGCTAGATGTCAAAGATATAAGGCATGAGCAAACTGACAATCAATAAATCTGCAGTAAAGATGAAATATAGAATCAATCTAGTGAAAAAATAGAAGAAACTGTATAACCTTGTCAAGAATGTTAGTTTTTCTCTATACCAGAAAGAAAAAAGTTTTGCATTATAAATTTAAGAATATTTATATTTAGTATTAAATTCACAAATATTGAGAGTGAAATTTGACTCTAGATAGAGAATAATGGTGAATGCTTTTGTAAAATTTATTAGATTATCCTGAAACATAGCCTTTTCTATAATCACGTATCTTGCCAGGGCCTAATTCTTTTCATCTGTTATAAAGATAATGGAAAGTTTATCCGATGTTAGACTAACATTCTTTCAAACAACTTGAATATTTTTGGAACTATCCAAGACCACAGTCTATAGTTTTCAAGGGAAAAAATATACCAGCACTTTGCAAAAAAGAAATGAAAGGATTCAAACATGTCTTCTATTTTTTTGAAATATTTTGCATCAGTTACTGAGTAATATGATTATAATTTAAACAAACAGTCTACTTAATCCCGGGAGACTGGACCTTACAAGTTTAAAGGTCATTTACACACACGTCTGCAAAAATCCATTTAAGTCTCTATGTTTTCTTGCATTATGAAATGTCATTTCTTCTTTTCATAATGGCAACTTGAAAGAAAATAGTGTAACATGGTCATATGGTACCACAATATATTATATGTACAATATCCTATATAGCATTATAACTTCACAGTATTGACTGTGCGATTTTTATATATATAATCATCTACTCTATATAACACAGTAGAGTACTATATATGTAATTCAATATTGTGCTGTAAATACATGGTGTTATGTTGCATACTGAAAAATAGTCAAGTGTCTAAAGAAGACTAAGGAATAAGGAACAACAAACTCCAGGAGTGCTGATTGCACCACCTGCCTTGAATTACTTTCTGTTAGTCAGAGATGATTTTGTTCTGTGTATCTCAATCTATTTGCAAGAGAATTGAATGAACTAACCTTGGCCACTAATAGGCTATTCTTTGTTTGACCCAGAAAATATCTCACCCCTGGGAAGGGAACAAGAAACATTGGCCAGTGGGATGGGTTTGGTGCCAAGATGTATTTCATTCTTATTTCTTTTAAGTTTTATTTGCCTCTTCAGATTCATGTGCTCTTTTCTGTTATGTCTATCACTTTTCTCCCTGACTCCAACACAGGGATAGTTTTGTAAAGGGGCTGCAAATAAAGAACAAAATTATTATATCCTAGTTCATATTTAAGTCACTACTCTCTAGCAAGAAAAAGTTGATTGACCTTTGACTACTAGTTCTCACTTAATATTTTATAGTATTGCCTCTTAAAGTAAGACAAAAGTAACAAAATGTATCCTCTATAAACAAATAAGGTTTATGTATTGTGCTGGTTTAAAGGTAAACCGGCAGGAGAAATGAACTCAACACAAAAGAGATTAAGTCAGAGTTACAATTTAATAACAATATTACAATAAATGCAATGGCACAAATAGAAATTGGTTTTAACCTACAAAACCCAGAAGTATGACCCAGCACCCTAGGGCACAAGCACAAAGGGGTTTGTTAGCCCCTGTGCTTAACCTTATGTGGTTCCCCCAAGTCCAAAATGAAAGGAAGTGAAAAACCTGTTGATGCAGCTGACAGTTGCAGTCTAGTGAAGAGTGGTGGTCTCCTCCTCTGTTGAGGTTCTTGTCCTCCTCTCGACCTGACGAGTGGTTTCCTGAGGTCTTCAAACCCCAAGATTATGTATCCTCAGGCCCAGGTGGGAGCACCCAGTCCCTCCCCCAGGCAGGGAATTACACAATGGGTGATTTGACTCCGTGAGTCAGGGGGTATTTTGGAATCGTTGCTGGCCCATTAGCTGACACACTCCCTCATGCTGGGTGTGGAGGTGGTAAGGGCTCCTTGGAGGGGAGTTATCACAGCTCTTATCTTGCAGGTGTCTTTCATACCCAGCTCCCAGCCTGAGGAGTTGGGTGTGCCCTGGGCAGCTGCTGCAAATGGTCCATTGTTAACAGTTCTTGGGAAATGAATAGAGGGGGTAGAATACATAGCTTTGATCACCCTTACACAGTGATAAACTGGTCCCACCTGCTGGCCTAGGACAACAGGAAAAGACAATGGACTTAGGAACTAAAATAAATACTGAAATACTTTTTCTAAAGCCCATATGACATAATATTAGATCTTGATCCAAAATTCAGGGTCTTCGTGGCCTGATGAAAATGAAACGTTGCTATCCACATTTAAAGTAATCCTTCAGGGAAGATTAAAATGAAATAAAGACATGTCCTAGAGGAAATAAAACCACTAATTATAAAGAACATTGGTGTCAGGTGCTACACTACAACTTATAGTGTAATAGCATAGGGTGCTACTTGCATCCAAAAGCTGAATTAAAGCATCCAGGTCAGACTTCTCTCAGCTCCTGGAGCAAATCTAGTGAGAATAAGAAGCTTGTGTAAATTTTCTCTGCTACCTACTTATAAACAGCATTCCCTATTCATCCTTGAATCTTTTACCTAACCACTGCTCACTGGCTGCTTTGCAAAGCATCTCATCTGTGCCCAAAATCCATACTGGGTACATTCTAATGAAACTGATTATTTGCATGAATACAAAAAAGAATGCTAATATTCCTACAAAGAAAGTCTGCCCCTTGCCATCCATGTTGTCCCCTTCCACGAAGGATAACTGATTCTTTGCACTCAGCCATCTGTGTGCAAAACAATTAGTGGAAGCACAGAAACTAGGCAACATCAACAACTTTGTAAGACGGTGTTTACTCTTTCGATATTTCTCCAAGGTATCCTGCCCAGTGCCTACAATGTCTGTTTCAGTGTAGAGAAAAACTACACCAGCAAAAATTCAAATTCAGACTCAAAATATCCATGTCACCTGCCTCAGCAGATCTTGTACTTTCCATTTCAGGGGAGAAGACAAACACTCCTTGACCTGTGACACTCTGCAAGGTCATAATAATGCACAACAAACAGGACAAGTGAAGGGTCCTGTGTTGTAAGGTACTACCGTGTTAGACATAAATGTAAGTGTATGTTACCATGACAAAGCTAATGCAAGAGGGATCCAAATTCCAGTGTTACACTTAATTTAAAAAATAATAAACTGAGTATCTTGGTGCCCTCCTGTGTTAAATTTTAGTCTCAAACTTTTTTTCTTTTGAACCATCTTATAGTCACTTTGAGATATATGAAAAGCTTAAAAGGCTTCCAAACAAGAAAATGTCTTCAGAAATAGATACGTGAAACCAATGTGGGAATCATTGGCTCTATTCATTAATTGAATAAATATTTCTTTATTGATCAGAAAATATGCTTTGCAAAAACAATGAATGCATCAGTATGCCTCACCAGGACTATATGAACTGTATACATGCAGTTTGTGCTGCTGCTATAAGCTATTTATTCCTTAACAGAGAACCACAGAACAGCTGATGTTGCATGGCACCTGTGGAGTTCATCTTGTCCAGCCCTCTGGCTCCAAGCAGGACCACCCATGGCTGGTGGTCCAGGACCATCTCCAGATGGCTCTTGAATATCTTCAAGGATGGAGTCACAAAGAGTCCAAGCTACCTGGATTTTCTACAGACTCTTTGAGGGCCAGCGCCATCACCGGAAGACTTGCTAACCCCCACCCGCCAAACACTTTCAGACAAAGGACGAGGAGAGGGTCTTTACACTGCCCACGGGAAAGGTTTCAGCCCATCCCTTGTGGCTGCCATTCCCATGTGAGTTTTTTGGAACCAGCACATCTCCATGGTCACCGCTTCCACCTCACCGGAGTCTGTGAGTGACTTTCATGGCCACTGCCTCCCGCTGTCTGTAAATACAACTGCACCAAAGGGGCAGAGACAGGACTTGATCTGTTTGAAAGGTTTTTTTGGTTACGGTGTTGCTGTTTGTTCTGTTCTGGGGTTTTTTTGTGTTTTAGAGATAGATAGATAGATAGATAGATAGATAGATAGATAGATAGATAGATAGATACATACATACATACATACATACATA
>JAOXXN010000364.1:33356292-33384939 GCA_026770055.1 Myrmophylax atrothorax
AATGAACTTTCTAAATGTGTCATGTAAAGGAATATATCATAGAATTTAAAAATCCTACTCTATACTTAACTTCTAATTTCTAGTAGCATTTATCTGTAAAACATCTGAAACATAGCATTTTTATGCTTATTACATGAATTATTGAAAAATGACTTTGAATCAGACATACATATTTTGAATTTCAACTTCAAAGAAGCAAAATCATAGCAACACACCACCAATAATTCAAATATTAGTTGCTGATTTACAGATCATGACACTAAAAATTCAATTGAACGTTAATTTCATGGGGAGTATTCACTTTGCAAGAACAAGGCCCTTTATGCTTTGTAGCAAAAACACAGTAACAGCTAAAGGATTTCTTGTTCCTACCTGTAAATATCAAATTATTTTGCAGGTACAGTTTTTGAACTTCCATGGTGAGGGGATCATGACTCAGTGGTTACTATTTTTGAGGTGGTGAAAACCTCTGTTTCTAGTGTCACTGAATAAGGAGCATTTACTAAGGAGTATTTACTAATACATGTAATTAAAAAACAGAGAGTATATATCGTGAGGCTGCAACTACTGAAACAGTCTGAATGTTTTCTTACAAAGTCTACAGTTTTCAAAATTAAATATTAACATCCCTTTTAAAATAATTTGTTCACAAACAGGATATGATTAAGCTAAAAGTGTAAAAATTTTCTCTTTACTGAAGGGATGTTTAGGGGGGTGGGTCACCCAACAAAAGCAAAACCAAACTCAACCAAAAGCAAAGCCGAAGCAAAACCCAACTCCACAGCAGTAGCTGTCAGGTTTGCTACTTCATATACAATACACAATATTATTTTATCTTGAATAAAATATATTCAAGATATGTGCAATAGATTTAAAGGTATTAGAAAACACTACATTTTTTATGCTGTCGAGAAAATAAAATATGGCATGCCTAGGAACTACTGATGGTTAAAAGAGTTACTCTGTGGTAACTAAAAATAGGAGCAAATAGGAGTAAATAGGATTAATGAGGCAGGTGAATCTACTAAGAATATTAAAACACCTCCACAATATAATCCCTTTAATCAATTAGCAGGAAACATTTTGTAAGAATGTAGGTGTGGTGTTATAATTCATGTTTTCTGTTTATCTATATGACACCTATCTTTTTTGCTTCAACTGTCCCCTATCTAATTAGATGAAAATGTTTTGGGCTCTAATTTTCTGATATAAGAAGATATGCAAGCAAATCTATACTAGACTAAATAGTCCATCCAAGGTGTGCTTTTCTCCTCTTTATTCATGAGTCACTCTGTGCATAAATGAGCAAGAAAATGCTGTTATTTCTGACTGAAAGAAAAAGGACAGTCTCCTAGATCAAATGTTATTAAAATAAATACAGATAATTAATATTACCGGGGTTTTTGCTAAATAAAAGATACAGTTTCATTTCTATTCTCATGCTGTCTATATATATATAAAGGCTTCCCTCTTTGAAGTCCTTCACAAATATTAACAAAGTAAGTTAGTCAAAACTGATATATTCTTCTTATTGTATAAATGGAGTATAAAGATTAATGTTTTTTTTCAAGGTCATACATCTAAGGGTAGGATAGATATTCTTGGGCTTCTCATAGCTCAATCCACACAGTTTGGAGAACTGAATTAAAGGATCACTGGCCTTATAAATTTCTTGCAAGGCACCTGTGCTTTTCAAAACAAAAAAAATCATCAGTTTATAGACCCCCAAAATAATGCATTGTATTTGAATTAATCAATTGCAGAATTGATTACCAGAATAAGTTATAAAATATCAGAATAAGTTAGAAAACAAAACCATTGTCTTGTGTTAATTAGTATACCGTACAAAGGTTATGAAGTCCTATCTGTTACCAGTTGGTTTACAGAATAATATATGCACTCTTTTAATAGAGCTTTTTGCTGTTAAACTCCTAGTTGTGAAATCTGGTGTAACTCACTGAGAATTTGTCCTCAATTTTTTTGGACTTCATGAGGATTTTGAATATCTTTCTTCTGCAGATACAGGAAGCCTAGTGCCTCACCTAACCCAAAGGCATGAGCCCCGGTGCTACCTAAAAGCCAAGTAACTGACTGGGAGAAGTACACTTCAATTGATTTTGTAAAGGGCATATTAGTGGATTAAAAGGATTACTAATTCATTAGGGCTTTTACAGGACATGTATTAGACAGTAGCTTAAATATGCTGTGCAATGTAGTGATTTTTGGGTGCAGGTGAAATTTCGTTTGCTATCAGTTAAATGATTTCTCAAATCCTAGATTGAACCAGGGAAAAATACATTAAAAACCCCAACAAAACAAACACAAAAACTCACCAAAACCTGTACTCTCTCTGTGTAAGAGATGCTATAATCTGTTCTCTTCTATCAGCAGTCTGGTTGTCTTCCTCTTACAGTCCTGGAAGAAACTTTGAGATCTAATATTTTTTCCCCTCTTGAAAAAGCATTTAAAATCTTGACTATTTCTTGAAATGGTTTGAATATTTCCAGACTTCAGGGAAGATGATCCTGAACTACATTTTTCAGTATTTGATATAAGACAAAGTAAATGGTAAAGTTAAACAATCCTAGCATTGACTTCATAGCTCACTTGCATGAATATATGTGTATGTGTGAGCATATGCATTTGCTCATATGCTGAAGGAGAATTTTTCTATGCATTTACTATGCTATTTAAGAAGGGCTCTAGGTGTGATTTATTCAGTGTTATTTATACAAAATCTTAGAAACATCAAAATTTCTTCATACATTAGCAATTCATATGAACTTAGAAGTTAGGTCAGTGTTTGAAAGAAAAGTGTCCATCTCTCTGTGATGACATTGTGATGTTTGATTTCTTTCTTAATAGAAAGATCAAAGATTAAGAGGTTTGGCAAATACATCCAAAGAACAGTGCCAGTTCTTGTCAAAAATTGCTTTTCATCCAGTCCTTCTAGAATGAGTATGACTTAGCAAAGCAAACTCGGCGAACATCTTTGTGCTTTTGTTTCTGTTTTTCATACTAGCAGCTTCTGCAATTTTAGTACTCAAACCCATTAAACCTTTCCTTCCTTAACCACCACTACACAAAGGCCCCAAGAGAATGTCCTGAAAAGAGTAAATTTAGGGTGAACTTTGGCATTTTTTTCCCTTATTCTTTAAAGGATGTTCTTGTGTGTACTCAACCAAATGAAATTATTTCCATACTTTTATACGTGTACCTTTTCATTCAGCTTTAGTTTCGGTAGGATTTTTCTTTTTTTGTTGCTTTTTTTTGATAATGTATAAACTCATTAAATGATCACAAACACTGGGGAATTTGGCTGCAGAATTAGGCTCTCAGTTTGATAAAACTATGCCACATTTGTGTATGCTCACTCCAGATAAAGTGCTTTGCACTCAAAGGCACATGCTTTTTCACCATTATTTTTCTGACTTAGCAAATATTTTTCTGTTACAAAGAACATTCTTTCCCTGTAACATCACATGACTTTATACCACTATATCTGTGTCTTAAGTGTAAAACAATTACAATGCTGAAGGTAATTAATTTTATTTCAGAAGGATATTTTCCTATCAATCCTCTTCTGACCTGTAATAATTGCATCTTCTGATTTTATACCACACTGGTGCTGCAAACTTCCTGGCATCTAAATCTAAATGTGTGTACTCTGATCTTTGCAGTGACTCCTCAAACGGATTCTGTCTGTTTTGTCATTTACATGCTTTTTGACATGTACGTCACTGCCATGAATAATGATGTTGTCAATTTATGGCTACTGTGATTACATTTCATGTTAGGTTGTGTACTTGGTTTATAAAATATTCTTCATTTACAAGACAGTGAATATATTGGAAAATGTTTTACCAAAACCTAAATAAATCATAGTTATGTACTAAATGTTGAGTACATAAATAATTATGAGGCCTTTGTAGTGAGCGCCCACACAGAGTTTCAAAATGTACTAGCATACATGCTGCAATTTATTTTCTAATGTACTTATGAAAAATATATTTGCCATGGAAAATGTGTTAATGCATAGCAAATTTGTCACAATAGTGCTTAGAAATATCTATAAATAACCACACTCACCAAAATATTATGTGCACTTCTACATATTTTTACTGTTAAAAAAAAAATCAGTATATTGTTGTCAGTTTTAAACTTGTAATACAAACTCCTTTTAAAAATATTTTCCTCACTTTATTTTAAAAAAGTCTTTATTAACAGTGAGGTGAAAAGTCACACACTGGAATAGACAATCAAAAAAGGGACAGCACAATGTTATATGATGTTTTAGCGCACTTCGGTGCCACCATTTTTTTATCCCCATAGAAATGCAGCAAGGAAGTGAAAAGGGCTGCTTCATTGACTTCGAACATGTATATTTTAGATTAAGGTGACAACTATATGATCACTGTTCCTATGGATGAAAATGGGCATTTGCATCTTCAGAGAGATGTAATCATTGTATGCTACAAATCTACAGATACAGATGTGCATTCAAAAAAGTCCATTTATCTTTTTCCTCTTAGCATCCTTCAAACAATAAAATGCCTTAAAAGGTCTTTGATTGCAATAATGTGCCACTCACATTGGAATTTATACTGTCTGTTTTTTTAGCTAGTCTGTGAAGTAGGGATTTTACTCAGTTTTTCCCTTCCTGTTGCTTTTAAAAATTCAGAGGAATGGAGAAAGAAAATATTCGTTTAGAAGCAAACAATGAAGGAGACTGTTTTCTCCATGAAGACACACAGTAAAACTTTACCAGGCAATAAAAGTAAAACCAAATGATTGAAAAGTAAGGTTTACATTCTTCCAACCTGTCTTGTTGTGGATAACCTTAAGGCTTTATTAGGTTAGTACAAGAAACTCTCATATGAGAGTTAAGATAAACAACCGTCTTTTATCATTCAATCAAAATAATTACTTTGGTGTATAATAACCAACATTGTCTTACAAGGTTTTGTCCCAAATGGTTACTACATCCCGCAATGATAAACATGGACTACACTGGGACTCCTCACTGCTGATGAATTTGTTGACAAGTGACAGAAAATTTGGATACTGACACACCTATAACAGGAAGGGAAAATCTTTTGAGATGCAGAGGCCATGAATTCAATAAAATTTAGGTCAGACTCTTGAAAAGAAGGAGTCATAATTTTCAGTTTAACTAGCTGAGAGGGTTCAAAGTAGAAAATTTAACAATTCAACGTCTTGATCTTATGACTCATGTGAAGCTTTCACCTCCTCCGTTCCCCATTCACAAACAGGGTATTTTTAGCCATATCACTTATTGGGAACAGTCCAGTATTATTCCCCATATCTTTCCTTTCTAAAGGTGATCTTTTACCAGGGACCAAACTGTATCAGTGAATACACTAACATATATACAACATAGGTACAGTTCTTGATCCTGCATCCTCAGCTTGATTAATCTACCAGAGATGTATGTAGAATTGCAGAAATGAGAACAAGAAAGCACTACATGTTAATCTGAACAATTTATGATTGAAGAGAATCCAGGCACTCAAAAAACAACTGTTCCTAAGAATTGCCCCACCTCCAAAGGAGGAGGAAGAAAGGAACGGTAGAATTCTGAAAATAGAAAGTAAAGACTGATGGAAGAAAATAAGTTTTAAATGAAAAGATCTGCTGAACATTTATACTTGCAACTACTATTTATGTAAAGAAATTGTATCTTAAAGGTTTTGGCATAAACTATGCCATGTTTCTACATTTTTGCTATGGTCTTGAAGTTCTGTGACTTCATAATCCAAAGTCTAGTTTTGATTCTTCTTACTGAAACAGTGGTGAGAAGACTGTTTTCACTGCTCTCAATGGCAGTAGACAAAACATCAATTCTGAAATATGCTTAAATTTTAAAATCAAGTCTACAAGGTCACAGAATTCCAGTTTGTTTTCTCAGATCCAAGCTCTAGGCACCTAGTCATCTGACTGGAGAAATCCAAACAATGCTTTCTGTGTGGGTCAGTTACCTAAATATTGGTATCTGATGCCATTTATGATGTCTTCTACCCAATTCTCATGTGTGTCTTCCAAAAGACACATACATTCTGTAGAATGTGATGTTCACATCCAGCCACATGGGTATTTCAAATACTCTATGGTGTCTAAAGTGACCTTACAATTGTCTCTTTAGACAACTTAAACCTAGCTGTCATATCTAACAATTTCTTTGTACAACATCATAGAGAACTTTCTTTTACTCTGTCAGGATAGTAAGCATCTGTTTAATTTTGAGTTGTATAATCAGACCTTATCTCATAGAGGTATAGTAGGTACTATTGAGAGATAAGCACTGAAGTATTATGTAGCAGACACTGTATAATTTCTATGATTTAGAACAACTTACTCTTGAAATCTGGAGCAGGTCATAGATAAAACATTTCCAGAGAATATACCCCAGTAGTGTACAGAGCATTACTTCTTGACAGAAGAAACATTTTACTAATTTCCAGGGACAGTAACACCAAACATCTTTTGGTGTTTTCATTTATGATAATTTAAGTACTGTTAGTCTATTACTTAATTTTTCCAAGGAAACATGTTGCTTTCTTCACCCCCTCAATTTTATTTCAAATGCCAAGAATATGCATCAGTCTCTTGGTGCCATCACTTGACCATAAGGGAAAACCTATTGTAAAAGAGATTTTGAAATATTTCAACACATTGTACACTTTCAGTTTTGCTCAACTTGCCAAAAAGAAGGGATAGTGATGGTATCAATCACATCCCAGGGGAAATAAATACCATTTGGTTTGGACACAAACTGCCATAGCTCCCAAGCAGATGCTGACACTAGCCAACAGCAGTTCAAAAGGCATTTTCAGTTTGAGGAAATAAAAGGGATCACAATAATGAAGCACAGCAGAATTTCTTCAGTAACACAAAGTAGCAGAATCCACCTTTCACCTTGAACAAAACTCCTGAAGTCAAATTTTAAGGAAAAGTATAGGAATAGTTTCATAACAAGTTTCCCATTCAAAAATCATATTCAGTGTGTACATTAAACTTCAGTTGTAGAAGGTCACATCAGAACTGTTGGAAACTACCAACAATGAAATTGGTTACAATATCTAATTCACTGTTACATAAAATGCATTTATGGTATAATAGCTAAGGAATGCATGTAATTTAAAGAGGCCCCCTACAGCAATCACTGAGACTGAACATATTAAGTATAGTTAAGTCTCAAATCCATTGCATGTAGTATAGTGTGCAAGAGCTTTTGCAGTCCAGTGAGAGCCTCTGGCTTAGCAAGAAAGTCAGGCTGTCATAATATTATATTAAACCTTTAATGACATCAGAAGAAGTATTCCTTTTGATTTTCATTGGCTGTGTTTTGCATGCTGAGCTCACTTTTCAATGCAGATTCAGCACTGTCTTCATTTTCAGATCCTTTAGCTTCATTTTTTGAGTATATGCCCTTTTTTTTATAAATGTGTACGGCTATGGCCGCGATGCAAAGTAGGATGAAAATCACAACTGCTATTACACCTAGAAGAAGAAAGGAGAAAAAAAGTCATGAGAAAGGACAGACAAATAATAACACTTGGGCCAGAGAGCAGGACAAAGAAGGGAAGTCTACGTCATTTAATAGAAGTGTTTGCACAGAAGCCTGAAAAGTAGGAAGCCGTACCTACTTACAAATCAGAAACAGCACTGTACTATAAGATTCATGGTGATTGTTTTGGGATTTTGCACACCATTAATAATAAAAATAAGAAGTTCACAGAACACTGCAATTTTTGAAACTTTCAAAAGGAAGACTACTAGGGGACTCAGGGTAATGTAGGTAAGAACGTTTCTTTTCCTTCTTCATGGTCACATCCTAGATCCTGCCAGACTGGAAACTCAAGCTATCTCAGATTAGTAACAGTAAGGAGAGATATTTCCCACAGATACTAGCATGACCTTACAGACTCCCAGCCTTTCTCCTCTCTTACTCATTCATCCTGTCATGATAGTCTCAGGCCCTTAGTTTCATGAGTCAGAGGCTGGGCAGGAGAGGAATTTGAGAAATGAAACAGAAGGAAAATGGATGATGTTTGGCAAAGAGGCAGAAAGCAAGACTAGGCTGTTGTGAGAGAAAAAGCACTAAGCAGTCTGGAAAACAGTTGTAATACAGTGGATCAGCTATACTAGACAAAGGGACTATCTGCTGTAAAACTTGTCCATTACTGCAATAAAAATAAAAATACACAGTCCCTTAGCACTGTAAATAAAACCAGACCATCCAAAACTCAGCACATGCCATTTTTCTTGTTCTCTAATGTGAGAGCATGTCATTTTTCTTTTTCTCTAGTATGAGCACCTGTCCATCATTGTAGGAATATAAAGGTTTTGTATGGTATCTGTTTCTCTGAAATGGACTCTACAGTATGAGTCAATCTTGTTCTTTAGATTAAATAGAATAGTCATTCTTTGTTTCACAATCACAGATGTTCTCTGTAAGGGCTTTTCTATAAACTTACTTTGTGTGAAGTAGCTGAACTGGTACCATTCTCAGTTATACTCACTGAAGTTTACTTTAAACTTTCACTGGATATTGTACAGCTTACTTTGTTTTGACTGAAACAAACCTAGTTAAGCAGCAGAAAAATTGTGAATGCATATTCCCCAATGTGTTTAACAAAATGGTAAGGTTATTACTATCTTTAAAAGATTATAGCTATTGTAAATTGAAGTTAGATTATTACCTAGTTGTTAGTACATTTAAAAATCCCTTCCCAGTGATTTTATGTACAGATTTTTATGCAAAATAATAATAATCTTTTCAGTAAAACAAGTTTTGAGAAAATTAGACATATAAGGAGCTCAGAAATCATATTTTAAAATTTTGAATTAAATGGTAAAATTCTCAGTTTGTGTGTTTAAATGTATACAGACATAAATATCACTTTACAAACAAGGGAGCTTCTAGACTTAATTATCTCTTGTTTTATTATCTTTGGTGTTATGGTGTTAAAGGCCACTGATCATGAAGTGCACTTTTGGTATGCACTGACCATAGCAGGTATAATTATTTAAATGGCAGACTGCAGGTTCTTATCTTAAGTTCTCCTTCCATAGATTTAAACACTTTTAACTTCAGTGAGAAGCCTTGACAGCTTTATTCTGCTAAATTCCACTAGTTCATTTGTCTGCTAAGACTTTAAAAACTCTTAGAAAGTAAACCTTTTCAGAATTTAAAAGATGGAGGGGATGACCTTTTCATCCCAATGCCTTCCTTCTGTCAAGGTAACTAACACAAATTGAAACAGTGAGCTACACTGTGAAAACACCATCTTAATGGTAAAAAAAAAGGTTTTTCCCTCATCTTCTTCCAAGAGAAGAATTACTACCAGAAATTCTCACAGGGGATGACTGCCACAGGAGACAATTATTCCTTGAAAGAAAAATATTAAACTGACACAGACATATACTTCCTCCAACACTGGTGACAGGAGCTTAAATTCTCCTGAGGTTCCCCAATCCCAAACTGTCGGTATTAAGGCTCAATGAGGGACTCCTCATTTCTGCTAAAGAGTACTGGTAGTCTTCCCCACTACAAAGAGATGTATCTCATCTTAAGGAAAATCAGCCAGAAAGACACAGTAATGGAACCTGTACATCCTGATTATCAGTCCTGTACTTTAAGCACAACACATCTATCCTAAACTTTATATCCTAATTGTCCTGATAGGCATGAAAAGTAAAGGGACTATCAACATATTCACTTTAGGAGTAACTGAACATGGTTCTGCCTTTATTCCTCTGGTAGAAGAAGTAAGTCTTTTGAAAATAGTTTGTGAATGATCATTTGTAGTTCCATTTGCACTGACTGAAGTGGCCAAAAGGATTTGGAATAAAATGGAGGAAAAATGGTATTTCAAATCAACAGTAATTATTATCATTATTTTAATATGCATTTTATTTTTAAACTGTAAATAATGGCAGTGTTTTTCCTGTCCAAGAGTATATTGCTTTCCAAATGGGAAACCAGGATGAAACTTCCTCAGAATGACAATGGACTGATTGGAGCAGTGTTAAATCTCACTTTTTCAGATCTATTGAAGAAGATTTTGAACTTGACTGTGTAGTAAAAGGCAATTTTTTTGAAAATCACAAAGAAAAGATAGCTCTGTCTTAAATATAAGCTATATCCCACAGCGAATCCAAGTACACTTTTAAGTCATAGACACCAGTGTTAAACAGGTTAGAAACCTGTTCTTACCATCTTATTTTTTGGCAGAATGTTCAAATATAGAAACAATGATGGCATAAATTTATGTAATAAGAAAATATGAGAGCTATCAATTGCATTTTACAACAATACTTGATTTTTTTTGTCTACCAGTTGTAATAAAATGAAGACTTTTTACTAGTTTCTTTATGCACACAAAGCTAAAATGACTTTGCTTCAGTATTGAAAGACTTAGGGGAAAAAAAGTTTCCTGTGGAGTTTTTAAAGTCCTTATTACCTCCAATAATTGCAGAGTCACTTCTGATTGCATTAGCTAAGGGCTTTCCCTCATCTATTGGTCCAGAGTGATCTGCAGCAGAAAAAAAAAAGGGGAAGAAAATGACAGACAAATAGAAGGGTTTTCAAGAAAGTCTCATGTGGTTAGAAGCTCATTTACAATATGGCACAGAGGCAGTATTGTGGGTCAGTAAGCATGCAAAGAACAGTGATGTAGATGACATTTTGCAAAGACAAAAAGAGAAATGTAAACGTTCAGATGAATAGAAAAGGCTAGAGAAAAGAAAGTAAGTGTATATGAAAGACAACTATTTTAAAAAAACTCCTGATGTATTAACTCATATGGAAAAAATAAAAGTCATCTGTAATTCAGGTTATAAGTACGCTATGTAGATTTCAGAGATCAGAGAAATTGATAACCATATGTTACCTGCAAATGAATGGGTTGTTTCACTCAGTGTTGAGTCAGCTCCAGCTAAAGTACCACAGCTGGATTCAATGAAACGTCCCTTTACAGTGACAGGGGCTGAGCTGCTGTGGTGCAGTGCAGCCTTCAAAGGAGCAATGTGGTTGAACTGCAGTGAAGAGAGACATCCAGTAAACCCCTGAGAGTTTGCCTTCATAGTCTCCTCATCTATATCACTGTCCTCTGTTAATCGAAAGGAAGAGAACACAATTAATCATAGCATAAATGTACAAAATAAAGAAACAGAAGAATAAATGAATAATTAACCTGTGTTTCTCTGAGCATATCTGAGTTGCAGCAACATACGTAGATTCACTGAATCCCTTTCTTGTCTGTCTTTAATGAAAAGACAGTCAGATATATTAAATCAGGTGTTTGTTTGTTTATTTGTTTTAACAGATGATAGTTGCTAATCTGCTAAGGAAAATGCTTTCAAATTATGGCAGCAAGTTCCAAAGCAAAAATATTCTAATATTAACTAAAATATTTAAATTAAAATGCATCAATTTTTTGTTCTGCAAAAATACAAGGATGGCACTTTAACAATACATCTTCTTAGATTTTTCTCATAAATAAAAATTTTTGAAATATATTCCCTTCATAGATTGATAGATCTACTCCATCCCATCACTATTAAGTCTATCAAAACATGAACTCTTTGAAGGTATCAGATCCTGGAAATCCATCAAAATATTTTCTGCAAAATTTTAAAAAATTAATAGTATTCCAATTTACTATACATTTTAAAACTTGTTACCATAATTTTTCCCATAAAGGGAGAGTTAAAAAAAGATACCTCCTGAACTTACTCTCTTGAGTTGCTTTTCTGAATGCATGTGCACAGCATGTCAGAACTCGCTGTTGATTCACCAGATAATGCTCACTAATTAAGTACTTCTGATGTGGAAAACATTTTATTTTAAGCAAAAAATCTGGAAGTACTAGTTATTCAAAGAGGGCTCATAAGAGAAGTAAAGTTTCAAGTATTTGCAAATAAAATGGGAATTTTATCTCATTCATTTCTAACTTCAACCTATCCTAGAACCCATGAATGAACTTGTGATCTTTGTAATGGCTACCATAAAAATTTTAAGTACCAATGTCCAGTGGACTCCTCAATAAAATGTAGGTTAATAGTGAAAAATTTATAATGAGTTCTGGGAGAATATTGCAAAATAGCACAGTAGCATTTTCCTCAACTACTCATTGCTCACTGCAGTGATGATATATTATTAGATAGATGAATGCTAGCCAAAAGTCTGCCCACCTACATCCATGGGTTACATAAAAAGTTGGCTGTTTAACAGCCTCTGTTCTCCTCACAGCTGTATTTGATGAGTGCCTATGCAGCGAAGGATCTGTTAGGATTTGTTTTAAGAAAAATATTAACATTCAGGTGGCAAGAGAATATTGTTGCAAACCTTTGCAATAAAAATATATACCTCTAAATATAAGTAAAATTGAAAACCTGAAGAGTAGAGAGATTTCCATTACTTTTCACTTTCCTATACAAATAATTTATCAAATATTGTATAAGTATAATATGATAGGAAATTAGATATGATTCATCCTTTCCATTCACTAGACTGCATAATTAGAAATTACTGCTGTGAGGAAGAAATTTACTAGGAGGTTGATAAGGCACTGGAACAGGTTGCCCAGAGAAGTTGTAGATGCCCCATCTCTGCAAATGTTCAAGGCCAGGTTGAATGGGGATTTGAACAACCTGATCTAGTGAAAGATATTGCTGTCCATGGCACAAAGGTTAAAATTAGATTATATTTTAAGGTTGTTTCCAACTTAAAGGATTCTGTATTTTTACGATCTCATAATGCAGCCTATTAAATTAATTACACTGAACACATAATTCAAATCTTTTGCAATTAATCTCCTTGCCTATCTATTTTTCAAGACAAGTTGAACTTCAGTTTTTTCCTCAGAATAGAGTAGAAAACTAATTTTAATTTCGATTCACATTATCTGAATGTAGATAGAGGTCAGACAGAAACTGGCAGAGACTTACTGCCTTCCACTCAGTGGCATGATGGTCTATATTAGATAATGTTTTCTTCTCAGTAGAAGATTATTTTGAAAAACAAAGCATTTTCCACTATTAAAACAGTATCTCTGAGTGTATTACAATGGAAGAAACATTGATTTATCAAAGCTTTTATACTATTCCCAAAGGTACTATACAAAAAATGATAGACTTATATGGATCTTGGAGGAACACCTTTGTTACATCGTAATAAAATTTCTCTGAATGAAACCACATGCAACTGAATGTGAAAAAAAAATTCTTCAATGTTCTGGTTTAAGGTAGGTCTTATATAAAACACATGAATAGTTCTTATAAGTCTGAGGGAGCAAGATGAAATAATATATTGTCTATACTAAGCATGCAAGAAAACTCAGTGTCTTCTACATTACTTATCACATCTTTCTTATGAGGAAAGGCTGAAGGAGCTGGGCCTCTTCTGCCTGGAGAA
The DNA here is from genome assembly GCA_026770055.1 of Myrmophylax atrothorax. Classification (NCBI taxonomy): domain Eukaryota; kingdom Metazoa; phylum Chordata; class Aves; order Passeriformes; family Thamnophilidae; genus Myrmophylax; species Myrmophylax atrothorax. The sequence goes on from JAOXXN010000364.1 coordinate 33,369,734, forward strand.
GACATGACTGAGAGGAGATCTCCTCAATGCATGTAAGTAACAGAATGGAGGGTGTCAAGAGGATGGAGCCAGGCTCTTCTCAGTGATGCTAAGCAACAGGGCAAGAGACAATGGTCAGAAAATGATGCACGGGAAGTTCAACCTAATATGAGGAAAAATGTTACTGTGCAGGTGACCAAGAACTGGAAAAGACTTCCCAGAGAGGTTGTGTAGTCTCCTTCACTGGAGATATTCAAGAACTGCCTAGACACAATCTTGTGCCATGTGGCCGTGCCTTCCAACCTTACTCACTCTGTGATTCTGTGATCACAGTTTTCTGAATTTATTTCTACAAAAAGTCTATGTTAACACATTGTTTATTTTGAGACATTTTTAAAGAATGGGAAACCATCACTCCTTTGCAGCAGTTTACTGGATGAATGCTCAAGTACCAACAAGATAGAGAAGAAGGAAATTTACTTAACAAGCTTTGTTTTGCAATATAATTCATAATTTCTGTTCAAAATCACATTTATTAAAAATAAATAGAATTTTTTCCAGTAAAAGTGATAACCTAATTGCCATATAAAATTATAAATATTTAGTTATAATTTGTATCCAATAATTCATAGTTTTGTAAATTTTTTTTGTCTTCATCCAAGACCATTTGTGGAAGGGTTAAATTAATCAGTTGAACTACAATATGCTTAAGAGCTCAAACCATCGTTAATTAATATATATCACAAACAGTTTTCATTGTTGCAACAAAGAGTGCTATTAGAGGATGAATGCAAAGATGCAGTCTTACTTGACCTGGGAATTTAGAAACAGAGACTTCAACTGTTTAATATCTTTGTTGGTGAAATGGACGATTCGACTCTATGTACTCCAAAAAGTTTTTCCATGTGTGAGCAGTCAATACGCTGGAGTGAAGAGATACTCTATGGAGGTACCTTGACAGGCTTGAGAGTTGGGCCTATCAAACCTCAAAAAGGCCAAGTGCAAAGTCCTGAGCTGCGTCAGGGCAACCCCAAGCAAAGATACAAGCTGGGCAGACAATAGATTGAATGCTGTCCTGAGGAGAATGACTTTGGGATATGGGTGGACAAGAAGTACGACATGAGCCAGAAATGTGCACTTGCAGCCCAGAAAGCCAGCTGCATTCTGGAAATGTTCAAGGCTAGTTTGGATGGAGCTCTGAGCAAGCTGGTAGTGGAGGGTGGCTCTGCCTATGACAGGGGGCTTGGAATGAGATGGTCTTTAAGATCCATTCCAACCCGGGCCGTTCTATTAGTCTATGACTTTCTGATCCTAGGCTGCATCAAAAGTGGAACATCAAGCAGGTTGAGTGAGATGACTCTGCCCCTTTGCTCTGGTTAGACTCCACCCAGAATACTGTATCCAGCTCTGGGGTGCTTGACACAGGAAACATGGGGACTTGTTTGACCAAGTCTAGAGGAGGATGATGAAGAATAGTGAAAGGACTGGAGTACATCTGTGATGAGGAAAGAGTAAGAGACTAAGGGTTGGTTGTTCATCCTGAAGGAGAGAAGGCTCCAGGGTGACTTACAGCAGCCTTCCAGTAAAGAAAGCTACAAGGAAGCTAAATGGTGACTTCTTACCATTAGGCAAAAACAGGACAGAGGGGCTTTAAACTGAACTGTAGATTTAGATTGAAAATGAGGAAGAAATTCCTTACTGTGTGGGTGAGAGACACTGCAACAGATTACCCAGAGAAGCAGTGGATGTTCTCAGATTGAAAATGTTCAAGGCCAGTGCATGGGGCTTTGAATAACCTGGTCTAGTGGAAGGTTCCCTACCCGCAGCAGTGGTGTTGGAACTAGATGATCTTTAAGGTCTTTTTCCACCCAAACATATGAGTCTATGAAATTACTTTGAGGAAAGAGTAACATCCTTCAAATTTGCACCAGCACTAAATCTTCTTCTATCATGGAGTTTTCCCAGTTTGAATGGGATGAAAATAATATGATCTTGAAAAATTCAGTCCAAGCTATTTCTGTTTTCTTTAACGAATATTGACTAAATTGTAATTCTAGATAGGTATATTCCATTTTGATCATTATTGTAGAGGAAGAGATGTATTTTGATGAATCATCACTAGACAAAATATTTTGTCATAGCTTAACTAGGTTTTACAAAGATTTGACTTACATTACCATATTCTTAATTGTTTGCAACAACATCTAATCACAGGAAGCTTTTCAAGGTTGGTACATGATTAACGGTATTCTACCATCTTTGTATATGATTTCAACATGGTTTATTTTTTCTTCAGAATAAAAAACAACGTGATGTTTCATAATTCTTGATTGCAAAACAAGAAACGAAGAAGGGTACAGTTGTTTTTAATGGAACCCACTTGATTATCTTTTCAGGAATCACTTAGCCATGATTATATCTGTATTTCAACAGAACTGAAGTTTCTACATTGATTGTCACTCTGTTTGAATAAATTCATGACAACAAATGTCTCTCAATGAGATTAGGGTTACTTTTTATGCCCACAATGACATGCTGATCCATGTTTTAGAAAACCCTGTGGTGTTCCACTTACCTAAAATCTTGCCAAGTGTGAGAGACTTGATAGCATTGAATTCTGGGCCTGAAGACAGAATAAACTTCATTCTTTCCTTTTGGTTAACCTGTATGATAGAGTGATGAACAAAGTAAAAGATACTAGTTAAGATTTTTGAAAAAGCAGGTAAGATCAAGTTGAAAAATAAGAGAATCTGGGGAAGGCATTTGTTAGTTAATGCATAAAACTAATCAGAAAATAGATTATCAGTTTCTTCAGATCACTGATTATAACTGTGATACTTAAGCATCCCACTTAATAAGCCTTTATGTATCTTATTGATTTGACTGATTCCTTCTTTTTCATCTATAAGATACATAAAGATAGTAAACCTTAAAAAATATGAAAAAGTCTCTTTTCACTAAAAAAGGCACTCAGTATTTAGTTGATAAAAATTAAATATTATATTGCAAATATTCTGCCTTCCAGGGTACCTCTAGAAAGTACTTCAAGGCAAGTAACAATGTATAATTAGGCAAACCAAGACCTAGCCTCAAAATACTAAATTGTAACATCCAGGCTTTTAAAACTTCAATTAAAAAAAAAAAAAAACCAAAAAAAAAAAAAGAAAAGAAACCCAAACTTTTTTGCATGTTAGTATCTACCATTAGAAAAATAAATATATCTATTTTATAATGAAATTTTCACAAAAAACCCCAAATATATTCTCCTTAATAGCCACATTTGTTTGCTGATATAACAGAGACCAAAGAAAATTTTACAGAAGCCTTAAATTATTACCTGGGTGTTAATATATTTGTATTTAGTTTAATGCATCATTTGAATCAAAAAAACAAAATGCAAGACCCAAAATAAATGACAGCAGTAACACACCTTTAACAAATTTTGAAAATTTAACCAGCGAGCAATTAACTATATTTTCACATAAAATTATGAAGCAATGTTAACCTTCTGAAATAGACAAGATTAACATCCAAGAGACTGGCTAATGTAAATTTTCAGTATGCATCATCAGACTGCTAATCTTTTCTTTGCTTACTTGAGATACTGAAACACAGTTTATTTGGGAGAAATTGTCTTCTTGCAACTATTTACTTCATTTTTCTTTGGATCTTCCACTTTCTTACAATAATCCACCTTTTTTTCACCCTAACTGAATTACCTCTACAAAGAGTATTTCTTCCTCTCTGTTAATCTTCACATGTTGAAGTTGCCCATCTGCCATGCTTTTGAAACCAATGCTGAAGACATCAGGATCTTGATGGCTATCTAGCTTGTACCGAATCTGTAAACTTCCTGTAGGTATAAACAGAGCAAAAGTAGTAGTACACTACAGACACAACAGGCAATACAAATCACATACAGCTTCACAGGTGCACTTCAATGGCAAAACAAGTGGGGGATTTGCTTAAGGAATTAGTCTATGAGAAATGGATGCAAGGCAAAAAAAAGGGCAATAGAACGAGTAATAGCAATGTTGGCAATAGTATATAGTGGAAAAGATAGTCATAAACTCTCTCAAATCTGATTAATGAGTTAAAATTTGGGCAGAAATTTTATAGGTACTACTAACATTCAGATGAGAAAGACTAAATCTGATACTTCTTATAATTGTGACTTATCAAATATGACTCAGTACTTCACAAGCACTGTTCTGACATAATGTTTACCTTTTTCAGAGCTATAAACCTCTGACCAGTTGAATTAAGTACAACGTGGTATAATAACTTCTAGCTCACACTCCATTCTTTATTGTTACCTCCCAGAATACCGTCTCTACACATATACTCACACAGAGACTCATGGCAGAACACAGAGGTAATGTAATTTTCTTGTCAGAAAAGTCCTCTGAACTGCAGAGGGACTACAACTTTCTACTCATCCTCTGGAAATCAATGCCCATGTCAGACCCAGGTTTAGTCATGAGCAAAACATATTCCATCTCACATCATGAAGATTTTACTACAGTTATTCTATATCCAAGTATGTATCTGGTAAAGCACAGAACCTTCTTGGAGCACAGAACCACAGTGACTGCAAAGAGTCTTTGATACACCTAAAGATGTAATTCAGTCTGTAGAGGTTTTTTAATTAAAATAAAAGAAAAAATCTAGGCTTCGAAGAAAGAATGCAAAAGAAAGATTGAACTAACATTTAACATTCAGCTTAAATTGAAACATTAATTATGTGTAATTTCACAGCCGTATATATATATTTATTTTCATAGGTATATAAACAGATTGTGAAATCAATTGAATGAAATGACCTCTGATTAATTTTGGAAATGGGTAATGCACATTCTAAAAGTAGTTTATTTAATTATTTATTTTGAGGATGGCAATTAATAGGCCTCATGAGTAGCACACAGCTCAGATAAATTTTGATTTTCATTTTGAAACTTTAAAACCTAAAAATTTCTACAGTAGTTTCAGAAATAAGTAGTTTGACGTGATAAAAAATCCACCAGTAGTGAGAGGTGAAATTACAGTAGGAAGAAAGTTTTTCGTGTGGAAAGAATTGCTTGATACAAGATAAAAAATAAAAATACCATCTAAAGCAACCAGAAGACAATAAATAGTTTGTGATTAGGTCTGAAAATCATAGAGAATTTGAATTTACAGTTATGATGTTTGCGTTTCCAGACAGCTGATCTGAGCACTCACCGTTTCTAGTGAGAATGACTGAGAGGTATTCCTTGTAGAAGGAGCTGACATAAAGCAGTAAGCTTGGTGTCCGCATTGTTCGAAAGGCAAATGTAATTTCTTCCCTGTTCAGTGTCATGTCAGCATAGAAAGAAGAAGCAGGAGAACTGAAATTTTTAGCTAACGTGTAGTATTCTTGAAAGTTGTATGTCACAGAAGTGCCAGTCCCGAAATAGGCAGAGATCTCTGAAACAAAATTAATTAAATATTTAAATTTCATGCACAATAATACTAAAGTACTTTTTTTTGTTTTTTAGTTCTACCACACAACTGAATACAACCTATTCTTGACTATGTAGACAAATATGAAAAATAAACATAAATGAAATTAGCATTTAGAACTATGGAGAAATGTAAGACCCAGCCTGGGCTAGTTCAAAAGCTCATTTATATGAATGTCTTAAAAATCTGTTTTGCAAAGAAGTGCATTTGCTTGTACATTTTTTTCTTTACTGTTCATCCTAGTCCTCAAACCCAATATATACTGGCTTCTAAGTATACTGCTCCTACAAATAGATGGGTGCAGCAATTTGAATCCTAACATATAGATTATACTTGGCCACATCAGAAACATGTATGTGGGAAAAGAGACTGGTCAGGTGGGAAAAAGAAAAGGAAAATACAAACTATGTTATGAGCTTCCTATGGATGAAACACTTAGGGAGGGCCTCTCTAGCTCTTTTATTTCTCACAGCACTTGTCTAATAAAACGAATTCTCTGAAACTATCCTGTTTTCACACACAACCTTCACATTTTGGAAAATTTACTTGAAATTCCTGTAATCTGGCCCAGTACCTTTTATAACAGGTGACTAAAAGTTATTACTGTAAGTCATCCCACACTTTTAGCAACAGAAGCCACTCTGAGGAATATTATGAGTGTAACTGTTAGTCATTTCTGCAGTTTGTGCACAGGAGGAAAACATTATTCCACAAACCATGGCATTAGGTCCACAGTGGTAGATAAAGATAGACATCACATGAGTCTCTTATTTTTTGTTGTGGCAGTGATGTCTGCGCAGATGTTGTACTCACTAATTTAGGGAAGCATGTTGTGGCATTTAAACTGCTTAGTACCTTTCAGAATGCATTTAGTGCATGGAGGAATCAAGTAATTTTTAGCAAAGCTGAATTATATACAAACACCAGAATTCCTACATAAACTTCCATTTTTAAAATTTAAACTTGATGCATTGTGATCATGTAGTAGTATGATATCTTCACCAAAGAACTACTTGAAGATGGATGGAAAAATGAGCTCAGTCCCATTTGCAAAGGTCTCACTTTCTTCTTACAGGAAAAAGTAGATTCAAGTTCTTCTGCTTCTTGGTTTGTTTTCCAAATAGATTTAAGTTCTTCTGCTTCTTGGTTTGTTTTCCAAATTCAGTTTTAGTTTTAGATTAATATTTGAAAGATATAAATATAAATGTTTTAGCATAAAGATATAGTTTCTAGATTTGCTATAGTATCAGTTAATCAAAGGAGCTTCATGAAGATGCTGATCCTCTCAGGTAATGTGGTTCCTGCTTTAATAGTGTATGACAAAGCTAACTGTGGAGAAACAGTGTTTAGCAAAACTTATAGATATTGAAAAAATTAAATGACTATGAATCTACATTATGTAAACCAAATATTTTGCAAGCATTTAAACATATCTTTAAAGAGCTGGAAAGGTCTTGATCTGAACTGCATGGTCCTGTTTTCAATAATTGATACACTGAAAAGAAATGCTTGCCTTTCTTACAGAATGGACCAGCATAGGCAGAGAAAGTGCAGTCACAGGAGAATCCACTGTATTTCTCTCTACATTTTCCACCATTATGACACAGGTTACCATAGCTGCTACAATGTCCAGGACAGCCTGGTTCAACTCCCGGTGTTATCTTTGCTCTCTCTTCCAGGTCAAGGGCCATTCCATTCAACCGTAAAGAACGAATGCATCCCAAGAAGCCTTTCTGCCTGGATGCTGTTCCACCTGAAAATAAATTCATATGAACTTTTTAAAACTTTAAAAAAATGATGTGTAAAACCTTCTTTATGTTTTACAGTCTCTGAACAGCATTATATGACTTTCCAAGAAACAAGTCTATGCATGTGAAAATATTTATAAGTATCTTTAAAAGCATGTCTGATTTTTGCTTTTATCAAGTAATTACAGTGAGCCCTTGAAGATTTAATGAGAAAAAAAGAGTATTTCACAATAAAATAGCAAGGCATGATGCACATTTCTACAAATTTACAAAGGAATAAGGTCCAGAAATTAGGTGGGGTTTTTTAGCTTTTTTTTTTTTTTTTTTTAAGGGAAAGGAAGCAGGGGGAAGGTAGGAGAGGGGAGAAGAAGGAGGAAGGGAATGGAACGAGAGGTGAGGCAAAGGGGAGAGGAGGGGAGCAAAGAAGAGAAGGGAAAAAAATAAAAGCAACAGGAAATGAAATAAGGAGCAATGAAATGAGGGGATGGGACAGTGATGAGCTGTACAGTTACACTCTTTCAATATCCTACTGACTGATAAACTGATCTGTGTCTGTCTCTGTGAGTCTCATGGTATGGATCATGATACCTGTATCAATTAAATTCTCTTGGAGACACTGACAGCAAATGGCTTGGACAGGTGCACTCTTTGCTGAGTTAAAAATCGGCTGGATGAACAGGTCCAGAGAGTGGTGGTGCACAGTGCTACATCCAGCTGATAGCCAGTCACAAGTGGGTTTCTCCAAGGCTTAGTACTGGGGCTAGTTCTGTTTAATATTTTCATTGGTGATTTGGATGTGGGCATTGAATGCATCAGCAGTAGGTTCACAGATGACATGAAGTTGGGTGAGAGTCTTCATCTGCTGCAGCGTAGGAAGGCTCTGCAGAGGGACTTAAATCAATGGGCTGAGACCAATGCTATGAGGTTCAATAACGCAAAGTGTTGGGTCCATCACTTCCGTCAAAACAACCCAATGACAGGCTGCAGGCTTGGGGCAGAGTGGCTGCAAATCTGCTTCGTGGAAAAGGATGTGGAGGTGCTGGCTGACAGCCAGCTGAACATGAGCCATCAGTGTGCCCAGGTGGCCAAGAAGGCCAGTGGCATCCTGCTTTGTATCAGAAACAGTGCAGGCAGCAGGACCAGGGAAGTAATTGTGCCCTTTTATGTGGCACTGGCAAGGCCAACCCATCAAGTACTGTGTCCAGTTCTGGGCCCCTCACTGCAAGAAGACATTGCCATGCTGGAGCATGTCTAGAGAAGGGCAATTGAGCTGGTGAAGGATCTACAGAGTAAGTCATATGAGAAACAGCTGAAGGGGCTGGGGCTGTTTAGCCTGGAGAAGAGAGCTTATCACTCTTTACAACTGCCTGTAAGGAGGTTGTAGCCAGGTGGAGGTTGGCCTCTTCTCACAGGGAACTTGCAACAGAACGAGGGAAAATGGCCTCATTCTGTGCCATCAAGGGAGATTCAGTTTGGGCATCAGAAAGACTTTTTTCACAGAAAGGCTTAAATACTGAAACGGGTTGCTCAGGTGGAGTCCCCAGTCCTGGAAGTATTCAATAAACAACTGGACATGACACTTAGTGCTGTTATTTAGTTCACCTGGTGCTGTTCAAAGGTTGGACTTGATGACCTTGGAGATCTTTCCCAAGCTCAATGATTCTATGATACCTCTCAGCTTGTGTCTGTACTGACATACTTTGTCCCATAATGGAAGCTGTGTCCATTCTTCAGTAGTAGGAAGGTTCATGCTCCTCAATACAGAGGAATACCATCCAAGTCATACTTGACTACCAAGCACAGGGGATAATGATATAGGGCAATCCTAGGACTAACAAGAGCTGCTGATTCATTTGTTTTCACTGTTTTTTATTTATAGGGCATTTCCTGACAAGTAACATTTTATTCATCTGGATTGCTTAGCAAGGTGTGTAATCTACATACCATCTCTTTTGTCCTTTGCTGCAAAACTTACTCTGATATTTCCTGTCATTTGTTCTGTTTTAAAAAGTAAAAGCAGAAAATATCCACAATGTGTAAGATTGCAAACTATAATTCCCATGCAATTCCAGTTATCATTTGGTTAAATATTTCCACGCAAATCATCCATTTTGAGCCTTTTTCATTTTAATGTTTGTAAAATTCTTGGTGATACATGGAAAATCTTGACATATCTGTGGTTATTTTTAATTATAATGAAACAAAACCATCTAACAATATGGCACTTTAATGTCATCTCTTTTAAAATGGCAGGGAGTTTGGAAGTAGATGATCTTTAAGGTCCTTTCCAATCCTAACCATTCTACAAGTCTATGGTCCTATGATTTTAAGGGAAGCTCTAGGCTTTAGTTTTACTTCTGGTTTTGGAAAACCATAGTGCAAACAACTAAGGAGTGTTTTAGCTCGAGGAAATCACAGTCCCTATATGTTAGTGGCTGAATGTTGGGTGATCAAGGAAGGTATGAGGCATACGAGATGACTAGTTAAGAATGCCTCTGCTGTCATTCCTAAGACACTGCATGTTTCATTTTTCTCTAGGTACTTTAGCTGACTTGAACAAACAACACTGAATCTGTACCAACGGATTGAGTCAGTGGAAGTAGTCAAACAGTAAGTCTCATTGTGCTCTCTACTAAAGAAAATTGTATATAATTGAAGAGATGAAAGAATTGCATAAATAGTTGGGAGTTATAAAAATTTGCTTTATTTGAAAGACTGGTGAAACTCAAACACAAACTAAACTAAATACCATATTGATCCAAATAGCAATATTGGAGTTGAAGGAAGTTTATGACAAAAAAATTCCTGCAGTCTTAGTAAACTTGCATATATTTTCTTCAGGAAATGCATGACATAAAGGATTAAAATCAATCACTATCATTTGTCATGTTACACTTCAAAATCATTGTCTTGCCAGAAAATGCAACTATTAATACAGGATAATTTAGTATTATCTTGTTTGGAGGCAAGGTTAGAAGGACTAGAGACCAACAAATCATCAAAATATTTAGAGAAAGTGTTTAGACTTGATAGAACCATTTACCCTTGATGCCTTTTGAGGCACAGGCCAGAATTCTGACCAGAGCACACAAGGCTTTCCTTTCCGTTTAGTTTTTCCTAGGGATTCACAGTGTTTGTAGCTGCAGTTTAAGAACACTTGACCTTAAGTACATTCCTTCCACATACAGAGCAAATAAAAACTATGTCAATGTAGTATGATTTTCTCACAGCATATCTAAATAGAAGTCAGTTTAAAAGTAGGGCAAACTTTACATGTGCTTATACTATACATCATACATATAAACCAGAAACTTATAAATTCATAATAAGAGAATAATTTAGTAAAAACCGTATGTAACACATAGCTCTATATAGCTTTTTTAATAACTAGAGAAAATAATCCTTTTTTATTCCATTTCTGCTTTCTCCCGCATTTTATCTAAATATGCTAATGTCATATATCAACCTAAGAAGTTGTGGATGAAGAGAGATGACATAATTTCCTTGAAATTACAAAAATAGCACATCCTCCTTCAGCAGATTACATCCTCTCAAGAGATAGTGCAAACCTGGGTCCTTGGATTGTCCTTCAAACAAACCTCAAAAAAAGTAAACTTCTTTTTAAATCCTGTCCAGAAGTAACTATTGGCTAAGGCACTCAATTTGTAATCTCAAAATAGTGCAACATTTCCATGGATTTTTCACAAAGGCTCTCATGTCATCATACAAATTGTTTTCAAAACACCTGATTGTCATCTGTTTTTCTTCCCATCCCCCACCTCTCCCTCTTGCCCTTTCATATTTTTATGATGATAATTAGAAAATATTCTGTGAAGTGCCTACCTACAAAAAGCTGGCTGTTGAGCTGCAAACGAATATGTCCATCAGGTGGAGCACTGTCAGATCTTTGAGGAAGCTGATCTATTTGTAAGGATGCCTCTTTGACATTTCGTTCAGCCTTCACATAATGCCACTGGTTGTCATTTAAGGAAGTGAGTGATTGCACTATAACTTCACTAGGTCCATTTCCAACATCAAATGAAAAAATCACTTCAGAAGGAGCTAGAAAGAGGATAGTAATAATGGACTTTTAAATTGTTTCACAGTTAATTTGGTCAGAAAATCATTGAGTAGCAGAACAAATTACTTTAAGGTCTGGTCTACTATTTCACAGGATAAGGCTGATTGTTTCAGAGGAAAAGTTTACTTTTGAGGCCTGCAGTTCACTTTTCACACTCACTGACGCTGAGAGCAATGATTTATTCACAGCATGGAAATCAATCTGTTTGTGAACACATAGAGAACAGAGTAGTCAAGGAACAGTGAAATGTGCTATCTTTGCTATTTTTCAGTTTGGATGAAATGTACATGCTAACTGAGTGCCATTGTTAATGAGATTTTAATTATCACCACTATAATCCATTCAGCATCTTTTACTGTCTACTTGCTTTTGTTATTTATTTCCACCGTCTCTACAAATATCACAGGCTAAATTTGATATAGTTTATAAGACTATGTATGCCATGATTTAAATTGAATTTTTCTCTAGTAAATTTCACATTACACACTTTTATAGTTTGCTTAGAATATCAAAACTGAATCTTCGCAGCTCAAAGTAATATGAGAAATATGCTGAAAACTGAAGATCTGAAAATCGTGAATATTCTCTCTGAAACTTTTTCACATATTCAAGGACAAGTACCTACGAAAACAAGTAATCTCTAAATAAGGGATAGCCATAATTTTGAATTATTAAGGATATCATTACAGGGATATAGGATTGATAAAATTCCATAAATCCAAAAAAAGGTTTGCAACATTGAATTCTAATAGAAAAGTAAAACAAATATACGTATTCAAGGGAAACAGATCAGTTTCAAATAACATTTTAAAGAAGAATTCACTGAATTAGAACAAAACATTCAATGAAATATTTTCATTTTCAGTTTTTAGAGATACATTAGACCTATTATAACATTTAGATCCACTTTGGCCAACCTTTAGTCTGAGTAATGCCACATGTTTGCAATCCCTTAAACTCTGAATCTTGTTGTTAAAAAGTACTTTTTTGTAACAGTGGAACCCGAGAGAAAAGTAAAATGATAAACCATTTCCCTTACCAAATAAAATAAAGCATAATGTGCAGTCAATTTTTAAATATTTTTGTAATAAATGAATTCTGCTTAAAATCAGTTTTAAACACTAATATGAAATAATTTATGTCTGAAGCCAGTTCCTCAATAAAATTAATTTTAGGATAAATTTCTTTTATTCAGACAAAACTGGGAGCTCAGACTCCATTTCCGGAGGTGTAAAAGAAAAAAAATCCAACCACACAGTAGGAGAACAAAAGCAACAGAAACTCCATGTGACTGGCTAAAGAGAATTTCTGCTGAATGTTACCTTCTGCAGGGAGGCCTTTGCAATCCTCTGGATGCTGTTGGAGTGAAGCCTGAAAACACAAATTTGGCTTTGAACTCACTGAATGTGCCTATTAAATAGCATATCAGCATCTGATAAATAACGTTATTGTTTAGATTTTAAAGGCAAGAAAACATAGAATAAAGATTTTTAAATAATCACTTAAATAATGAGTTATGTTGGTACCACTACAAAATCAGTATAATCTGGAAAAATAAAGGAAATCAAGCACAAAGTTCCATAGAGGGAGGCCCAAATAACAAGGATGGCCATATGATCATCTATTGTAATATCTGAAGACAAATGAAAAAAGTGAAAAATATAATCACTTTTTATAATATTTTAAGTATTTTTAGCTAAAAGCAACTACATTGTAAGTTTGAAAGAAATTTTTGATTTATAAGAACAGTGGTGAAACCACCTGTGGAAAGTATGCTACAGGATGTATAAGGACTGGGTTCCGAAATTTGTCTCTTGCAAAAAAAGACATAGCCAAAGAGCACTTTGGTTATTTCTTGGGCAGCAGAAGAGGCTGCATACCTTGGTGTTCCTCAAAAATTATCCAAGCATTGCAGGGACTCTCGTGACCCCAATGCATTCAAACATAGGCAGAGCACAGCTACAGATTGGCAAAGTGGAGCAGAAGATGCAGCTGATGGTAATCCTGGAGAGAGGTTAGTGGCTAGCTGTGGCTAAAATAATTAACAGGCAGCACAGCAAGAGAGATGTTCAGAATATTGAGTGAGAGCATCATATGCAGAAGAAGAAAATGATTATAAAGTAATATGCTACAGAATGCAAAATCCAAGCATTTTCCATAAAGGAAACTATTGAATACCACTCATCCTGGGCAGTAAGTTGCAAATTTGGGCAGACAAAGGCTGTTAGCATCTGCATATTGGAGTCTTCTGAACTATTTTCAAAGCAATTTCAGAAGCCCAACCAAATCAGTACACCATAGTGTTCCCAGCGATGCTTTAAATTTCTGCTTAACTCATTGTAAATAAATTTCCAATGACCCTCCAGTATAGAATACTCAGAATGTAACCTGTGGTCATACAAGTATCTAATATAGTGTACTATTGAGAGCTGAATCACCCTTGATGCTTTCAACCACTACTTCTGCAGAAGATTACAGGAGATCAGGAAAATGTCCAAATAGTTTTTATAATTCAGTGAAAAAAACCCCAAACCAAACCAACCAACCAAACCCAAAACTGAATCAAACAAAACCACCACAACAACACCCCCCCTCCCAATAAAAAACCAATGAAAAAAAAGCCCAAAGAAACAAAAGGAACAAATATCTTTGAGGCAATTCCCTTACTCTCTGTTTTAAAATGCAGCTAGTATGCAACATCAATTTGTGTAACAGTGTTCTAGTACACAGATGCACTGCAGTGTTTTTAACTTCATAAAACCAAAGACATATAACTCAGCTTCACATTTCCTATTAAGATGCTCGATCTGACTGGGTTTTTTTGCAAAGTTAGACTTCAAGGTCTAAAGATAATTAGTTCATAAATAAAAGAATTAAAGTCTGAGAATTATCAATAAAATGTTAAGAAAAAATATTTTCTTAACTGAATGCCAAATGTTAATGTCATAATGAGTTTTCAACATTGTCATGATATCTTCTTAAGCAGTGACAACTGACATTTACATTATTGTTACACAAATAATTTACATTATTGTTACACATTAATTTGTGTGGACCTATTAATACAATATCAAGTGTAGGTTGATGATTTACATTCACATCTATTGTAAAGGAGTATATGATAATGAAATCTAAATGATCCTATACAAAATGAAATGTTCAATGTGATTTTTTTTTTTTTTAAGAAAGGTACTTGTGATGAAAATGTATATTGCTTATTTCTGCTCAATATTTTCCTAAGTAAAAACAGATAATTCTGACTCCAATACAAACAGTCCTATCGATGAGTTACCTATGACAAGTCTACTCAGCAAATTAGGATGTTTTTGGAAGTGAAGAAATATCTCTACATGCCTCACAATAATGAGATAACTTTGCTATTTAAATGCTGAAAATGCAGATGAGTTCAGCCTTTTGCTTCTTCTCATGCCTCACTACTCACAAGTCATATAAAACCCGTAAGTGTATAGTAGTTTGAATGATTATGAACGGATGGGACAAGTGACATGAGTTTGTCTCCACATTATTATGTTATTATTTGGAAGAAATGCTTATGCTCTTTGGCCAAATATCTGAATAAATTTAGTTCTCAGAAGCATTCCTTTAGTGTTTTCATGATTTAACTGTTTGTTTTGAAAATGGAAAATCATTTGTTAGACAACAATATCATCATTGCTACAGAGAGTATCTATTGATGCGCTGACCCAGTCCTTTTTCTGTATTGCATGACACTGGGATTATAATGCTGCTCTTCTTTAAACTGTTCATAGTACTTTAAGAGAAGGCAGTTCATGCTCTCTGTAAACATGACAAAAACAACGTTGAAAAACAGTTATTTTTCAAATACACCACTATATTTTGAGATAATGCAAGACAAATAGATTAAACACTACAAAATATTCTATAATTAAACTACC
>JAOXXN010000364.1:33384996-33401046 GCA_026770055.1 Myrmophylax atrothorax
AACATAGCAGGTTTTTTTCATTAACATAAGACAGTAATATGGACAAAAAACAAAGAAAGCAGAGTATTTTACATTTTAATAAAAAATCATTAATATTTTAATATATATAATTAATTAATATAACTTACATATTTATTTGTATATTTCTCTGGAAAATACTTAAGTCTGATAATAAAATGGATACGTAAAAACTGCGGAATTGTCTAATCTCAAGGTAAAAAGTGTTCTAAAGAACTCTCAGAGTCATCTGTCAAATATAAGACTTTTCAACCAGTGGCACTTTTCAGATTAATCCAAAGCTTTATGAAATAACGCTTCATCCTTTTAAATATTCTCCCTTTTAATAATGAGCAATGTAAGACTAAAATATTGAGTCAACTAAGATAAAGGTCTTATTGTACGTTGGTCATGTCACTGGATTTCGTTGGATATTTAATTTTTTCATGCAACAAAAACGTACTTCTGTGTGGAAGTATAAGAATTTGTTTATCTACAAATGAAATTAAATAGAATTAAAAAAAAAAAAGAAAGAAAAAAATGAATAAGTGTGTCTAGATTAGGATATTGTGTCACAGAAGATCTGAGTCACACATTGTGACTGATTGAATCTTACAGCAGCCACATAAAATGCCTGGCTTTAAAATTTGGAAGGAGAGAATTTGGTAGCAGGGATGCAGTGAACATGGGAAAGAGAAATAGCCTGAGCATGTGGGATTGATTGCTGCGCTCTTAGGTTAAGAAACCTCCAGGACAGAAAATATCTTTGAATAAATACTTGTATAGTTTCAGTGCTGGCATTTTTCGGGTAACGATAAAGATCCACTAGTCGTAGAAGTAATAAAGCCAGAGAATAATTTTGAAATATTACTCCTTTAAATTAATTCTAATTTAACCAAACTCAAAGCAATAAATAATAATAAAAACAACAACCACCACTAGTCACGTTACTTACAATATAACTCTATCCTTATGAAGTCTTGAATTCCCAGGTTCTCTAAAAACACTCCTGAGGAAGCAGTAGTTTTAAAGAAAAATGAGACATCTGCACTGAGTTCTCCATGGAAGGTGGGGAAATGCAGGTAGGATGTCTCTGTGTTGAATGAAGCCGAATTCCAAAATGTTCCTGTTTGTCAGAGTGAAAAATCGATAGATATAGTGTTATCTAATATTGCCAGTGTAAGTTTTATAACAAATAAAAAAAAGGAAAGTGCCCAAGTCTAAGAGGGGGTTCGGAGACTGATATCTACAGAGGCTTCCTGGTTAGTCTATAAAACAAAAAGTAGGGGTTCTTAAAACCCCCCCAATCCCAAATTTTCCATTGGTTTGATCCTCCTGTTTTTCGTATTTGTTAGCTGAGCACGGAAGTCACGTCCCCTTCCAGAGGCTTTACCCAGTCCTGTCCCAGTTCCAGCACCTTCCCCTCAGAAGCAATCAAAATCCTAATGATTTTGCAATAAAGAGGTTCTCGCTATGTGTCTCTCTGAGTGAACAGACATGTCTCCTTTGGGGTCCCTGTCTCAGAGGAACTTGTGATGACCATCTCCTCCCCCCAATGCCACAGAAAAGTACTAGTGGCTGAGGGAACTGTGGTTGTTTAGCCTGGAAAAGAAGAAGCTTAGTGTAGACACTGCCACTCTCTACAACCATCTGAAAGGAGTTATAGAGAGGCAGGTTCCAGTCTCTTCTCTCACGTAAAAATTGACAAGGTGAGAGTCAATGATGTCAACTTTGGATTAGATATTATGTTGGGGTTTTTTAACTGAAAGGGTTGGAAAGGAATGGAGCAGACTTCCCAGGGAAGTGGTGGAGTCACAATGCATGGAAGTGTTCAAAAAATGTGTGTATATGGCACCTGAGGCCATGGATTAATGATGAACATGATAGTGGTGTGAAGGTTAACAGATGCATTTTATGATCTTAAAGGTATTTTCCAACCTTGACAATTCTATGATAAACTAGTTTAAACTAAAACCATGGGAGTTGTTATATATATATATTTCATATAACAAGGAAAGAATGATGTTGTCATTGTAGTCCAGTGAAGTTTTACCAGGTATCACAAAGAATGTAGGACACATACCCTAGTAATTGCTGTAGACAAATAAAAAAAATTACAGAGGTATTGTCTTCTTTAGTTGACTGCAATTTAGAAATTCATATGCATTCTTAGTTACTTAATAAAGTCAGCCACTCTTAATCAAGAAAAAGGTTGCAAGATCAGGCATAGATATTTTCCTGGTTTGATTTATTTTTATTCTAGCATTCAATCGTAATTTGCTAGATTTTGTTATTATTAAAAAAGCTTACATAAAATCTCTGAACACACACTTCCCTAATAAGTACACAATCTTCATTTAAGGTGTTCGACTAGAAGTAGCTTATTTTTGCTGAATTCTTGCAGATGTATCTATATTTCTTTTTTAAGCTATACTGTTTTCTAAATCAAATGAGGCATTCAGCACCTTCCTGTCTAATCGATCAAGGCCACCACACATTCTCCTGATAATGTTGTGATCTGAGACTAAATGTTATGGAAAACTAAAATTTTTGCTCCAGCTATACTCTTTTTAGGGTGGAAAGTAGGAGAAAAAACCAGAAAGACTGAAAATTTCTCTTTCCTGCAAAATCAAACACTATGCTACAATGTACACAGAGGCCTAGTCTACAGCACAGTGAAGCAATATCACAGTCCATTCTGTCACTCCTCTAGGGTTTTTTACAGTTATAGTAAGGGTTTTGATCCCAAACTAAAAAAGCAGCATAGCAGGATTTTCACACGTATTCTAACTTTCAACACTTAGGAATACTGCCAGCTATCACAAGTTAAAGCAGCCATTGGGACAACTTTTACATGGTAAGGCAGCTGTGAACAGATGGCTAAGGCTGGGAGAGGAAGGCATAGCTTTGCACCTCACTCTCCTGTGCTGCCTGACGGGCTCCTTGAAGTTATCACCCTGTGAAAAGTGCTGCCAGGCAAAAGCAGTATCCTTACATATTGGCATCAATTTTAAGCCTGTGTTCCTCAACTGTTTCAAGTCATGGCTCCCACAGAGCAAACTTCACAACACTTGTGACTCAAGTATATCACAGCTATTTAAAAATAATGGGCTGGCTGTTACCAGTAATTCAAATGCAATAGGAAGTTTAATACTAGTAATTTATACAAAATTGGTACAACATTGTTAGCAATTAGAAGAAAGACAATAGTGGCAGTAACAGTCCTGTAAAGTAATGATACAATTTGCTTCAATGAAGCATTTGAATGATCTTTGTAAATCAGAATGGAGTCCTTGGGGGAGGGAAAGGATAGGAAGTTTTATTTTCCCTCACTTAATTTACTGTCTTCTCTGATCTAGCTGTTTTTTTTTCTCAGCTCTGAAAATTGCGTGATTGCTATGATACTGTATCAATAAAGCAGGTTAAATATAGATCTAGGAAAAGTACATTAAAAAGTATCTTATGCTATTGTAAATCAGGTTGGGAAAAGAATTTCTTCACTTTACAGTATCTGGCTCACAGTTTCCTATTTAGCTTCCTGGAACTGCCAAACAACATGTAGTTAGGAAATCAATAATATTTAGCATTTCATCCAAGCAGTAAGACTGCAGTCTTCCTATGTGTAAAAAAGGAAGATCCTGTTTCTTATAAATGATATATAATCATATTTATATTGAAACAATTATGTCAGTTTTTAGCATGTATCAACTCATTTACCAACTTGAAACTGTCAATGCAAATGGGCAGATAAGAATGAGACAGATAAATTAGCCATTTTAATGTTTCAAGGACAACAAAACAGTCTCTTAAAACAATAGTGCAATTGCAAATTTTAGCATTCTTCAAGTTTTTAATCAAAACTGAAATCTATTCATCTTGTATCTATTTGTCATGATATCTCTAACTGTTGCATCATTCATTCTTTCAGTGAGAAATTCCAGTAGGAATAGCGAGTGTTGAGGAGAGAAAATAAAGATCTTGTGTTGCCGAACAATATTTTTTTTACATAGCTTTTTTTTTTTTCATTAACTTTTCACCTCCCCCAAACAGGGCAAATCTCTAAACGACATGACATACAAAATACTACCCGTCTCTTACATACTGACACGGCTAAGGCACACTGCTGTGACTTTAGATATGCCAGTTATATTCTCAAAGCAGCTATAGCCAGTGAAGATGACATTTAGTATGCCTTACATCTTTCTCATATTCTCCCTCCTAGAAGGATTTTGTGAAACACTTAAAAGATAATGAGAAAGCTTTCAGCAGAGAGTGCTCTTTCCTCTAAGAGCCAGCTCTTGTATCTCGCATGATGACAGGACCTTTGAATTTCACCGGAATGTCATTGTGATCAGATATGTGCACAGAAGCAAAATATAGATGCTTACTACTGCAGAAAATGTGCTTATTGTAGATCTTAGTTAAATCACCAGTAGATTATTAGGATTTTGCATGCTGACTTTGGTCTGTTCGGATGCATCTGGCCTCTTAAGGGATCTCTAAATTATGTGATCATTCATTATTTGAATTATAATGGGTTTGTTTGGGTTTAGTTTTTTTGCATTTAATACTGCTTTTTTGTGTGTGTGTAAAAGTGAAGGGAGTATTTTGTTTTACTCTCATGCAAAACCAAGCAGGAAAGTCATCTTTACCTAGTACATGCTTTAGTTACATCTATTTCTTTTCATATTTGCCAAATATTTATCTCAGTTTTGCTAGACACAAAAAATTTTCCCTCATCCAACACAGCAGAGAGGACTCTAGAATCACTGAAAAGTGTGCTAAAATTTCTTCTTCTAAAGCTTTTCTCTGAACTTTATGAATTCTGACCAGCTGGCAACTGTTTTACCTCAGAGTTTGTGGAGTTAACTGCCCCATCTGTATACCTACTTCCCCCTACAGTGCAGTTTATTGTAAGATCCATAGATTAAAAGACCAGAAGGGAAAACTGCAAATAAATTCAACCTCTGATATGCTACAGACTACATAAATTCCCTGAATCAATTCTTGTTTGAAAAAGAGTATTTATTCTAGGAGAAATACTCAATTGATCAAATAAAAAAATATTCATGTATGGAAAATTTACAAACCCTCTTACTGTATATTTGTGTGTATATATGTATTCACACATACTCATTCCATTGGCCTAGCTTCAAATCCCAATGACTGGATGACTTCATGATTTTATACCCTGCTTTCAAGAACACTATTTGAAATTTCTTATTCTATGAAACTCCATTTAAGTTGAACATATCACCTCAGATATTTGCATAAGTTCAGCAAAGAGATTAAGAGGCTTTCACTAAAAGAAATGTATCTCAACTTTAACATTACCCTTATATTCTCTTTATGTATTGCAAAGCTATAATCACAGACTGGTATTAAACTTCTTGATTAGGCAGGAAGCTGCAAAGAGGATCAAAATAATGTTGATTAGACTGAGGTTAGGACAAATATAAACTAATAATAATAATTAATAATGTAAAGCTAAATAAGAGGAAGAAGTGAACACTCAATATAGATATACTTCTGCTATAACAGTCAAAGTCATGCCCTGATTTCTCAGACTACTGCAGAGACGTGAAACAGATTTTATATATTTTTTTTTTAACTTAGAAACTTAACTGTGCTGCTTTAATGACAGTATCACTTACAATTGGTTAATACAGTTAGTTGCTATTATATCCAAAGCTCACGTTAGTTGTTGGTTTGTTTTTTGGTTTTTTTTTTCATTTAAATATCACAATGAGAACTCACATTGTAAGGCTTATCTGCTTGCATTTGCATGCTTACACTGTCATTTGAAGTTGAGTTTCTATATTTCCTTTACTTTTTTTTAATTCAACAAAACATAAAACATTCACTTCTGACTTTATTAGTCTGTGAGTCTCACCTCACAAGTATTAACTTTATTTAATATAAATTCATATTGACTGACATACTATCTTTACATTGTGTTGTAGTATCCTTATTTATTCAGATTCATAAAATGAATTTTATTTTGAGACCAAGAATCAGTCTGATGCTGACAGAGCATAACTACCACTTATTACACACATTTTTGTCATTTTAACTTTCAGTGTTTCAGATTTATTTATATGTTCTCATACTTATTGGAAATATGTGACAATAGATCAGAGTATGTCCACTAAGTTCTTGTAAGGAGAACATGAAGAAGAATAAAATCCACCCAACAAGGAAGTTCTTTTTTTACAAAGTCTACTCATAACTAAGTAACTCTATTAAAATTTAATCAACATCTGACTTTTTCTTGAAAAGCAACAAAATAAAATGGAGATAACTCTTCCTTTTTTTTATTTTTTTTTTCTAATGAAGATATAGAATTTCTATCTATTAATGTTCCAAAGCTTTCTTTCCTTCTCAGGTGTTTCAAAATATTTCCTTTTACCTTGCTCAGCTGATATTCACTAATGTGATTCCTAACTTTCATTATATTTAGATATACCAGCAGTCCTGCCACACTTTATTAAGCATATTTTATTGTACTGCAGAAAAGGGATTACAGAAACGAATTTGTAATGAATCAGTAACATATTTTAAAGGTGACAGAAATGTGTGAGCATTATTCATTATGTGCAGTGCTGAGTGTCACCAAATCAATTGACTAACTTCTTTAAATGGATATATTCTTCTAGAATATTACTTTCATTTCACATTGGCATGCTATAAATACAGTTAGCTAACATTATCATGAATGTTGAGGAAAAAATCATTAATATCTGAAATGTATTTTTTATAAATTTATAAAATAAACTATATTTGTATTGATTCTGCTATTTTTCTTACAGAAGGCTATTCTTTCCTACCTTGCTGTACCAAATAAGGCTTGGTTTTCTATAAGTATATAACACACTTCATTGACAAGATCAATCCATAAAACTTAAAATAAAGGAGCCAGGTACAATAATACAGTGTTAAATAAAGGAGTCAAAATAAAAAAATGTGCAATGATGAATAGGCCATTTCTGCTGGACTGCATTCAAGTTATGATACATGACTTTTCAGAAGTACCTAAATAAGTAACTCTTGGAAACTTATTCAGGGGAGTGCAATCTCCTACAAGGAATAGATTATTGATGCAATGAGAATTTATGATCTTTTAGTTTCGAATAATTTAATGAAGTACTAGATGTATTATAAATACAAGTAAACCTTCTCTTCAATGTTTTTACATGCTATGCTACTCAGTTATTCTGAAGAATTATGTCTGTCAGATAGGACAAAAACCTTCTTAGTAAAGGACATCTGCTGTGAAGTACAATTTTATAATTTAGTTTAAGAGAGTGCCATAAGAAAAAAATAAGAAATAACCCCTCTGAAGAGTACTCAAATCACACTGTGAACTCAAATATATCTATTCCACCTTGTTTTACAGCACTTCTGGAAAATGGGTATTTGCTACTAGACCTTTTTTCATTCTTCACCTATCCAAAGGTAAACGTCATTAAAAGTGCATTTAATTAGGCCCTCAAGGGTATCTGCAATCTGAAATTAGAATTGAAAAAAAATCTTAATAATGGTCTGTTTTCTTTCTGCAGCTTCAAATTGCTGGTAGAAGGACTGGTCTGGCAAGGGAGTTTAGACTTACTTAATCAGTTTTGCCTAGCATAAAATTTAACATGTAGAACTCAGAAACTACTAGCAAGTCATAGCTTTTTACATTTACTATAAAACTGAACACTAAATAAAATGTTCATTGTAAAATCTACTGCTAATAGATAAAGACGGTTGGGAAAAAATTTAGTAAATCATATATTGTGTATTTATTGTCATGTAATACATAATTATATTATATATGAAGAAATATACTAATATATTTTAATGCAGAATAAATGTTACATATATATGATCTCATGTATGACATATTACAGAATCACAGAATCAGTTAGGTTGGAAAAGATCTCTGAGATCTTAGATCTGGATATCACCATATCAACTAAACCATGGCACTAAATGTCATATCCAGTCTTCCCTTAAACACCTCTATGGATGGTGACTCCACAGCCTCCCTGGGCAGTCCATTCCAATGCTTGACAACCCTTTATGTGAAGAAATTCCACCTAATGTTCCCCCTGAACCTCCCCTGGTGCAGCTTGAGTCCACTTCCTCTTATCCTATCACCAGTTGCTTGGGAGAAGAGGTTGACCCCCACTTGGTTACAACCTCATTTCAGGTAGTGGTAGGGAGTGATAGGGTCTCTTCTCAATCTCCTCTTCTCCAGGCTGAACAATGCCAGCTCCCTCTAGGCCTTTCACCAGCTTCACTGTCCTTCTCTGGACTACATCACATATCATGCCATAAAATATTTATAGAGTATGATAATTTCATATCATGGGTAATACATATTATATATTGTATATTATAGATGATATAAGAGATAATATACATAACATGCAACAAATTATTTGATAACTTATATTTATATATTTTATTATATATACTCATAATTTTTCCTCAACAAATTTCACTTTATTTTAATGCCAAAATTCTA
Source organism: Myrmophylax atrothorax (assembly GCA_026770055.1). Lineage (NCBI taxonomy): Eukaryota > Metazoa > Chordata > Aves > Passeriformes > Thamnophilidae > Myrmophylax > Myrmophylax atrothorax. The sequence continues at coordinate 33,393,506 of JAOXXN010000364.1, forward strand.
TGATTTTACCTTTTTTTTTTCTGAAATTCTGTGTTGTTTTCTCAATTTTAGTCCTTACCTCCCTAAGTACATGATCACTTACAAGTTTGATGATGTAAATGATAGAAAAATTGCATTATTACTGTAGTTATTAAACAATCAAAATTATTCTTCTTTTTGCAAGGTTTTTGCTGCATTGCCACTAACTGTTACATTCTGAAGTCTTTTCACTGGCCGTATTTCAGTTAAAAATTCCTTCTTTTTGAAGTCAAATGCTACAATGTATGACATCACAAAAATGTTTCTCTGACATTCAGACTCATTTCTTGTGCTTGTTCTCATGATGCTTTAGAATCCTCTATCACAGCTTGTCTAGAAATACTGTGATGCTCATCATCAGTATGAAATGTGGCAGGAATTCAAATACTCAGATTAAGCAAACATCAAATCAAGTGAAAGAGGTCAATGAGTGTCAGAAATATCTGTAGGTTTTAGTGATTGCTCCAGGGAAGCCAGCTGACTTCCATGTTTTAAGATTTGTCATATCTCAGGTCAGGTTATGTAATTAATAGTAGCTGGGAACTTGCTAAGCAGTGGAACTCAAATTCCCACTTAGTACTATAACAGCTCTAAATGCTTCAGTTTCCTTGCTGTCCTTGTCCCTGGTTTCATTCTCCCTGGCCACAATGGAGACCTGCTGCTGTGATCATGGCCAGTCAATTAAAGAAGGTGATTATCCCCCTCTATTCAGCACTTGTAAGACAACACCTACGTATGGCTTCCAATTTTAGCCCTGTAGTAAAGGAAAACATTGAGAAACAGGAGCAAGTATTGTGGAAGCCACCAGGGTGTGTTCTGCTCTGGAGCACTTGTCCTGCCCATCAGGCTGAAGGAACAGGGCTGGTCCAGCCAAGGGAAGGGAGAGATTTTCTGGGAACTTGGAAGCAAACCCTGAAATCTAAGGGGAAATCAATAAGATGGATACAGGGTCTTTGCATTGGTGTAAAGTGGGAGTATCAAAGACAAAGGTTACAAGTCAAAAGCAAAAAGTATAAGGCTTGATTCAAACAAGCAGTGCAGGGTCTATTCTTGGGTGTTTCAAACCCCAGTTTGACAAACCAATGAGATGCCAGGTCTGAATTCATGGCTGATTCTGCTGTAAGCATAATACATCTTTAGGTCCTTTCCCTCTGAATTATACCATAGTTCTATATCATAGCCCCATGACTTAACAGTTCTTGTTAGGTAGGATAAATGATCAGTTCACAATTGGATGTCAGACAAGTGAAAAGGAAGAATCCAACAGGGTTTTTTGGTCTTATAAATTTTCATAAGAAAATTAGAATGCAGTGCAGTAACACACAACTCTTAAGAAATCTTCCAGGTATAATTAACCTGACAAGCCACGGAGATGATGTAAAGATAAATACATGCTAATTTATATTTATTTATCTATCTATGCAGTTTCCTGAGTGAGCCTAAAAGTACAGATCAGTACTTTTTCACTGGTATTCATTTCCCCTTATTTATACAGGCTGAAGAAATTTGAAATACAAACACAACATCATATGATGAAGAAGTAAAATCACAAATGAATAAAAATAGTTATTTGTAATTATTTGAAATAACAGAGAAGTTCATGAAAACTCAGAGCATAGCATGGGATATAAAGAAATTAACCTTACTGTGATAACTTACTCAACTGTATATCAAATATGGCCCATTCAGCTCTTCAGCTGAGTTCTTTGGGGTGATCTATAGCGTTTCTTCTCCTAATTTTTTGGTTGTCCTGTTTACTATTAAACATAAACCAAACATGTTTTCTTTGCAATTGAAGATGGAATTTAATGAAATCAGAACTATCATCATAGATCTTTAATAAGGTATCAGTTTTGCTCCAGATGTCACATTTCCTTTAAATTATTTCTTCCCACAGGATATTTTTCTGGTTACAATATATATGTATTCAGGATGTAAAGCCTGAATTATTGTGTAAATTTATAAGTTTTAAATTTTTATGCAGAATTAAAATTTTGCTTATAGTTATTGCATACACTGGATTAATCTCCCATAGTGTAGTTTTCCTAGCTGCATAAATATTCAGAGGAGATGATATGTGTCATGTTTTGTGATGGAGACATACATATCCAGTGAAGGGTATGTTCCCAAGATATGGTTACCAGTTATGAATTCACATCCATGCAATACTTTATTCACAACTTAATTCATATTGCTTAAAAGCAAAATATCTGTTTGAAAACTACAAAAACAGTTTTTGTCTTCGCTATGGATGTGTATAATGAAAAATATATTTTTACAATTCTACCCTGGTTTGTACTGGATTATGGCATTTTCCTTTCTAATTACAAAATGAACTTGGTGAATTTTTTACAGAAGTCTCTCTTAGACTTGTAGCAAATAACTTTTAAAATTTATTGCAGTCAAAATACATTGTTTAGAAAAAACTCTGCAGTTGTTACTTACTATCACCACGGCAAAGCAAAGGCCCCAGTTTGTAAGCTGCTTCAGAATTTGGTCTGTCAGTGTCTGTGATTACAATTTCAGTTACTGGTAGGTGCTCCTTGTAGGAAAGGAAGCCAGTATCATTAGTCCTGAAAAGGTAAAATGAAAGCCAGAGTTCTTCTAAATGTTTCCAATAAATATTTCATTATCATTGATACATTGATAGGGAAAATAAATGCCAAGAAAAAAGTGTTGCATAAATATATGTTTGATACAAAAAACCCCAAATAGAAATGTATGCTTTGGTATTGATACTTTGCACATATGACAAGATTGAAAGTATCTGGTTGTGCTTGTTTGCATAAGCATGAGAATGGGTACATAACTGGCTGCCTAAGTCACTGAATTTGCTCATGTCAATGCTGAGGATGCACTGTATTTGACTGCCTCATCAGTAGGGGAGATTTAATGGCTTAACATAATTTTTAAGTAAGCCTAAAATTTTTCTTTTTTTTTTAACCCTGGCAAAAGTCTAAAAAATCAAATAGAAATGTACCAAGTCATGCTGACTGTACAGTATTTGTACAGTATATGCTACAAATATGAAACACACAGGAAAGAAAATATGCAACCTAGTACTCAGAGTATCTGTCATCTTAGACCTAATTCCTTATGACTTAGTGTCAGAACCAAATTTTTAAATTTCAAAAGCATCAGTTTGGGGCTTAAAATTCCTTCCTTCAAACCCATGGAAATATTCAGGCACTCAGGACTATTTTGGAAAATTCAATCTGCCCATTCAATCCATTCTTGGTTGAATCTTCCCTTTAATGGGCAAAGCAAATAGTTCAGAAAAAAACCTGTACAAACTCAGACAGGGCAGGTAATCTGAAAGTCACAGTGCTCAGAGATTAATGATGTGACACACCTCAGCAAGTAAGACATGTTTTCATGAGAATGTGGATGGGCTTATCAACCTAATCTCTCAGTATACAGTGCACTGGGACCGTAGTTACTTTTTTTCTCCTCCCTTTCCAAAAATCATCATCTTTCCCCTGCATGCAGTTTCTGTTTATCTGTTTTGGACTACAGTGCAACAAAAGGGACACTTTTTTTCCCAGTAAACTATTTTTCTTAAGTGAGTAATGCAAACCATAATTTTTTTTAAAAATGTTATTTTTTTTATGAGGTGAGATATTGCAGGTTTCTAATCTAGAACTGAGAAAAACCCTCAAAACACCAGAAGTGTTTGCTTCAGTAAAACTACACTGCAAACAAAAGGAAACTGACCAGAAACCTCGTGTGCAGAGAGGATTTGCAATTTTTAGATATTTAGGACCAGATTTTTTTTTTTTTAAATTTGTTATTCTAGACTTCTTGAGACTTAAAGATTTTGATTAATCAAACAAGAAGTTTTAGATTTACTATGTCCAATGTATGAAATAAGATAGATTTAACAATAAAAACAGAATATTGAAACCATATTTTCAAAAATACAGTGCAAAGCTTGTTTTCTAAGCTCAGAATGCACATCATACAAGCATAATTTCTACCTACTTTTCCGCCCTATGAACAGTATTTAGTCAACTGTTTTATACCAGTAGCCTCCAGGGAACCAAATCCAACACTATTCACAAGTACAAAAATGTGTGTACAAATAACCTCTGTAACACTGAAGTCACTTGGATGTCTCCACTTAAAACTGTCAAAAGTTGATGCAAAGAAAAACATAAACCCAGAGTCATTATATTTTCAATGTAATACACAATCAACTTCAACAATTTACTCAAAATGGCTGTAGTGAAGACATACACATCATTCTATTACCTACTTTTTAGAAATATATTATCATTATAAATTAATCCATGTATGTCGGCATATATTAAATGAATGACAAAATTGAGCAAGAATATATTACATATATATATTCAAAATTTTGTCTCAAAATGTTTTAATCTTACAGTCATTCTCTTCCTTTTGGGAATTAAATATTGTTTTATTTTGGTACAGCATAATAATAGGGAAATTTCTAGTGTTCTGTTTCTAGTGTTCTGTTTCTTTAATACCTTTACTGGAACAAGCATCGCAGATATCACTCTGTAACTTTTACTGCAAATGCAAAACCTTTTCTGCAGAAACTTCTGAAGCTTATAAAGAATTGTTCTTTGACTAACCCTTTGTTGTATTTTAATTTCTGTGTTTGCTGAGTTCCCTGCTCATGTTGAAAGAACAAGCATTTTCCAACTAAATTCTCTAGTCTCTCCTTTAAAGAAAAGGTAAATATCTAGCTTGAGAAGATAATTATGTATTGCTTTATTCTTCACACATGGAAAGGTTCTCAAGTACCTTCCTTACATACTTTTACTTTCACAAAACAGATGTTGATGCATTTTTTAAAATGCTTATACAAAATATGCACTGAATTGGATATATATAAGTTAAATGGACTTCACAAATTAAGCAGCTTAGAATTTTCTTCAACAGAAAAGCTTTCATTTGAAAAGTCACTCTATATTGTAAAGTCCGATACTGACTGGAGCTATTGCTGAGAATGTATCTCATCCTCCTCAATGAATAGTCAGGCTCAGATCTGACATTGGAACAAGAACTCATCTCCTACATTACTTATTTGAATGAGATTGTAAGTGACATCAGAGAATTTCAGGCACAAGAAGAGGACCTACATTCCAGAAATCCTTCTATCCTCTTAGAACAGAATTCTGTGTGAGTGCTTTTCTTCTCTGATAGCAAGGGTCTTAATTTCAAGTTAATTTAAGTTGCAGATGAAAAAAAGGATGTAAAATGTCTAAACTTCAAAGCTAAAAACTATGCTAAAAATTAACTTTTATTCCCTGAAAGTTTTATTTTAGCTTTAACTACTCTAAGAATTCTAAAACTCACTGAAGTTGTGCTGAAGACCCAAGCTAATGTCTTAATATATAACCTGCAATATACTTAAAGACTAGAAAGTATCTGTATAAAATTAAACCTTCCCCAAAATTCAAAAAAATTAGCAACAATATCTAATTTATATAGCAATAACCTTGTGAAAAATTGTGTTCTACAGCAAAGAAACAGGTGACACTGTGGCAACTTAGATTTCCAAACACCTTGGTATTATAAATGTGCTAAGACCGGTATACCGTTTTTATTTACTTTTCACAAAAAAAGAGTATTGTGAATAAACAACAGGAAAAAGTCACCATTCATCCCTGTCCGCATCACAGTTGCAGTAATGCTGGGAATCAATGCAGCTTCCCTCTAATCCACAAGCACATTTTTGTACAGCAGGCAAGGAACCTCCCCAGTAAGTATGAGTTTCATTAGTTCTTCCAATCCACCAGCTCAGTGGCATCCCACCTAAAATGCAGATTAGAGAAAATCAGTGTTCAGTCTTCTCTCCTACTTCTCTCAGTTTTCTCATCCAAATAATTTTCCAAGAGGTTAAGAAGATAAAAATCGCTGCTCAAATCCAGAACCTTTAATTGATTGTGGGAAAAAAAAAATTACCACCTTTCCTTGATAAGCAATTATTCATTTTAATACTTTATTATCATGTATTAAATGATTTTCACAGGTTTTTGCTTGCATTAGTGGAAAAGGAAACTCACAGTACCTAGCTCAGCCAGCCATGATATTAGAATCATTTATCTCAAGCAGTCCATTTATATAATTCTTTTTAAAATGGTCCATGAAGGAGGAGATACCATGATCCTAAAAATCAGGGTAGTGTATATTCCCAGGTAAAGAACAATTCCAGATTTTAGAACTATCAGAAATAGAATGAGGAGAGATACAGAAGAGGTCTCATCCCACTACTAAGAGTTCTACAGAGTACTACTACCCATATCTGTGATGAACATTAAGTAGCTGAATAGTGGTGTTAATCAGAAATGCCCAAAGAAAGCTGTTGTCACAGACAGCAGATTCAGAACTTATATACTCAGAGACAGCAGAAATCATGTTAATGGTGCTCCCTCAAGCAAGTTGACATATCTTGTGAGCAGAAGTGAGGTTTCCCAGGATTACTTTATCTCTCTGTGGTGCATGCAGTCAGCACTGTTTGCAGTAAAATGACAAAACGGGATGTTTTCTTAATGTCACAATATTGCAGAATAAGCTTAAAGATAGTGCCAAGCAAGCATAGCAACAGAATAAGTATCTACAGAACAGATAATATCTAAAAGAGATGAAAGATAAACCATCTCAATTGAGATGCACTTATAGATGCACTTCTTTTTGATTTTGTTGGAGCTCCAAGTTTTCAGCAGCAGGCCACCATGAAGAAGCTGGAATTTATTCCAGTCTCAATTTTACTCATAGCTGCTGCTGCTTATTAAACCTTACTCTTAGGTAAGACCTCTGCTACACTGACAATCTTTCAGATAATAAACATATTGACTGCATTCATTATCACACAACTGTTGGCCCAGCAGGCCAAAAAACAGTGTGAACAGCTTTAGGAAAAGTCAAAACCTGCATAATGGCATCAATGTCCAATATCAGTGTTTGTGTTTGCAAACCATCATAGGAGGCAGAAAAAACAGAGGCAGTTTATGAATAATTTATCAGACAACACTTAAAAAAGATTCCAGCAACTAAGACTATAAAAAGCAGAATATTTCATCTGCTTCAATAGCATGCCTTAGATTTATATTGTAGCCATGAATTAGCATTTCCAGTCTTTCGCTAGGGACACGGATATGGTTTAAAAGCTGGTCTCAGTTATTTGCTCATACAGCAAGGTGAGGAGAGAGTATTTACTGAAATGCTGCAAGTTCATAGTGATTAGCTCAGATTGTTTTCCCTGCCTTGGAAGAAAGTACTGCCTAAACAAAATAAAGCCATGAATTAAAATGTTTAGAGATTTCTTCTTAATGATCACTAAACATATTAACAGGTGACTTCTTTAAAGAGATAATTTGCAAATGCTATTCAGGTTGATTGAATATAATGCATTCTTAAAATACAGTCAGTTAATTATTACTATTTAGACTGCACGTTCCAAAAACCATTTCATGTAAATTTCATAAAATTCTGCACTTGTTAAACTAGGCATACCCAGTGGAGATTATAAATATCAGAAGTGGAAGAGATTA
>JAOXXN010000364.1:33401146-33417207 GCA_026770055.1 Myrmophylax atrothorax
AATGTGTTTAAATGAAGAATGATTTCAGAAAATCTGTAGAACTCTCAAATAACTTCCCCATGTCTATTTACTCCTAGCATTCAAACCTAAATTTTAGATGACTTATCACAATTGACTGGTTGCACTATTTTAATATGTTTCTTTTAGCCTATTTATGTGCATAATATAAATAGCCACCTATATATAATATGAATAGCATAACAATATAAATGGCATATTATTTTAGCTTATTTATGTGCAATCTCCTTGGATTAAAAAAAAAACAAACAAAAAAACCAAACTTGAAACTCTCTGCTTGAAGTAAAGCAGGCTTTTGAACAGCTAAACATAGCTTTAATTTGGAGCCCACAGGTAAAAGGAAGGCTTAGTGAAATATCTTAAGCTGTATGATCATCTTTTTTGCTGTGTAGGTGTGTTCAAACAGATAATCTGCCAAGAGTGAATCATAACCTAAAAAATCCAGAGATGTCCCTGGCATAATCAGGGAGAAAGAATACATAGGGAAGAGTTCAGAGACAGAACTAGAGTGCTTCATTAAGAGGCCTTCTCTCTGCTTAGTAGGAAAGCATGTAAAGAAATCAATTTTAGCAGATTCAGAGTTTCTGATGAACAAGACAAACCATTTCACTTAGTTTTTCAAAAAAAGAATAAACAATGATGTTTTTCCCTCCACATTATTTGGAGTACTGAGGGATGTTCAGAGTAAAGCCTTTTAAAAGCAGCTGTGTCAGTAAGAGTTAAGATTTAATAGACTGCATAACTTCACTTTTCTTTAAGTAGATCAGAGGATCTCTATTTCTTAAAGTATTTACAATTTTGCCAATAAGCCACATTTTAACTATTGAGCTTTCTTATGAATGTTTATATTGGACAGTGGAAATTCAATGTTATTGATGCTTTTTATCAAGTACTCACAATATGCACATTAACTGTGCACATTAACTTCTGCTGGTATCTATGCACTAATTTGTGTTCCTTTAAGAAGATACTTCCTCAGTAATTCCTTCATTTAAATTAAAAAATCCCTGGAAGACAGAACAAGAGGAGGTCTGTTAATAACAGTCTCTGTTATTTTAAAAGTCTTACAAGAGAAATTAACTTTGAGAACTTAATTCTCTGAAACAAGATCATTCTAAACTGACATTTGTGTTTTCCTGGTTCAAATATCTCTGGCAACTTTTGTGAATCTGAGTACCAGATATCTGAAGTAGTTCAAACCCCATAGTCACAAAATGCCATAGTCTTTTCAGAAATATCTTTAGTAGTAAGTAAAATAAAATGCACTATGCAACATAATGAAATTTTTCTGCTTTACTTACCTGGCTTATCTAAAAGCCTTGACTTTTTGCAGTAGTAAGCAAGCTCCTGTTCACAGTGCTCCGCTTGGTTAATTGTAGCCTGAAGCTGGTCTAGGCTGGCAGAGTACTTGAAAAACACAGTGTGTGGGTTCTCTCTATTAGCACTTTTGACTCTTGTTAGGTTGGTGTTGTTATGCTGTATAATTGTCCACGTTGCATCTTTCAAAACACATGTGAAAAGTAATAAAGAATGAGGAGTCACAGAAGTTGATAATGGAAAAAACAAATGCAATGAAATCAGGAGAACTTTAAGGTAACTTGATTGATCACAAAAAGTGTTTTGGGGCACATAAAACAGAGACAAAAATCACTGACCAAAAAGTGGAAACAATTAATCACAGTTCCTATTTATTAGTAGATTATTGTACCATGACTGGAACAGGTATTCAGCTTACTATGATTATTGAATAAGGGAAGAGTATGTATTGCTTACTCAGTAAATTGCAAGGAAAGACTAGAAAGAAATAACACTATTGTTACTTTCACCCGGCTTAAATAATACATAAAATAACACTATATTCTATATGAGAGTCTATCTATGTTACATATATTCTCATAACATGAGTGAATTCATTCTATATGAGAAATTGGTCTACCGGCCTTTTCTATTATACAAAGAAGCAAAAGTAACTTGCATATACTGTATTTACTATAAAAGTGAGATTACGTGAATGTGATTTGTTCTAGTCATCTAAAATTAAATAGTCATCATTATGAAGGCTCATTCATTCTTCTGTTTTGTACTTTGGCCAAGATTCTTCACCTTTGTACAGGAAAGAACTGACCTTATTCTGTTTCATCTCCCAGTTTCAAAACCTGTTACACTCCCACTCTCCTGATGAATATCCTTTTCGAGGTAGGAATGAGTGGTCTCCCAGTTAAAGCTGATCTGGGACAGTCAAGTCAAGTTTAGATTCACTGTTACCATATTCTTGCCTCTTAGAGGCCAAGGTATGAGAAATACTATTTTCTCTAATTCGTAATATGGATTATAATATTTCTGACCTTCTAGTAGTAGTATTTCTAAGTATTTAACAGAGTTGTATTTTCTTTCATCAGTTGCCTACAGGCCACAAGTGGCAGATATTACAAGACGTTTGGAGAGAGGAAAGAACTCATGGTCACTTCAAGGCAAGCAGTAGTCAGAAAATCTAAATGAAATATTTTTTTATCTAATTATAAATTTTATTAAGGATATTATCATAGTGTAAAAAACCAGATGTCTAGAAATATAGTAAATGTAGGGTTTGTTAGGTTTTGAGTGCATTTTGGTTTTGTTTGGGTTTTTTTGTTGTTGTTTTTTGTTTGTTTTTGGTTTTGTTTGGGGTTTTTTTTGTACATGTACATACACACAAATATAGTTGAGCATTAATAGCACTGAAAACAAAAATGAAGATAAGCAGGTTGGTTATAAGACTCACTGTCACACTCCTAAATTTGCAAAGGAAAAACTGTTCACTGCAAAGTTTGGTCATCTTAATTGGCAGTGTGGACTGTAGGCTTTTCATTGTGAAACTGACCTCCAAGAGTAAAATCAGAGAATGGCACTTCCTTCCCAGCTGCCTGAAAATAGAGCCCCATGAATGTCAAAGACAAGGCAGTACAGTAAGAAATGTGGGCATCTGCCTTCCCTGCCTCTGGTGGGAAAAGGGAATGCCAGTCATGAGGAAACTGGGAACAAAACAAATACAGAAGATTCATCCTGTCAGAATGCATCTTGAGATGAAGAACTGATCAATGATGTTTACTTAATGTGGTGAATAAGGAGTGACTGAGGAAAACAGTAACAGCTGTTCATGGACACACAAGGATAAATCAGACACTACACTGTACCTTGGAGAGTTATACCCACTTAAAAAAATTGTCATATTTCTGCCATGGTTCTTAGGTTTCTTTCAGTCTCATAGGACACTAGGATATTTCTTTTTAAGAGCCTGTGCCAATCTGAAGTGCACTTACTGTGAGCTAGCACAGTTCACTGTAGATGTCAGTCAGGAGCTGACATGGTGAGATTAGTTAAATTCCACAGACTGATTGGAATTATAACATATATTCAACATAACTAATAAGTATTCTTCAGATCACATTGAAAATCAACAAATGCCACTATCAGACATTTTCTCAGGAAATAGAAGTGACCATAAATTGTTCACAAATCAACAACAACAACTTATAATAAGGTTTCTAAATCAAGTTGCCTACCTAAATCAGAACAAATCTAGCCTACTCATGCAGTCTTTAAACAGTTATAGCTGTGTAAAAATATATTTTTTGTTACACAAAAAAATAAAGTGTTTCTATAATTTTTTTCTGGAAAGCAGTTCAAATAAATAGGGGCTAAATTAGAAGAAAAGGAAACAGCAAAAGTAACTCAATAATAAATTTCAAAAAGCCAGGTAAATGTAAGTTTTGTTGAAAGGAAGTATGACATTGCTTCCATATGGAACACATGTCCCATTCACTCACAACACAACAGCAATGTTGTTTTAGCTTCACAGCCTGAATCATGTTATTATTGTAATTTCTCTGCCTAATTCTTTGCCCAATATCCTTAGCTAAGGAGTCACCTTCATTTTGTTGCGCATGTTTACATTAAACTTATGAGCTGCAGAGGCTTCTCACTTGATAATTCACATTTCAATATAATGAGCTTGCGAACAGTCCCAGCTGTAAGTTAAGGAAGTTTATCATCTCACCTGTCATATTACAGTATACCAGAAATGGTCCCAAAGGGCCACTTCCATCTGAATCAATATTGTAAAAGCCTGAAGTGTTCCCTCTGTGCTTATAGGCTTCACATGATTGCTCATAGATGGCTGTAAAAGAACACATTCCATTACAAATTTAAGGACATAATTTTATATTTTATTCAGGGAATTAAAAACAAAAACATATGTGCATCCTGACACTGGGAAAAGAAGTTGTGTGTGTGTGTGTGTGTTCACTTTCATTAGAAATTGTTAAGCACATTTGTTTTTATTTATCATGGACATCACAAGAGACATTTTTAAGTATTTTTTTCTGTATTAGAAGCTAAAAACTTCAGGGAAGAAAACATGAAATGTGGATGAGTAAATGGTTGTAAAAAACGCTGAATAATAGTAGAATGCCAAGGGTATTACTTAGACCCTGGTAATAAGATTTTGCAGAAACAATCACAAACTACATCAACCAAATCAGATTTTTGTTGCTGTTGTTGCTACATAAAACACAAGGTAAACATTTTTTGGCTTTTGCACTTCTTATTTTCTTCCCTTTCTAAAAGGAAAGGCAAGTGACTTGTCAGATACTTCAGCAAAATAACTAAATAAGCAAAGAAAAAATGACAGCTCCTTGGCCCCTTGTCATGGATACTTTCCATCGATCAAGGACTAAAAAAAAAGTCTGTGATGACTTCTTTATGGTTAAATATCTGAGAAAAAAAAAAAAGACATATGAGTCCCCCTCTGTAACTGCATCTCAGGAACAGAGATCATAACCACACTGATCATAATTTAGACTGCAGTAGCCTATCTTCTCCTTTAACAGTTAGATTTATATTGGGAAATCATAATGTTCTTTCTTTCCAAAATTAAACAGTGTGCTCTGTCAGTTATTATCAAAACTTGAAAAAATTCTGTCAAAAAGAATGAGCTATTAGATTAATAACAAAAAGCAGTTATTGCTATACAAATAAAACCAAGTCGAGAGTAATTATTAAGTCCAGAAATTTTGATATATATAAAGTCAATGTATTTCAATTATTTTTAAATAAATTATAAAATATTATATAGTAATTCAAAAGACATCCTCTTTAAAAAAAAATAAGACAGATTTTTGAAGAGTGTGATCTCTCAATTTTTTTCTTGCTTCTTGGTCAATTTCTTGACTGAAATTATATGGCAACACCTATGAAAAAGAAAATTCATTCAGATTGCTTGCTCTGAAATATTCCTAATGCACAATTTATACAATTTTCAAATGGAATTTTATGGTTCCTTACAGTAAATAGTCTTAGTTAAATTTAGCCATGACTAAGAAGATCAAATATTCATTAATTTATTTTTGACAGTGAAAAATAACTAGGTAAGTCATCATGTCATTCCATTTCTCCTTGAGCCCTAATCATCAGGAAACCATAGCCTCTATCTGTCCTCATAGACATCACCAGTGGATTCAATTTATGAATTTGCAAATTATAATCAATGAAATCATCTTACTTTATTTTTTTTCCCATAACATGCTGAAAGCAATAAAAAGTAAAGCATCTCCTGTTAAATTAGCTAAGTTACTTTCAGTTAGGTATTTATTTATTTTATTTTCTCCTAATCTACTTCCTGAATCAGCAAACTACATAAACATGTTTAAGGTTTAGCATGAGATTGATTACCTTTGGATGTGAATGTAGTCCCACTGTGTCAGAAAAAAATGAATATTAATTTTGTGGTGAATAAAAATGAATTTAATACATTTCTAAATGATTCGTTGATTCAGAAAGTGGAATTAGATGGATAGGAGAGGATATTACTGACCACCTCATGTAAAATATGAAAATAATTGAAAGAAAAATAAATCGTCACTTGAACTTCCAATAAACTTTTGCTGCCATACATTTTGAATACCCAAGGCCTTTACTTGAACAAAATTATGACTATCTACATGACTGAAATTACTTTAGAATGATCGTACAAATGATTTTTGGTTTGATTTGGGTTTTATTTTTGTCGTGAAGAAATTCAATCAGAAATAAAGCACAGTCAGAAAACAGAAAACTTCTAAGACTTACGATAATGGCATGTAGCTCCTTCGTAACCAGTATGGGCACAGTTGCAGTAGAACATGTTCCAGGACTGTGAGCACTCACCACCATGTTCACAGTAATTAGGCATACACCTAAAATAAAAAACAAAGAGCATTTTCGCTCTTTTTTATGCCCAATTACTTGTCAGTTGTGCTTATCAAGAAATGCAAAATCCTAGAAAAGAAGTATAAGATGAAGGAAGTCTTCTAGCTCATTGTGGAAGATGTCAATTAAGTACAAGAAAATTATGATAATTTCTTCCACAGTATTCTTACATCTTATAACAAATATCCTAATTATTCAATAAGCCTGTGAGAACAGAAATAAAATTTAAGATGCAATATTGTTATTTCATACCCATTCAACTGTCTGCAATTTAATACAGACTGATAAACCAATGAAACGTTTCAGTGTTGATAATTCACTGGCAAGGTTTGTAATGGATAGGATTTTTTCAAGAAGATATCACAACAAAGCAGCATCACAACAGATTTCTTTCTATTCTTGTAAAAAATAACAGAAAAGTAAAAAAAAAATCATGTAACAAATAAACCTGACCACAGTAGTCAAGATGCATTTCTTATTTTAAAATCATGTTTATTTCCTGTTCTAGAAAGAGTTCGGTATGTCAGTTCCAACACAGCGAGTAACTACCAGTAAAGCCAGTTTCTATTCTGGTGGTATGACCAGAAACTTGAAGAGTTTTGGTGACTTTCTTGTAGGAGATTGAATGAAAAAATAATTCACCTCTAACTGCTTAATGTCTTGCAGCATTCTACCACATTACAAACACTCATGAGATAAAAAACAGGAAAAATTAACTTTTTTTAATAAATGCAACTGAAAATATATTGAAATAGATTGGCACACTTTAACCATTTATAAATTAGCTTTTTTTACCTTAGAAATTAGAAAACATTCTAGCTGAGTGTATATGTATGTGTAATATAACTCAGGACGTACAAAATGACTTTACTGTTTACATTAGCCACAGAAAACCCAAAACAAGCAGGCCCACAAATATTCACAGGATCTTAAAATACCTTTTAATTCATTCCAGAAATCCTAGGAGGGTTTTAAATTAGAATTGAAGAAACTCCACCATTTAAAATATTGCCCTGTGAATAATTCAGGGCCTGTGTACTTTCACTTCTCATAACACTCAAAGAATTTTATCTTTCTTTCATGTTTATAAACAAGGACAGAGATTTTCACAGGAGGGAAGAAAAAAAGACGTAGCAAATGAAGTGTAGGTAAAGTAAGTATAGTGATATAGGTCACTTATTTTCAAGGAAATCTGTGACTTTTTTTGCCAGGGAAAAAGCTGATCTTTTATCTATTTGCTTACAAGAATATATTGCTAAGACAAGTCAATAAATGATATATGCCTCAATGAGCTCTGTTTTGGAACCTAAAGATGAACTTTAGGCACCAGGCTTACAATTATCTGGAATTTAAATATTTTGTTTGATGGAATTACATAAATATGAATTTCTTAGGATAAATACCTGATTTTGCTTTCTATGGGTATAACTAATCATCAGTTACTACAAATACACATCACTAGCATAACTGCCATTCAAGACTTTCAGTGCATCCACTGACAGCTGCTTTGCTTGTATGTATTTCAGCCATAGCATTTCCAGTCTTATTCCCTTTTGATAAAGACATCGTTATCCAAAAATTGTGATTTACGTGGTTTTTACTTGTATTGACTCCTTGTCCCTAATAATTAATCGCCTTAATAGCATACACAAGATGAAAAGCTTAGATGAAATTGATGATTCTGAACCAACTTTAATGAAAGGAAAAACAAGCTAAGAGTATAATTTAAATATTCTAACATTAAATTTTACATCTTCCCTCTGCTTCAGAATTTATAATAGAAAGTAGCCAAGAGCTACATCCAGTTAATGCATAATTACATTATATCCTGCAACCTTACTCAAAGCCAGATTTAAAACAGAGCTCTCTCTGAGGAAACTAATCTAATAAAAATATTTCTATTATTCGAAACAGTATTTCTAATACTCATCTGTAAAAGGTAATTTTTGGATTCATCACCATGATTGCTAAAACCAGAAAATCAACAGATGATTAAACATTTACCACAATATTTCTTGATAATATGCCTTTAACTGTATGCCATTTGCAAATGATATACTGGTTTAAAACAAAGTAGAAGACTGATAATAGTCATAAAGTAATATTCAGATGAGAACACTGATCCAGAGTAGGAATAAAATTTTTATAAAGGAAAAATCTAAGAACTTTTTATGCCAATTACCATCTAATGACAATTTCGGTACGCTATTTCTTTATAATTGTTCCAAACAATGGCTAAAAGATGCTTTAAAAGAGCAAATAATTGCTGCAATTTTAGTTTCCATTATTTCTTCATTCTTCAAATTAAAAAAAAAATAAGAGAGAAAGAAAATTATTTGAGAATTGTCTAATGACCCTCATATAGGTTTTGTCTTTTTTTTTTTAACATATATAAACCCATTTTTCTGTTTTTTACACAAGACACTGCTGCAAGGACACCAAAGGCAATAGTTTCTGGAAGACAATTTTATGTTTCTGTGTAGGGCTTGATGTAATTATGATAGATTCATCTGGCACTTTCACTTCAGAGACTAAATGTGTTACCTTTGTAAGGCATTTCAATAACACTGTGTCCTTTGAAATTAGTTTGTCAGTGTTTTATGTATAATTAGCAGCTGTTAAACCAATATATATTGATAAAGGAAATAAGAAAAAAGCATATGAAGACGAAATATATTAAAATAATTGCTCGCTTGTCCAAGAGATGTATGAGCATTAGAACAACATAAAGATATCATGGAATGAAATGGCTAAAAGAAGGAGCGTAGGAAAAGGGATGGCTGGAAAGAGTCAAAAAGATTTAAGAAGGAGATGAGGAATGGGAAAGATTATGGAACTGAGACAACTGAAAATAGGAAAATGGTATGACATTTATTTGTGTAAAAAGAAACACAGGATAATAATCTATATCCAAATAAATAAATTAATGATTAGTTCACCATCTGTTCATGAGGAGAGTAAATCTGATAAACAATACTCCTCATATGTTAAATATGTATATATGGGATAAAGTATGGATTCATATAGTGGTTTTCAGTTTATTTACTGTTGCATATAAATCCACGTCACTATGAAAGAGTAGATTTTACTTTTCCTCATGCATTTTATATGTGCAAAACTACTGAGTTTAGTGGTCCATCACTTCCTTTACAAAAGCTACCAATAACTGTAGAATCTGGGTCACGCTTCACTGTTTGGAACTGGAGATGCAAAGATTCTCATGAAGATTCCAAGACAAAGAAGGGGTTTGTTTTGGTGCAGCTGTAGGGGAGATATTTGCCATCAGGAGTACAGTGGCAAAAATCCTGATTAGCTTAGGGCAAAGATATATATAAATCATTTCTAGGAAAAAAATATTTTCTATCAAATTATATGTGCACAGTGTCATACAAGCTACCTAGTAAAAATTGTTTAATACATGTAAGCAGTTTTAATGCTCCCAAAGAAGAATGTGTATTTTCATATGAAATTTATTGTAAGATGTAGAATTAGTTGGATAAAGATATATATGATATCAAAAGAAATGGAAGGAATGATGAAATTTTTGTCTGAGGAAACTGGAAAGAAGCAGTCCCAGGACCAAGATACCATAAGACAAGAAAGACTTTTTTAAAGCAATCTATTTTGAAATAATATATAATGAGGGAAATGTAATTGATAAAAGATATGTGGATTGAACTCCTATTTTGATAAATTAGGAAGATATATTCTAAGCATGCTGGGAGTTGAAAACTAAATCTAGCCAAACCAGGGCAAGAAAGGTGCAATCATCAAGATTTAAGAAGAGGCATAAATTCACATTAGCAAATTTTAGGGAAAACAAAATCAACAAAAAAAACCTTCCATAGGGATTTTTTTCTTTTGGTATGATTGATCATGACAAAATACACATAATTTTGAAGTATCAGAGTAACATAAACTCAAAAATAAAAAGGGTAAATAGTCTCAGAAAGCAATAAACACACTTTGAAAAGATTGTGGTTGGGAAGTTAAGTGTCCTACACAAGTCCTTATTGAAAGAAGAAAAAAATCTAAAAAATATGGTAGTGGTATTGATATAAAATAAAGATGGTAACTACCTTCATATGCTATAAAAATTCAGCAAGATAAAGCATGAAGAAGGACTACATATAAAACTAAGCCCTTTGTTGCAGTGCTTAAAAGCAACAAAAAAAGCAATTGAATGGGAAGTGTGCAGTTCTGAATAAACTGATTTTGCACTGAATATAAGAGTCGAGTCATATCACTTGAAATACTGTAAGTAATGCTGGATTTCTATATACTGAGAGTATCAGAGTGGCTTTATACATATTTATACACACAAACATATTTTTAAAAACCCATGTGTACAAACTCACATGCTATGATCATTCAAAGCTGAAAATAACTGGAATCACTACATATAAAAATGTACCATCCTTTAAAAAATTTAGGTAAAATATCTTGGTGTTCATGAGGAAGAGATGGTCCCTAAGCTGCAGCTCTGAGATGAGCATTTTGAAACATCCACAGTTGTACTGAACACTGAAAAATCCATGGTAAATCAGACAGAAATTGGCATCAATTACTTTGTGAGATAATTTGGTGATATATTCCACTCATAATCTTGCTTATATCTCTTTTGATGTGTTTGACTCAAGAATGTTCAGATCCCCACACTGCATTCTTTTGACCTAATTCTCTTCTTGATTCTGTCTTTTTATAAGCAAGCAAGGAAGCAAGCAGTGTACTGGAAGTGGACTAAGTTCAATTTCAGAGTTGAAAAAACAGCAATGATACAGTGCCGTAGAAGCTGGAAGGAAGTGTCATGAGATCCATCAATGAGGAGAGGAGAGAGATGGTGAAATTTGAAAAGTGGGAAAATGAGTTGAAAGAAGCAGGATGCAAGAAAGCTAAAAATAAATGTAAATGTATGTGGCATCCCAAATACCAGATCCTAGCATATCATACAGTAAAGTTTTGACTGAGACCAAACTCTGTTTTGGCATGTCTATCAGACTTAGTGCCTACTGCAAAACGCAGGATTGGCTCATTAAGGGATACAATATCACAAAAATTCTATGTATATATGAACTCTATATGTTTTTAATACATGAAAGCTGTAGAAATACTAATGAGAATACATATTACAACATATTTGAAAGGATTACATTGTAGGCATAACTTTTATCCTCTTTTTGGTGGTTTCTCTCCTCAAATTTTTATGAACTACTAGGTAAAGATTTTTTTTTTCTTTTTTGCCTTTTACCCACAAGGAGTTGTGACAGTCTCCTAAGCAATAACCTGGACAGATGCACACTGTGTTATCTCTATGAATGGAAAGCAGATCATAGGAATAGGTCTATGTAACTGAACCTGCTTTGGTCTTGAAGTAGATCTCTGCCTACAGTGTTTTTCCCAAATAATTTTTGAAAGTCTTATAATTCAAAGGCTAGACTTTTCTAGATCAAGAAGCAATTTATGAAGACTAGAAATACTGAAAGCTTGGGAAGTGTTTGCAAGTACATCTTTCCCCTGCCTGTTGTATTTCAACACAGCCTTTTATCTCAGTTCAAGAACAATACTTCTGGATTAAAGTGGACTTTATATAAATGCCTGTGACTGCAGTCTCTAGAGTATACAGAGGAAAACTTCTTCCATGGCCCATTTCTGTGTCTGCTCCCTGTTTTCTCAGCAACCGCTGTTCTGCAACATCCCCTCTGCTTCTCTACACTAAATTCTAGTAATGTCTTTCTGTCACACGTTTCTGTTTCTGGGAAGGTATATAGTCTTTCCCCCATGTGTAGGGAGACAGATGCTAATTGAAAATCATGAGATTAATTTTGACCATAGTCTAAAAGATTGCTTACTCACTGTGATGGATACTAGCTACTGTTTTTGACAGGTAGAATATAGGAAACAGAAGTAACTTGTAAAAACATACCACTTAAAAGGGTGGATGGAACTAAAGTCACAGGAGAGGATTTGTGTCTGCAGCTTTACTTGAAAAGAAAGTAAGATATTTAAAATTTGTCAGAAACATAAAATAAGTTTAACCAAAGTTACTTTAATTTTATTTGCAGTGCATGGAGTACTATTTGCTGTGCTATGGACACTGAATTTACTTTAGACTTCTGAAATCTTACAAAAGAAACAACATCCCACTTTGTTCTATTCTTTGTCAAGTCAATATCATAAACAAAACATTGAAATAAACAAATAAATGAGTAAACATTGTTTTCTTACCTGTCCCTAATGCCACATAAATCTATCTGAAGGTCACTGAAATTGCCAAAACCATTTTGTTGAACTGAGATCATATCCACTGCTTTATTACCAATGGAAATGAGTTGCATGCATCCTTGAAAACCACCAAATGAGGTATTACACTCAGAAACATTTCCACTTCTAGGACAGCCTGAAAGAAGAATAGAAACTGGAGCTGAAAAGAAGTATTTTATTGAAAAAGTCACATATTCCAAAAGTAGACTAAAGTTTAATAATCTTCACATGTTTTAAACTGAAAAGACTTTAGTCATGATTTCTTCTGATTAGGCAGGATGGCATTGACTATAAAGAAATACTTCTCTGCAGTCTTATTGGTTTTAAAGCATATGCAAAAACATCATTTAAAATATTGGCAAAGGATAACCTAAGAAACAGTTGCAAAACAATGAATGGAATCAAGGTGTGAATGGAGAACTTAGTCACAAAATGTTAAGATTACAATACAAAATCACATGATTTGAACAAGTTTTAAGTCACAACTGAGTTCAAATAAGACAAAAAATAGTAAAAGTACAGTGATTTATTTTGGCAACTGTCAAGAAGATTTTGTATAGTAGTGAAGACAATTTCTTGGTGCAGATTATCAGTGGCTCAACTATCAGAGATGCTCCACTGGACTTGCTACTGATGGACATGGGAGATATGGTTGAAAATATTGTTGGCGGTTCTTGATTATAGCAAATATGAGGCTGTGGAGTTTATGAAACATGGAGAAGAGAGCAAGAAAAAAACCCCAACAAACAGAATCACAACCTTGGATTTCAGAAGAGCCAAAGTTGACCTGTTCAGAACCTGTTTTGAGGACAGCATTAGAAATTGCCTTGGAGAGTAAGAAGGCTGGATAGTTTTCAACCAAAAGCTCTTTAGAGCATAAGCAAAGTCCATAAGCATATAAAATTTTTTAAACAAGTGTATTTTAAGGCCTGCGAACATAAACATGGAGCTCCTGAGTGACTGCAAATACAAAAAGAAATATGGCTGCAGGGACATGCAACTTGGAGGGGAATACAAAGATCTTATCTGCATATCTAGGAATGCAGTTACAAAATCAAGTAGTCTAAAAATTTATCCAGGAAGTTGCAGTGCAACAAAAAGGTCTGTGTAGGTACAACAACAGCGAAAAGAAGGCTAAGAAGATAATGGATGCACTGCTCCATGGGACAGGGGACCTAGTGACAAGGGTCTGTGCTGTGGGTTCACCTAGGTGGGCCTAAATTTAGGTTTTAAAGTTCAGACTAGACCTGGAATTGTCAGGTGACTTGAGCTGGCCTGGGCTAGCTGACAGCTGGCTTCTTCTTACCAATGATGTTGTATTCCTTATCATATTGATATCACCTCAAAAGGGGTAAAATCCAGTGTGTGGCTGTGCCTTGGTCAGTTGCTTCCCAGCTGTGGTTCCAGCAGGACACTGTGCTGTCCCAGGAGGGACAGGAAGGCCCAAGCCCACAGCACCGGCTCACCATCCTGGTATCTTAGGGAGGTGAAATGTTTGTTCTTAGTTCTTCTCTCTGCTTAAGTCTGTCTCTGGGGAATTGACTTCTCTAGGATGATTTGTAGTTAGAACGGTAGGATTTGTGCTTACTGGGAAGTGGGGAGTTATTTCTTGTTATACAGAACTTGTGTAAGTGTGTGTTATATTGTAGTTTTAATTTTCTCTTTTCTGTATAAATACATATAGTTAGTTTAAGCATAAACCTGGTTTAGAGGTTTTTTCTTCTCCTTCTTTTTCTCTTGGCTGGTTGGGGGGGAGGAACACTTTCTCTCTGTCTTGGACAGTGGGCATTTTGCCAGCTCAGCCCAAGACAGAGCACTGCCCGCCAGGCCACATGTGTAGACTGTTGCCACTTGTGTAACTAACAGGTGGCGTTTGGCTGCCCCCCGGGCATCACCTTGCGCTGTGTCCTGGCCCTACGTCGTGTAATGAGTAGCTGATCAATCAGGACCCCAGGAGTGGGGCAGCTGAGCAGCACCCACCCTGCCACCTAGCCCGTGCTGGCCCCGCGGGGACGCCCGCTCAGCATGGGGGCCGTCCTGCTGCTGCCCATCCTGGCAGTCCTGGCCTGTCTGCTCCAGTGAGCATCAGGGGTAGGGAGCAACTGCTGCAGCATCAACTCTATCTCAGCCATCCTGTATCCTTCAGTATCCTTTATGAGTATTAAGAATTTTGGTTCTTCTGTTCTCTTTTTGTGTCTGTCTTGGGTTGAGCTGGCAAACTGCCAACTGCCCAAGTACACAGAAAAGGTGGTTTTCCCCACTCCCAACCAGCCAAGAGAAAAGGAAGGAGAGGGAAAAAAAAAACCCCTCCAAACTAGGCAGGAGCTGCACTGTCTGGCTTGTACCCCAGCTATGGTGGAACTGCCTGAGCCACACCCATACACTGGATTTTACCCCTTCTGAGATGTTGTAATAGGGTATGGAATACAACATCATTGGTTAGAAGAAGGCAGCTGTCAGCTGGCCCAGCCCAGCTCTAGTCAGCTGACAATCCCAGGCTTGGTCTGAACTCTAAAGCCTCAATTTAGGCCTACTCAGCTAAACCCATAACACTAACCTGTCTTAACAAATATTAAGTAATTTACTCTTGTTTTACTTCTTTGAATGAACTCTTAAAGATTTAATTTTTTTTTTGGTCATTGGCACTAACAGGTATCATAATCAAAGCAGTTTGTAGTGTGTTATTGTGTGTAATTATCTTTATTCTGGGCATGTGTCCAAAACAAACTGTTACACTCAGCTCAAGTCAGCTGACAGCTCCAGGCCCACCCCCAGATTTTAAGCCCAAATTTAGGCTCACTGAGGTAACCCTGTAACAGCTGCCAGCCCTGAACCCCCTCAACTTCCCCCAGGAAAAAAGTGCTGGATCTTGGAGTCTGTTCCTTAATGCCAAGTGTGAAATGCCAACTATGCCAATAAAACCAGGGCACTGGGGTTATTCTGCAGCCTCTCTCCATGTTGTTATTCCCATAATTCTGAAGTGCTGGGATGAAGGCAGGCCTAGGTGTTCTTGTTCCAGGCAGGAAGCTCAGGGAAGTCCTCGGGAAGCAGAGCATGGACCCTGCAGATGGGGCAGGTGCTGGAATGCTCCTTGAGCCACGTCCTGATGCACTGCAGGGACAGGGACAGGGACAGGGTGAGGGGACAGAGCTGGGCAGGACACTCAGCTGCAGCCTCAGGAGAGGCACCAACATGTTCTACATTTGAGGTTAGCAAAGTGTTCCCCAGTTTAAAGCCATTTATTCTGCCAGGAGAAACGAGCAGCGAAGAAATAAAGTGAAAGGGGAAAGTCCCAGACACAAACAGGGAGTTATTCCAACATAATCCTGGGGTTTTTACTCCATGAAGCTCCACTGAGAGCAGGGTTTGAAGGGAAAGCTCATTCCAGACCTGCTGCAAACAATCCACATTTATCCACTGAAGAATCACTTTAAATTCCCTCTGAGGAGTTACCATTTTACTGTAAAATAACCAAAGCTTTCTGACCCAGTAAAACCAGCTTAGGGCAAGTTTGGGGCACAGAGGGTGGAGAAAGCAAATTGTGCCCAGTTGTTTCT
>JAOXXN010000364.1:33439431-33458504 GCA_026770055.1 Myrmophylax atrothorax
TATTGATAGTTAATGCAGAAATTATGCAGTCTGCACATAAACTTATTCAATCAGTTTTACTCAAGATTAAATTGAAGCTTAGAAATCTACTTCCAAGCGCAACTTAGGTAGCAAAAGGCAATGATGAAGAATAATTTCATTTAGCAGTTTCAGAAATAAACTTACTATATGTGCATCCATACACTTCAATGCGCATTCCAATTCTGCCATTCGGATTCCAGTCCAAAGGCACAAAACGGAGAAATCTTGCTTTAATGGAATGCTGAAGCTTATAGTATACGACACTGTCTGCATTTGTGTTTCCAGAAAAGGCCTAGAAGAAAATGAAAAAAAGATCAGCCACATCCACATTGAATATATAAATACAGGGAAGTATCACTGATCTTTTCATTTTATATCCTCATCTGGAAAACAGGAATAAAATGCAATTGTCAGGGAATTCCATTGAAAGAACTGATGAATCAGTCTTGACTATTCTTCTAGATGAGGTGTAAAGTCATTTGTGTATTTAGCACTGACACTAGACTCTACAATAACATTTCAATGAATTAAAACTTTCAAAATCTAACATTCCTGTCAAAAATGTGTAGACTATCCTAACACTTCAGCGTATGGTTCCATCTAACACTGTTGCAAAGGAAAACAGACAGATCTCTACCAATTCCTTTGGATGAGATATTAGATTAATTCCATACAAGTCTGTATTTTAGATTCATACTATGCTGTCTTTAAAAAGGTCTTCTACTGACAGATCATGGTAATGAAAGACTCTGTTTTCAAATGAAAGAATCTGGAGTATTATAAAAGGAAATAATTGAGTGTTCTCTTAAAATAAATAAACAAACAAACAAACAAATAAATAAATAAAATTGTGTATTTCAGTTTCTCTCAATTTCTCTCCAAGTGAAGGATTAAAAAGTAAACTTTCCCCACACACACAATTTTTAACTGATAAAACCACCTTCCTTTTAAAGGGAACATAAAGAAACAGAAACAAACAAACAAAAAAAAACCTGTGAAGAACAAAATTAAAACTTCTAAAGAACTTTAGCATCCTGAGGACTCGAGAATATATTCTGATTTTGCTGTGTTTTGTGATGGTTTTTTTTATCATTGCCTGTTTATGGTATGTGAAGCTGAAAGAATTCATTCAGACATTTTGGATTTAAGTATCTAATAAATTAGAAATAGCTCTCTGAAATATTTAGATGAGCATTTTTAAAAAGATTACACATTTCTGGATGTATGAACAGTGCTGTTGTCATAGCTAAAAGCCAGAGATGTTGCAACTGCAGAAGTACACAGAAACCAACATTTTTAGGTATGCAGCTTCTCTTTCCTTAGGTTTTTGAAACCGAGGTGAGCTTCATTGCATTCATTATCTATATTCCTACACACAAATCTTTGCACTTTCCCTCCTCTGTAATAGTAAAATTCTAATAAATTCTAGTCTCTGAACAATCAATAAAGAACAGAAATTAAAAAAAAAAACAACCCAAACAAAAAACCAAAATCCAAACCAAAACAACAAAAACAACAAACCCACAACATTTCATAAATGGACTTATTCAAGTTAGCCTATTAGGCTAGTAATAAGCGATGCAAGTTATTGACTTTGAATGTCCACACCACTTCTGCCTTCATGCTTTGTAATTATGCTAACACAGCAGGTGAAGGCGGAAACATGATAAAACAAAAACCAAAGAAGAACTACTATTTGGAGGATGACAGTCTTCCAGACGTTTTGTCCCTTCAAATCCTTATTTGCAGTCTGCAACAAATACAACTGTCAATGAAAGTGCCAATTAGTTTGTTGAGTGAACCAGAACCCCAATCTCAGAAGTTTAAATACTGTGAGCAAATGAAGTGTTCAATTAAGATTTATATTTTTTGCCAAACCATTTTTGGAAAGCAGCTGCCTCATAAAAATTAAGTTTTGAATATAGAATGTATATTGCCTGATTATTTTTTTACTGTAGGCTATACTTAAACCATGTGGTTTGAATTTGAAAATAGCTTTTAGGCTTCAGTAATAACCTAAAAGTACTTCAAACTATGGCTTTAACCATTCAGAATGGCCGGTTTAAAAATCAACATTTTTAACTGACATTTTCCAGAACTTTTATCTGGTAAAAACATGTTTGAAATGTATCAATTGTATTGACTATTAAATGGGTCTTTTTTGCTTGATTTTAAACATTCTAAAGGTTAAAATACATAGTTTGGGGCTTTTTCAGTTTTAATCCTTTTCAAAAGAAAGAGGACAAAATTGGACAGCTTTCTTTTGGCATACCCAAAACTAATGAAAGCATTTTGTAGACTTTTTAGAGGAGAATTATATTCAATATGGCAGACAGTCTTATCACTACAATAGAACACAATTACTGCTTTATGGTCCAATCCAGTAATCTTTTAAATGCAGAATTATAAACATATAATGAACTTGGTTCTTCCCACCCCTGCCTTCTTCATACAGTTCAGGTCACTTGATTCTTGTGTCAAACCATGTAAAGGGAACACGTCATTATTTTAGATTATGCAGAGTCTTCACAACCTACACAGGCATCTGATGGTCAAAAAGATGCAACATGTCATTCAGTTAATATGACTGTTACACATAATAAATACTGTTTGCAAAAATATTAATAGCATTATGAAGCTAACTCCTCCAATCTAATTGCTTGTTGAATCAGTTGATGTTCTTAAAGGTACTGTATTACATGGCTTTTCAATATCATGAAGATATACCATCTTTCTCAAAGAATGTAGTTTCCCAAACATGGAAATACTTACTATATTGCAGTTTAAACAGTATCGGGGGACTAAGCAGCATAAATATCTACGTGGATAATTCTCCACAGCCTATTTTATTCCAGTTAAAGTACTCTGAGCTGTACTGAAGCCCGAACAGAGACTACTCTCAAACTTGTTTTAAGCCTTCTACTCAATTTCTAACCCAGAAATTTCTTTACCTCAAGCTACTTTAACCCTGCTTTGAAGACAGAATTACTTAGTTCATGATGTTGCCAGAAATCAAAAATGTGCTCTGAATTGCACTGTCCTGTCTATAGAAGGGCATTAACAAGCTCAGAATGATCATGAAGGTAAGTGTACATCAAGATAAGGTAAAAAAAAACCAACCACATTAGTTTCCCTATCCAACCTCTACCTAGAAAGAAAATGTGGTTTAGACCAGGAATAATACAGGCATCTTGTCCCAAACTTCCTCAGACAATCAAAAATTCCCCATAGAAATTAAGCTCTGTGTGACACATACTTTAAATAACCTAGAGGACATGACACTTATTCACAAATGCAACTTTTACTGTATAATATACTATATATTCACTGTAAAATATACTACAGGACTAAATAATAAAAAGATAATATAAAGATATTCAGATTCTTCCTTCTCATTCTATTACCACTGTGGTGAATTATTGTTAGTCTTTTGAAGTTGTTCCTGAAAGCCAAAAGGTTTGAATTCTTTGGTTAAAGGGGAAAAACAAGCATGAAAGTCCTTCACTCTGACAATTGCCTCCTTTTCTAGTTGTCCAGATTGGAATTATAGCTTGGGCAAAATGATCACATGAATTAAATGAACAGATTGCTAAGACTTTATTGGTCAAAAAAAAATAATATGTGAAATGTATACCATAAGTTATCATAAGCCCTGTATCATAAGATATTCACTGTATTTTTCACTAGATCTTGTCTCTGAATTCTTTGAATATACACCTAAACTATACTAGAATTGTCTTAAATTGATCAAAACACACACCAATTACACATAATCATAAATTTAACTGATCGTAACATCTTTTGTAAAAAATATTTATATTTATGAGAACATGACTAATATAGACCAGATAGTTAAAAAAATCGTAACAGAAAACCATGATAAATTCTTGTTCCACTTAATGTCCACTGCTTGTAACATCTAAATTCCCACTTCTATATTTACAGCATTCCATCATTGTCCCTCAGAAACAGGATAGTGAGGTAAATTGTACCAATATTCTTTCAGTCTATCTCATTCTGGTATTTCTTCACATTCAGTGAGTGTTTTATTCATTGGAATATTATGCCATGATTCTTTCTATTTTTTGCCTTTCGCTGTGAGAGTGGAAAATTAGTGGTTAAAACCAAAATACAGATCAGAGAGAAAATGGATGGGAGTTTGTGTAGGTTGCAAAGTCCACACTGCAAAATGTTTATTCCTAAACAATCAACAATTTTCTTTCAGTAATTAACTGCTTACTGGATTAAGTGATATTGTATAGGCATGATCAATATGAAGTTTCTTTATATTAAAAATGGTTCTTAAATGAAAGAACCAACAAATTCTGATTTTACTTGCTCAACATGGTGCTTCTAGAAGGAGGGTCTCATGCCAGCAACATGCTTGTAAGACAAAAACAAATCCACAACACTCTGATGAAGCACAAGTGTTACCAGCTTCTATTATCATAATTTCCAGAATCCTGAGTATCTTTCATGTCTAAAATTCAGGAATGAGAGACACTGAAAGTCATTTTTTTGCACTGCAAAACTGGAAATTGTGATCAAAGCACTGCAGGTACATGGGTGGTCACTTCTCTCCAACTAAATTATTCTTTGCCGAAGTGTAGTCTTCAAAACAATTTTTATTTCTTTAGTTTCGATATTCAAAACAGACTGTGTGGGAATAGCTTTTCTAGGGAAATAATACCACTCTAGCGTGCACTGAAACTGCTCTTAAACCCACTTTTTAAACCAAAATTAGGAATGGCTCTCTGGGGGGCAAGAAAAGAAAGTAACTAAATAGTAAGAGTCTTTTTTTGTGTGTGTGTAATTCTTTGTGGAACTTAGAGCTCCATTAAATACTCTTTTATATGGAGCTATATCAATAAGAACGCTAGTTCTTTGACTAAATGTTTGCAATGCATATTACTAAAATTATTCTTAATCCACTTTATAAATACAGGTTGCTTTAAACAAAAGTAATTCTACTGAGGGCAGTTTTCTCTTTCATTTGCAACCTACACTAAGCTCGCAGAGTTTAATTCACAATTCGCCTTTAAAGACAGCAAGGATTTAAGCTGCTGTAGTGTTTAATATCTAAAAAGCAAAAAGAAATTAGCACAGCATTGCTGCCATCTGACCATAGGAGTGCTCTGCCAAAGCTAGTTTCAAAATCGTTTCATCACTACAGTGCAAAACAGTTTATTCCTTCCCTTTGATAAGTGTACTTCAGTATGTTTGTGCTACAGTAGAAACTCCATTCCTTTTCTCAAGGAAGGCTCAAATCTGGACACAAGACAAACATGAAGCAAGAAGTTACCTGAGCACAATTTATCAATGTGAAAAGGAGTGATTTCCTTAGAGTACCAAGAGAGTAAAGACTAAAAACAGATTTCTAGATAGTAGAACTATCCAATAAACTGAACAATTACGGACCATTTCACCAGTGTGTTTAACAAATACTAGGGATGGAAGAAGATTTTGAGAAAGGAGGAGGTGAAAACATTTCATCAATTTATACAGTTCCTCCATCTGATAGTGAATGATCCACTCAAACAATTTAGAATTGCTCACAGAAGCCAATTCAGTCATTCTGAAGACCATTCTCAGATTTCCAGTTCTTGATATCCATTCATTTTAAAATCCAGGAAGGTCCTACTCCATGACAGTTATTTTAATAGTTTTAGTTTTGGTTTTTTTGGTTTGTTGTTGTTTTTGGTTTTTTTTTAACCTATGGTGGTCAAATTACGAATTAAACCAATACGGATTTCATTCTGTAATACAGTCTGTTCCCTAAAAGAGACACCTTCTCTTTGAAGCAAGGAATTGTTTGTTCCCAAGAATCTTTGTCATCACTGAATAAATCAACGCTTAGGCTAATTATAAAAGGAGACTGTTTCTGCTTGCAAATTAACAAATTGGCAATCAGAAGTGATGTCAAAATAAGCACAGGAAAAGAACATGACAAGTTAATATGGTATCAATTGTATATATTTTTAGATCTGTCAGAATATGGAAATCATTCTTCAACTGTCAAATCACATTTTAAATTATCTTCATATAACACCGAGTGACTAAAAGATTTCTAATAGTTTCAAAATTGTCATTCACATTGTAACTAAAATAATAAATGTCACACTTTGTTATCTCATTTTTTTCAAACCATAAAGAAGCTTTGTATATCTTTATTAAAGGTATCACACAGCTTGATAAATGTATTTAAAATATACTCTGTATAAATATTTAGAATGAAATACACACTTGAAAAAAAACCACAAGAAGCTGCATACCATGCAATAATGGATGAATAGTACTTCATCACAAACATTAATTTATTAGGTATTGCATAATCTCTTAATATAATTCTTAAAATAAGTTACCATTACTTTAATAGTTTTTAACTTTTAAGCTACTTTTGATAGCATGAAACATGGGTTTTCTTAAGAAAGTATGAGTATTTCTACATGTATTTATTCATTCTAAAATATTAACTGAAACTCAGAACTGATAATTTAAAAAAGAAAACCTTTCAAATTTTTCAGACTATTTTCAGTACATATGTTCACTTAGTTTCTTATTATGTAAGTTTTATCTGCCATTAGGTCTCTGTGAAGTCTATACTAAGGGAAACCTTACCTGTACAATAGTCACTAGGAATGTGCAAAACTTCAAACTCTGTCATATCTAAACAGGTATGTGATCATGCTGCCTGACAAGCTGCCTGGCCTTTTCTCATTAGTTGGCAAAGAAAGAGATTAAATTACCATCTGTCATGGTAGGTGAGGAATCTAGAAGTTGGTAGTTTGTGTTCTGATCAGCTACTAACTTCCACAGGACTGTAAGGCAGGAGTCATGCTTATATTGCCAAAAGGCAGAAAACACTGAAAGGAAAATGAGGACAAAATGGTTCTGCCACAGGCAGTAAATACATTCTAGGACCATCATCAGGAGCTGGGATGGCTGGAGCTGATAAATTAATATGAAGCATAAACATATAGGCATCTTAATTCTCCAGATTTTTGCTCTTTACAGACAAAGACTATAAAAATTGCTTTTGGAACATTAACATCTGTGAGTTTATGTTTATGTTGTTGGCATGATTGAATATTTTGACAGTGATAAATAATAAAATAATCTATTTCAGACTGAATTTACAAATCTGCCTGTATAATAAAAGGAAGAAATCTAATAGCAGTAATTAAACATTTTTCCATCTTATACACTTTGCTTTCCTTCCTGTAACCTTGCTAGACAGTGCCCTGAAATAATTACTCATTCATCATATTAGATGAATAAATCAAATGTTTCTCTGACATTTACTCCTAAGGTCTGAGGTGGCTTTAAAAGCTTTTAGCTGCTAAAGATCTAGACAAAATTCTGCAGCAGAATTCTGTCCCTATCTACACTTATCTGTGCATATATGTGTGTGCAACATAATGAAGACTGAATAGTATCATAAAAACTGGTACTATTGTAACATTATCAAAATAATTTTAACAAATGAAACTATTTAGTTGTTAGTAAATAAGAGGAAAATATCTATATACATGGTCTTGCAACTGACTCCTATTTAGTCCCCCTTAACAACTCAGTCCAAATTGCTGAATGCTTGGCTTAATGTCCAGGGACAAAATCCCCACATAGAGCTAATGTGTTGAATGATCAGAACATCTTTAACTACTAACTAAAAAACCCAAAACAAACGTATAACTTCACTAGCTTTTTAATAATCTTACATGAATTTTGTAGCTAATTTCCTTGAACAACAGAGGTAAGATGCTGCTGCATTACAGGTCTACTATGTGTTGATTTAGAAATAAAAAAAAAAAATAAAGGCAGGCTGTTTTAGCAAGTATTCATCTAGGGTCAGACTCTTCTATCCCCAAGCAAAAAAGCTGCTGCTACCTGAATGTGCAGACACAGAGGACAAGGCTGCCCTCTAACTTCTGTAACTTTACTTTTTTTCCAGGCTCTTTCTTTGACCAGGACCTCCAATAAATCTTCTGATAGCTTATATTCTTGTTGCCTTCTGGCCTTACTGGATTGAGGATCAACATTCAGAAACTGTATGTCTCATCTAATTCTGCTCTAGGACTATTATATGGTTTTACAGCATAATTTTTATCCCACTCACAAAGCAGTAAATTATCTCATCCAGCTTGTTCTGAGATCTCTGACAGAACTCGTTAGCCACAATATAAAAAGAACCATCAGTTTCTATTTTGTTCCAGTCATAACCTTAATAATCATTTAGTCAAACCTACAACCAGCATTATATATCTAAAGATTACCTTGAAGCTAGAGATTTCTGCAATTTTTTTCCAACTGTGGCCCAGAAAACAGACATCCGGTTCCAGCTCAGCAAAGCTGAATTAACAGAAAACTTAGCAGTGCTTTGCAAGTAGGATAACATTTCTCAAAGGGTTTTTGGCTGTTCATGCAGAGGTGCCTGCTGGTTGCCCCAAATTATGTAAATACATCTTCAGCTTGAATGGCAGTCAGGGTCTCACAGTGGGAGAACGCTGAAGTTATAACAACCATCTCCCATTCGTAGGACATGCCAGGGTGCTTTATGGGATGCTACTCTTTGCAGCCCTTGCAATATGCCTACTCTTGTGCTGACAGAGATTGGCTCTACACTGTTATGAGAGCTTTGTTACCATGTTGTTCATTTTCAGCTGAGACAACATTTTGAAATAATTCTTTTGAGGACAGTATTTTCAGTTAAAATGTTAAAGTTTAATTTTTCATCAGAGAAATTAGAGAAATTAGAAAAAAGTAGAAAGGAAAACACTCTAGATGAAAGAACAAAAAGTGTGGGAAATGTACCAGAACAAACCAATACTGCAAGTCAGAATAATTACAGTATGCTGTATTCAGATTGAGGAATACATGCATGATGAATCAACCGTTCAAGACCTCCTTAAATAAAATCTGTTTGTCAGAAAATTAGCTATGGATACTTACTCCCATTCAGAACTCTTAAGAGGTCTTTTGCACTGTTTTACTCTAGTAGACTAGAATTTGGCAGTTTTAATTATTTCTCATCTTCATATTTTAAGATAGTTGGTTTGTGCTTTTGGAAATTTGAGGATTTGTTGGTTTTGTTGCTCTGATTTCTTTTTATTTGCTCTATTTTTCCATAATTTTACTTATCTGTATTTCCTAATTTAAAAGGCTGTTTCCCAGCCACATGCACTTCCATTATTTTTGAAAAGAAGAAAAGTATATGCTATAAACAAACTAAAAATAATTAATTCTCAAGCAATTAATATACTATAAGTGCATTAGTCTTTTGTATTTTTATGTATTTCTTATGAAATTCTTTGAAATAGGCTGTCCTAGGATGTGAAAGAATGGAAACCAGGGAAAAGTCAAACTTCAAAATATATATGTTTTGTTCCTTGCAATTTAAAATATATTTAAAACTGTGAGTTAGCTTAATGTTTAGTAAAAAGGTGTATGAATTGTTCTTTTTCTCTACACTAAATCTGCTTGTATATAAATTTTAGGTTAATGGATTTGATTGAACCACTCAAAAAAAATTTAAATACATTCATGGCTTCAACTTTTTACCATTAAGAATGTTATCAGTTAAACAAAAGTACAGCTGTGTTGTGCATTAAAGTTCTCCTACTCTTTATCTTGCACCTGAGACCACACAGATTCCTCAGTCTTGCAGAAGCTACCGCAGAAGAGCTCAGATTTTTCCTGCTGGCAGTCATAACAATACCTTACAAGCCTTCAGCTTCTCCTTTCAGCATCACCAGAGGCAATGTACTTCCTGTTCCTAGGGCTCACCATCACAAATAGAATTTGAGGGATCGCAATTGTTCAAAAGATTAGATCCTGCACTAAAATAATTCTGACAGGGTGATTTTTTTTTTTTAACATTCATTTTCAGTTTTAATCTTAGCTCTCTGTTACGTGGAACATAGTAAGTGCATTGAGTATTTGGATCTAACAAAAGTACATCTCTTTCTCTAAAGACTATGATCTAGCCTTACTAAACATGAGTTAGTACAGGCTCTTTACTATTCCAAAATAATTTCTATTCTATGTTAGATATTTTCTATGTAGAATGTTTTGACTTGAATAATATTTGTTTTTTGAGATAACACAGTACAATGCAAACATAATTTCAACTCTACTCAACACTAATTAACTGAACTGTAATGCAGACTCCATATGAATAAGTAAATCTGCCCCCAAACAAATTATAATAGCATTATGATAAATACTGTCTAAACAGATAAGAGCCATAGAAAATACTGCACTATGATTATCCATTATTCAAACATCTAAAACTTAATATCAGGGATGTGTTTGCCATATGATACAATTAATTCTAAAAAAGAACAAGTGCAATTTTATGTATTCGTGAATATTATCAAACATAGAACAGTTATTTTGTCATTTAAGAGCATCTCTAATTATTTGAACTGTCACCTTTTTTCTTTTATGAAAGATACACGTACACAATTTTATGTTAAATATTCTTATTTTAGTGACAATATTGATCATTACCTTTATCCCCGTAAAAATACTTCTATAATGACCAGAGTTCTTTTTTTGAATGCAAAATATACAAGGGACAGTCAGGCAAGCTACAGTGTAAGTAATGCCCTTCATTTAGTCTTCAAAAGACCAGTTTAAGCAGCACACTCAGAACAAACATCCCCACAAGGATGAGTTTTGTTGAATCATGAGTAGGAGATATTCATCAGAGAAATATCTCCTCTGATACCTCCTCTGCTGTACTGGTAGAGGCAAGGAACGACTGATGTTTTTTCTCTTATGACATTGTGCTTACAGATGTCTGTTGCATTCATACTCAATATTTCTTTGCCAGGCCAGAGTCCCATTCTATTCAGTCATTTCTTCCATGCCAGCTGTCTGATTTTTAGTCTTTTAAAAGCATAATTTACTGAATCTTTTCCAGTTCTACTATATCATTTTGAAATGTGTGATCAGGTCTGCACTGAAGACGTGAACAAAACACATATATTCACAGTGTAGTAAGGTTTTCTGTCTCATTCCCTACAAATCTCTTAGTAAGTCTAACCCTCTGTATTTATTGTTGTTCCAGAGGATTGAGATGATGTTTATAAATGTTTCATAGTTTCCAGGTCTTCTCCTGTAGTATTCCACAGTCAGTCATTCAATATGGAAGGAAAGCGGTTCTTTCTGGGGAGTGATTTGTGGGATTTTTTTGCCATGTACGTTATGTAAACAATGAAGCCAGAATATTTGTATTTCTATTCAATTATAGTATTTGATATATAAGTATTAAAAATAAAGAAAAACCCAACCAACCAAATAAATAAATGTTCCAGGCCAAAATCTAAGACATAACTGAATCTGAGAATATGTTGGGGGTTTTTTAATATTATTTTTCCGTTTATGGTAGAAATAAAATTTATTAAAAAAAAAAGAAGGCAAGAAGAAATGTCTACACTTTTTCTGACCACATGAGAAGAAATGTAAATGGCAAGATCATACACAAGACACCAGGTAGTACACCAATTCATTAACTATTTTTTGTGTTTTGAGTTATGCATTTGTCACTGCAATGTATTTTTTTTCCTACTTGTGGTAAAGAGATGCTTTCAGTCAAGTATTAATTTGTTATGCCTGCTTTGCACAAGGATATGAACTTTCACATAAAAAGTTATAATACTGTTTGGTCAAATTAAAAAAAAAAACTTTCAGGAACACACTTTCAAAATTGCACATACACTTTTAAAACATATTTTGAGCTGAAGTTTGTATGTCTGTGTGAGAAAGAGACAGGAAACAGTGAACAAATAAGAATATGTGCACAGTTTCATAATTTTCATTGATGGAATCTTTTCGAATACGTGCATAATCTAAGGAAAAATGCAATCATTACTCATTTGCGTGACATTTGAGGATGAACCTGTGTTGTAGACAAGAATAAATTTTATGAGAGCTCAAGTTTGTGCAATCATCTGACTTGCACCAAAAGTAAATGAAACATTAATAATTTTTCATTTGCTTCCACATTATGTGAATAGTTTTTCTTTTTGATAAATACTAGAAATGTATAAATATGGAAAAAGATAAAAGGTGAACTGGTAAAATAAACTTCAGGAATAACTCAAGGGAATACCATTTCATTTGACCACAGGTTAATTTGGGTTGGAAAGGTCATTTAGTCCAAATTATTGCATAGAGAGAAGTCAGCTATTATGTCAGAAAGTTTACTAACAGCTTTTTCAGCACCTTGTCTTTATATTTGGTTAGAATTTTAACTATATGTTGAGGTTTTTGAAAGGTACGTGAATGGGCTAAGCCATTCCTACCTGGATACTTCTAGATCTCAAGGGAATATCTTGGAATATGCTTATAATTTTCTACTAAGCAGCTACTGAAGACATTCAGAACTACTTTTCAAAGACAAATATTTTGCTGTGCATGCTTACATCTCTCATAGGAACTGTCAGAAATTTCCAGGAAAATTCTCTTCCCTCTTCTCATTTCTATAATTTATTAAAAAAAGAAATGAGACAGAGTGCATAATTAGTGCTTTTTCTGCTTATGCCAGATATTAAGAGTTTGATTCTTCCAAGATGCAAAGTATACTACCTCTTGATGAAGTCACTGATATGAGGCACTGTCTTTGGTGATACTTCCCCAGACACCCCATGAAGCAGATCAAAGGCTGAAGGAGTAATTTCTCTTCATACTGCAAAAAATCTGCTTGAAGATAGATGAAACATAGATATCACATGATCTGAATAATCATACACAGGTTGTTGCTGGGGTTTTTTGGTTTTTGGGTTCTTTTAAAGATTATATGAGATTATACAGCTTGGGTAGTACTCTGAGAATACCATTTTGTTTGTCAGACTTCTGGAAATAAAAATATGTTGTTAATCCCATTTTATTTGGATTTTGTGACCTTCAATTCCGAAATGACATTTATAAACAGGGGAAAAAAGAGAGAATTTAATAATATGTACTAACACATAAATAATATATAACATCCATAAATATTATTATCTCCGTAATTTTAAGATTTAAAAATATATTGATATAATTATAATTAAAAATGCATGAAGTATATTAACTATGCATTTATTTTTGCCTGATTTTTAGGTTCATTTTTTCACCTCAACTCCCACAGTACAGGTGCTCAGGCTTTGACATTGTGTCACTGTACATCAGAAAATACAAATGGCAGAATTACACTACGCAATCTAGAACACAGTAAATATCTTGTAAGCCTTTACCAGCATCACTGAATCCAAAGTATTTGCACCTTAGAAGAATTGAGACACATTTGGCTTCAGGTATCCAGTAAACCCTGTGAAAAACATACCAGTAGAACCACTGATATGCAAAGAAAATCTGTTTGTTTTCACTTCTTCGGCACATCCAAAAGTTTACAAGTTTCATATACAAACTTACAGACCTTCACCTACAACCTGCTAGTAGTTGAAGCGCTTCAGATGGATAAAATAATGGAAGAATATGATGAAATGGAACTGGATTAAATTCTTTATATCTATATTGACTGGTTTCATCTGACTTGAACAGGTGCATTACTTGATAGCAAGTCAACAAAAGGAGCTGAAAATTATCACCTCATTAAGGGAAGAAATATTACTGAGGACAATGCATACCCTTTTCATAACTATGGAGTCAAGTTTTCACACAACACCAAAATAAAAATCATCACCCTTCTTTTGGAATTTTGTGAATTCGTAGTGTCTGAGCTAAAGACACAATGCAAAAAAAGTAAGTAACATCCGGCATCATTACACATTTTCCTTAGTGGTTTGTGTTTACTCTTCTGAACTGAGAGGCCACAAATCAGCATAAAATCAGATTAACAATGTCAGATGACATTTTTAATAATAATTTATTTTCAAAAATAAATGGAAACTTTACATCTAGATCCTGATAATGCTTGCCAAGACCTTATCGTCACCATTTTTTATTGTTCCCTGAATATAAGTCTATGTAAGACTAGTATCTTCTGTTTAGAGTAGCTCCAGTGGAGGAGCATGAAGACGATCAAAGGCTGGAGTACCTCTCCTATGAAGGCAGGCTGTTCCACCTGGAGAAGAAAAGGCTCTAGGAAGACCTTAGAGCAGCCTTCCAGTATCTAAAGGGGACTACAGGAAAGACGGAGAGTGATTTTTCCAGAGGCATGGAGGGACAGGACAAGGGGCAATAGGTGCAAACTGAAAGAAGCAGGTTTAGATTAAATATTAGGAAAAATGTCTTTCCTGGGAGGGTGGTGAGGCACTGAACAGGTTGCCCAGAAATGCTGTGGATGTCCTATTCCTGGAACTGTTCAAGGCTGGCTGGAGTTCTGAGCAACCTGGTCTAGTGAAAAGTGTCCATGCCCATGGCAGGGTGGTTGGAATGAGATGATCTTTACGGTCCCTTCCAACATAAACTCTTCTATGGTCCTGTAGTTGTATGAATAATATATTTTATACTATAGAATTAAAATATAATCATACAGGCTATAAAATATTGTATTGTATGTGGAAAAATGTATATGCAAAAATACCTATAATGCTGTCTTACCAACAGCATGTTCAGTGATTGCTTTCAACGTCCTTCATCAGTTCATTTGAGTTTTCCTGTCTCAAAATTTCAGGTTAGAACTTTACCAAACCTCACTAAAAAAACTCTTGAAATCCTCAGTTTTCTCATTAACATATCCACAATGAAAAGTAAAGTGCAACAAAATTATTTCAAACATTCTTGTAACTTATTTTTATCAAGAACTTTTTTTTTTATTCCACAGTAAATATTTGATGTTATGATTTTTTTCAGAATCTCTGAATATTCTTTTATAATAAATGTTCTTTGATAATAAATTAAGAAATGGTATTGACATTAAAGTTGTCTAATGATATTTATTTTCTGAATGTCTCATTTCTGAATAAGAGAAAAGATAACCTTCCATACCTTTTGTCAACCTCTAGACCTAGAAAAGGGAAGTTAAAACAATCCAGCCTTCCATTATAGAATAGTAGTAAAGCTTCACAGCTAGGGGCTATGTTTTGTTGCCTGCTGTTGTTGTTTTGGTTAGTTGGCTTTATTTGGTTTGGGTTTTGGTTTTTGTTTGGTTTTGGTGTTTTTAATGTTGGCTGGATGCATATAAAATACACTCAAAACAGGCTACTAAGAAATATCAAACCTCATCATGCTCAAAAAACATATTAGAGGCAAATTTCTAAAATTTTATTGCCATAAACTTGACACAATTTACTTGCTACATAACTTGGTGCTAAATTTTCAGTCCTTTAGCTCCAGGAGAAATCCATCAATGGAGAATCAGAGGAACAGATACTGTCAGGTTTTTTTTCTTTTTTACCAGGTGCTACTGTAAATAAGAAGAAAGTCTCTGGGAGTAAACTCAATACTATCTGAGCGAAATGAAAAGATTAGCCTACAGGGCTCTTTTGGGAAATTCTTGGAAAGGTATTATGACAAAATATTTTGACATAATGTAATACAAACAGATTGTACAGGTAATCTGAAAGGTATTAATCACAGAGTTGTACTGTCAGATTTTCCAGTATTTATGATATTTTTAGGGGAGAGATGGGAAGAAGGTTTTATGGAGAAGAAAAAGATAAGAAGAGAGAGAAATCTGAATTGCAGAAATGATGATATAACAGGAATGACAAGGATAGGAAAGTATAAGAGGAAATTTAAATCTAGGAAGCTTAGAAAAATTACAGTAATTTCCAATTAATATCTTTAATAATAACTTAATCAAATTAATTTTTGCAAATCCATTAATACATTTGAATAGAATTATTTTATTTAAGACACAGCTCCAAATTATAATTTTAGGCACTGAGATAGTGTTAAAAGTTCAATTTCCATAACTTATTTATTTATTTATTGATCTAAGAGTTTTGAATGTCAACTATAGTTCTGTTATATCTCTGAATTGTTCTAGTGGTCAACAACCTTCACCATGGAAAGATGACTGAATGACTGAAGTTAAAAAAATAGTCTTTCTGAAGGACTGAAATGTAGAAAGAGAAACAACAGTGTAGGCTGTTGTAATGAATTTCAGGCAGAAAATAATTTGTTCTGTAAAAAAATTCATATAGAAGCAGTATATACATGCAAAAATACAAAGAGATGTAACTCTAAAGAAAAATATAATTGATTTGTAATTGAATCATACTTCATATTTAACAAAATAATAATTTTGTAATAAAATAATCTAACAAAAATTATCTAAGAAAATGTCTAATTAAATTTATCTAATAAAATAATCTAACCAAAAAGTCAATCTAATGTTGAGAAGTAATGGAGTGTAAATTTTTCAGATGAAGATGGCTTTTAAATGTCCAAATAGAAGTGGATTTTTTTTTTGTGACTTTTTTTTCCATAGTTTAGCAAGTCCATATGTTTGCATTGCTGCAGTCCAAAGTGATCAATAAATCACAACAGTGAAAATACCACTTCAGCTCTACCTTCTGACGATTTTGGTAGCTGAACTTTTCATGAGAACTACATTCCATAAAGATCGAAGGAACCTAAACTGCAAGTAGGAAGAAAATTGAGTATACAGAAGCTTTAGTCTGCACACGATGCAAGACTAGTGCCTTACTGTAACTGTATAATATGTGCTGTAGGATAAGCACATATCACACCATTGTTCCAAAACATGGTAAAGCATATTTTTGAGGTCTGGTTAGGAAAGAAGAGTTTCAGCATTCCTACAAAAAATGATGGAATTCTGATTTATCTTCTGTCATGTAACAAAACTTGCTGTTGCCAACATCAGAGAATTGAATAACTTCTCTCAAGAGCAGTGAGTTAAATTTGGACAAATGCAAGTGCAGACCTATAGCAAAGATTGAGGAACAACTGTCAAAAAATGAATAATAAACACTAAGTGTAAAATGCAGTCATAACAAAGAGGAAATATTCTTGAAATATTAGAATCTCTTAATATAGGAACTTCATTGGCAAAAAGAACAAATAAAAAAATCCTAAATAAAACATTGCTGTTATTCTACTGTTATTTAAATAAAGAGACAATTTTTAAACTAAGGAGTTAGTATAACAGTTAATTCTCTGTACTTCATCTAAGATATATTCACTATATTTCACAACAATTTTTTTGCTATTCACAAGTAACAGTTGTTCTACAGAACAATAGTGCTAACTTCTCTCAGTAACCTGAAAGGTGGAATATTAAGGAAATCCAAGCATGTAGATAGCAATTGCATCCTATTAATTTCTATTCTGTATTTGCAACTCCAGATATTTCATAGTCATTTCTATTAGAAAGCAAAAATTAGACTTACGAGAAAATGGTGGGTGATCTTTTTCATTAAAGATATATATATATAGATTAGAAACTAGATTTCAATGCTGCTGAATCTGGGACAATCCTTCCCTACTTGACATAAATGACCCCTGATGAATTAGTTATCTCAGAAGTGTTATATCACTGCAAAAGGAACTAAACTGAAGCACTTGCAAATGCCCTAGCTCTTCACATATGGGAATGACACAAAAATATTGGTATTTTTTTCAGTACAATAGGAAGCTTTTATTAATGGTTATGACATTCAGCATCTTTTCTGATGGTGAACCCTGCAAATCCTAAAATAGCAGTTATGAACAGCAAAGGTTTAGGTACCAAAGTTACATATTTTACCTTTTTTGTCCCTCACCAGAAATGAACAGATTAATATGAAAATCTTTCTCCAGTCCCAGCCTCAGAGTGAGAGAGTTGTCTGGCACAGAAAACTTACCATGACATACCTAAGGTTTGGCAGATATAACCTTAATATAGATGTGAGTTTTCTAATGGAACAATATATAAGGCTTGCACTACAAACATTATCTCTTTTTGATTGAAATAACCCTGAAGTATAACTACTTTTCCCTAGGATACACAGGGCACTGCAGCATATGATCTAAGAAAATAAGAGGTATCAGATGTTTGTCTAGAGAATTCTAGGGACAAACTAATCCTGTGACATAAGGTACAAACAAAGTCAAAGGCAGGCCACAAAGACAAAAAACTATAAAATAGAGCACAGAACAGTTTCTATTTTGACTGCAGCTGACAAATAGCTGTTTTTACACAGCATATCATTTTTATTGTAGAACTCTCTCAGCTTCTAGCACATCTTTAAGGAATATCTGGAACTGCTGCTCAAATAACAAAAATTTGAAAAAAATGACTTTCAGTGATTTAAAATTTTGATACTATTTAAGTCATTGTCCTCACTGGACTTGTATATGCCAGGAGCCCAATTAACTCATCTATTGAAATCCCCACTCTTTGGTACACCTGACCAGGACAGAGATGTTAAACTTGTACATGAACTGAGATACTGAAGCAAGCAAAAAAATGGGAAAAGCAACTTTTCATTTTTAGGTGACCAGTTTAAATTCATTCCAACTCAGCCATGACTGAGCATCACAGTCAAAAGGTTGGATGATGATTTATGTGAAAGATTTTGTTGACTTTATTCTGGTTTCTTGTTGAAAGGTTCAGCATTCTGTACATCACCAATCTGGCAACACTTCCTTTGTTTTGAGTCTCAGTAG
Source organism: Myrmophylax atrothorax (assembly GCA_026770055.1). Lineage (NCBI taxonomy): Eukaryota > Metazoa > Chordata > Aves > Passeriformes > Thamnophilidae > Myrmophylax > Myrmophylax atrothorax. The sequence goes on from JAOXXN010000364.1 coordinate 33,458,014, forward strand.
CTTTCATCTCAGACTGGAAACTGCAATACAGTGTCCTCCAAGGAAAGTGATTTTTTTCAGATTAGGAATAAAGACGTGTACTAGAAAAAATGTAGATTGTCTACTTCGTTGCTCTATTACAACAGCATCAGTAAAAAACTGAATTGTTCCTTCTATTGGATACATGGCATATTAAAAATACATGCTTTTACTCTGTGGTAATAGCACAGCTAAAGCTAAAGCTATCAATGAAAACAGTGAACTGAAAAGCAGGACAGAGAACTGTAGATTTCTACTTCTGTTTTCATCAAATATATGTATGATGGGAATAATGAAATACTTATTTTCAGATGGGTTTTCTTTCCTTTATGCAACTATGACTTGTACAGGGGAAAAAAGCTCTCTAAAATATACTAGTACTTATTCCTTCCTTCCTTCCTTCCTTCCTTCCTTCCTTCCTTCCTTCCTTCCTTCCTTCCTTCCTGGCTTCTTCCTTCCTTCCTTCCTTCCTT
>JAOXXN010000364.1:33465513-33478270 GCA_026770055.1 Myrmophylax atrothorax
GTTTGTTCTTAGTTCTTCTCTCTGCTTAAGTCTGTCTCTGGGGAATTGACTTCTCTAGGATGATTTGTAGTTAGAACAGTAGAATTTGTGCTTTCTGGGAAGTGGGGAGTTATTTCTTGTTATACATAACTTGTGTAAGTGTGTGTTATATTGTAGTTTTCCTTTGGTTTTCTCTTTTCTGTATAAATATATAGTTAGTTTCAGCATAAACTGAGTTTGGAAGTTTTGTTTCCCTCTCTCTCCTTCCTTTTCTCTTGGCTGGTTGGGAGGGGGGAAGAACCCTTTTTACTCTGTCTTGGACAGTTGGTGTTTTGCCAGTTCAAACCAAGACACAGGTCAAACCTAGACACAGCCTTAGGGAGATACTGCTGTCTTTAGGACTGCATTTTCCAGAAGCTTTTGCAAGGCACAACTCCAAATAGTCTATACCCCCCATCACACTGCACTACATTCCATGGAATGAAGAGAAACAAGCACAGATACACAGTGTTCCAGTGCTGCGGTTAGTTGATTTGAGGAATTACAGTAAAGATTCAGTCCCAGAAGCCCTATCTTAGCCCATTAGTGACCAATGCAACATAAGACCCATACAGAAAAAACACTGAGCAGAAGCAGTGTGATGTCTCCAACAAAGTGAAGCCACAGCCTGGACCACCACTCAGAAGCTACAACATGTTTACTGAAGCACATCATCACTCTGGTCCACAAAATGCTTTCATCTGTCAAAGGCTTTTCAGGAGCTCTCCTGTTTGACTGTCCAGCAGCCAGCTGTAGTCCCAGTACCTGACTGCTACTGCACCATCACAGAGATGAACTATTTGCCCAGTCCTGTGGGAAACACTAGTAGAGGATGTTAGCTCCTCACCCAGCACTTTATCATCTGTTTTACAGTGTGTCATGTCCTTGTAGCAAGATTAATGGCTGTACCAAATTGTAGTCACTTTTTGCTGTTAACTGACATCTGGACATGCTGATCCACAGAAGTTGGCTGCATAACGAATGTCAAAAGGCTCTTGTTGAAACCCAGAAAAGTTTGTCAGATCTTCATGCTGCATGGTGTGGATGTTTCTGGGGAGATCTGGAGAGGTCCTAAAGAGACTGTGTGGGGATGCAAATACATCCACAGAGTACAATATACTTGCATGTTAATCAAGACAGACAAAATGCATGAATGCACAAGGACAAACTAAGATTTACAGGAATATAATTTTGTTATCCCTAAACTTCCTGAACTTTTTGACTTGAATTCTTCACTGTAACTCTCTAACTTTTCTTTTTTGCCAGTGTCATTTATGTAACGCACACATTGTCTTCAATTATTGAGTCTATGTTCTAACAGCCACTGATGAAACATCTTTTGTTGTGAACTAACAGCAAATCAGAGAAATAATTTTTGCAGGGGAGACAACCTGCATCTAGAGTTATTTTTAATTTTGTCTCCATAGCTATTTAACCCTCTTTATTTTCCACTGTCTCTCTTGTCAATATTATCTGCATGCACCACACCAAAAATCTACATTCAAGCTGCCAAAGCAAGTTAAGATTCATGCTTGATTCCTGTTAAAACACCCGAGCATTAAGAGTTACATTTTATGAAGAACATGTTGACTTGAACATCCAGATTACATGTAAAATATTTTTATTTATTATTCATATTTTAATTTTTAAATACTAATGCTTGTAAAACATGTTTGTACATATGTGGTGTAAAGCACATTAATTTACTGAACACATTTAGCAACCTTGTACTTTTTCTGAAGTACTGTTTTTCTTAACTCATTAATCTCTTCCAATTCCATTTTAGTAACAACTTGCCAGCTTGAAACTTTATGGCTCACAAAACCACAAAATATGCTGAGTTGGAAGGGACCCACAAGGACCATTGAGTCCAATCCACAACCCTGCACAGGACCATCTCCAGTATCATCCAAATGCTTCATGAACTCTGGGAGGCTTGATGCTGTGACCAGTTCCGTGGGGAGCTTCTTCTAGTGCCCAACCACCCTCTGGGCGATGACCCTTTTTCTAGTATCCAGTCTAAACCTTCCCTGACACAACTTCAAGCCATTCCCTCAGGTCCTGTCTCTGGTCTGCACAGAGAAGAGATCAGTACCTGCACCTTCTCTTCCCATCACAAGATAGTTGGAGACTGCAACGACATCTCCCCTCAGTCTCCTCTTCTCCAGGTTGAACAGATCAAGTGACCTCAGCCGCTCCTCATACAGCTTCCCTCGAAACACCTTCACCATCATCATTGCCCTCTTTTGGACACTCTAACAGCTTACTGTCTTTTTTATATTGTGGTGCCCAAAACTGCACACAATATTCAAGGTGAGGCCACTCCAGTGCAAAGCAGAGCAGGACAATCCCTTCCCTCGACAGGCTGGTGATGCTTTGCCTGATGCCCCCCAGGACACGGTTCTAAGTAAATGGAGGATCTGTGTTACTTGGTTCATTCAGCCTGGTGGTGACTAAATTAAAGTTTAGAGTTTCTATCAGTCACTTGTACATACTAATTAATAAACAGACTCCTTCATTTTACATGATATTCAGAAATAAATTGATTGTTAAATGATGGTAAAATTTCCTAGTTGTTTGACAATCTTAACACATTAAAATTGACTATAAGTGCTAGATTTAAAATCTAAGCAATCATGCACCTTGTGTTTTTCAAATTTTGCTTCCAAATTTCCATTGCTCTTGATTTCTATTTCTACAATGTTGTAATGTTTATTTTCAAGTTAATTAAATGACAATATATTGGGAGTTTCCTCACACCTTCCACCCAAGCAATGCAAAATGCTTTTCTGCAGAAGTTATACAAAGAGATCTATTCAATAGTTGAATTAACAATTCATTAGTCATTTCAACTGCCAAGCTATAAACAAGGTTTCAGACTGTAATCCATGCTGGATTTAGGCACTAAATTTACAGGAGACAACTTGCTTTCCTTTAAATAGCCTATATTTCTACACTTTCTTTCTTATACACTTCATATATAGTTTAACTTCTATGACATTATTTTCCTTGCTTCTGGAGGTTAAATATTCTCTGGCTTCCCCCATGACCATCTATAGAAACACATCACAACATTGAATGGGTATTACTTCATTATCCTGGCTATTTACTGCTAGGATACGTATTTAAAGAGCACGTATTTTCATAATTCCTTAGCTTCACTGGGTGACCGTACCATTATCACTAAGACATGGAAAACAGAGAAAAAATCAGCAAGATTAGCAAATACCTACAAAAGAGCAAAACTAGAAAACACTGAGGAAATGGTTTAAAACCTCAAATCCATGATAGAAAATATCTGAGTATTGCTACAGTGGATTTGGATTGCTACATATAACTTAACCTTGCTTATACAAAATTTATTAGGTGACGCTTAAGCTTTTCAAACTGGCTCTCTGTAGTTATCAGGCTGCCAATTCCTTTTGCTTCATTTTAAAAACTCTGATCTACATAGAATAGAAACTGATTTAAAGATTTCCCCTTTATAGGAACAGCATCCCACACTTCGTTTCTCCTGCTCTATGACTACCATACACATGTTGTTATGCAAAGCACAAAACAGTTCATACTAATACATGCCTTCACACCTGCTTCTTCACATGCAGTTCATTATACCAGCACCATCACTTATACCTCTTTCAAACTCAGTCAATCTTTTGCATATTTACTTGCAGTAGCTCCAAGCAATACATATTACTAAAAGTCCTGGTTTAAAATTAACACACATAAGAAAGGATGCTTTCCTTTGATTAATCAAACTGTGTATTTCCCATATGGAACATTTAACAGAAGCTGGTTTTAATTTCAAGCCAATCAAGTTGCACCAGGGATCAATTTGCCTGTACTTATTACAAAGCAGATTTTCTGCACGCAAGTAATTGACAATTGAGGCTTCCTAGGCTTTAAAAAGTCAAAGTGTTTTACAGCATTCTGTGTTTGGTTGAGCTCCAAAATGCCAACTACCCAAACGCAGAGTAAGAGGTCCCCCCACACACACCAAGGGAAAGGGAGGGAGGAAAGAAAAAAAACTAGAAGTAAAACTTAAAATGGCAAGGTTTTTATATTTACACAGAAGAGAGAAAATTAAAAACAGAATATGATACATATATATATATATACACACAAATGTGAAAAGAAATACCAACAACCCCACTGAGTCGCCCACCCAAATAGTACAGATTCCAGCCACCCAGACTCACAAAAATACACTGCAAAAGACTCTTCCTGAGAAAACTCCCAGCAAGAGAGGAGAAAAATTAACAAGAAAATGTTCACCTCCCTAGACAACACAGCAGTGGGGTGGCAGTGAGGCCTAATCTCAGCAAAAGCAGCAGCAGCATGTCCTCCCAGGGCTGGGATGAAGAGCAAAAGAGGTAGAAGCTCCACTTCCCTCTCTTTTTATACTTCAGATGATGTCAGAATATGGTATGGAATGCCATTGGCCAGTAGAGTCAGCTGTCAGCTGGCCTGACCCAACTTGAGTCAGCTGATAATCCAAGGCCTACTCTAAAATCAAAGCCTAAATTTAGGCCTAAGTAAACCCATAACCTCCTAAAGTACACAAACACGACATTATTTCACTTCTTAAGCTGAAAGGCAAGGCATCGTCTCTCACAAATTGAGAATTACAGAACTGTAGTCTTAGATAAGCTATAAGTACAAGGGATTAGTTCGCTAAGAGTTTATCAACTGACAACAATGATAGGGGCTGTGGGGATGTGGGGACTGACAGTGTGTGTGGGGGTCCCCTGATGTCTGAGGGAACTAATGAATGCACCCTTAAGGAGCAGAGAGCTACCTGTAGAATGTGGAATACCTTGTACCCAGTAGGATGTTTCAATGTATGTCTGGTAAACTGACTAACCAATAGTGTTATGACATATTGGACATAAAAGTATATAAAAAGTGTAGCTGTAACTAAAAATAAACTCTAGCCTTCTGATCAAGCCTTCTGATGCTGCTGTGCCCGATCTCTTATAACCGTCATTAACGCACTCCCCTTTAACCCTACAAAGGGTGACCCCAATAGGGGGCAATATCTGCTAAACGGTGCTGATGCATTGCTGCCAGGTGATAACTCTCTTGGCCCCATAGAAAAGTGTCTACACTAACAGTACAGTTGGGATCAAACCCTTATCTTTTAGATTTTAGTGCTCCAATGCTTGAATAAGGCAATTCAAGAAATAGAACTTGTGCATTCAGAAACTTACATTTATAGCCTAGCAAAGTGCAAGAAAAGTAATTATTGGGAAGAACCTAAATAGATAAAAATACTTAACAGTCTAACTCAACTTGGTCAGTTTTTCAGAAAGGTTATACAAAAGCTATCACAGCAATGCTGTTCTGAGTCATATTTCAGTGAGAAAAGACATGGACACAATTTGAAACCAGGGATAAACCATGGAAAGTAAAACTGAGAAGAGGGACCATGAGCTACAAATAAGAAATACTGGACCCAGAATAACTTTTTTTTAACACAGATGGAAAGATGCAGAGAGGGACAGCTAGATCAGAAGCTAGTTCTACAGTCACTGCCTCATATATAAAATTTCTGCATAGTAATTTTCAACCACATTTTGAGAGCTGCTTCATCTTTTGCCTTTGATCTGCAGCAGGATGCTCTGTCCAAGTAAAACAGCTTGAACTTTACCATACATGCAAAGGTAATCATTTATAGAGAGTAGGGTTTACACTCTTTTTGGTGTTGAAAGACACACTGAAGAATGGTGAAAGCAGTTTGACTACTCAGTCCCAAAGCTAAACATTCTTTGTAATTTCCCATCTATTTTAGTAAGTCATAAGTTGTCCTAACCATTAAGATGAACTGTTAAAAGTCAGAAACACTCTTATACAATACAACTTTATGTATAGCTTCTTAGCTGTTTTCCAGTCATGTCTTCCTATGTTACAAACTAACAGAGATAGCTTAAGTTCAATATAAAAGCTAAGGTCTCTCTCAATAACAGATTGAAATCTTGGATATATTTCAAGTAATCAAAAATAAGATTCTTATTTTGGAAATGGGACATTTTCTCTCTTTTTGGAAAACAGTACTTATCTCCCTGTATAACAAGAAGTCAGATTTGCTGGACTATATGAACTCTGAAAATCTTCAATACCACTCCTCCATTCTGACCAGACAGGCCTTAATTTTCTGGATTCTTAGCAGAGCTTCTGGTCAGGTTTCAGAAAATATTGTGAGAGAATAACTAAGAGACACAGTTAAAGAGGCCTGATATAAGAACTTCTCACACACAGGAATATATCATGTTATTCACTGTTTGAATAAAGACTAAAAAGTCCTACGAATCGCATCTGATTCTGAAAGCTATAATAAATTACTTCTGTGGTCAAGTAATAAGTGAAGGCTTGCCTTGCCTTTTCAAATCTGAAGAATGAGAGGAATTTATTTGAGTAATTTCCAGAAATAAGTAGAGAAATAACAGCTACTTTTTTCCTTATTCATGTAAGGAAGCTGTATTTTCTGAGAAGTATTTCATAGGTGGCATGCAGAGCTTTGCCAATTGAAATCAGTACTACTAAAAAAACGGAGCAAATTTTGAGCTAGGCAGAATATGAAAAGAGCTACAGTCAGACAGAATTTTCTAAGGGAGGTGGGTTTAGCAGCTACTTCAGTGGCCTCAAAAGCAGAACAAGCTTAGTCTTGAAGGAAGGTCTAGCTTAATTTTAAGGTATTCTGAAGCTCAGTATGGATAAAAAAAAAAAACAAACAAAAAAGAACAACAACAACAACAAACCCCAAAACAAAAAAAAATCCAGGTATGATCTTAGAAGAGAAGGAGCAATTGTATTTATTTTTTCAAAGTAAGTATATATAATATTGTAGGGAACTTAACTTTCAAAAATTGTGACAGGTATTATAAAATGAATATTAGGTTTTAATAGTAATTTTGACAAGTAGCAGTTAATATGTCAAGAGAAGTTGCAAAGGCATTCTGGATTTGAATCAGTGCAACAAAATGGCACTAGGAAATGGTGTTAATTATAAAGTTTGATCTGCTTTGCTTCATGGAGTCAGAACAAAGTAGGTAACCTTATTTCACCCCCCTTTTCTGTGTTAACAGTAACTTAGGTGAGTCAGTCAATCAGTGAATCCCATTTTAGATTTCATCTTCAGAGAGCTCTGAAGACATTTCTCCTCAATTAATCATTATGCAAATAAATCAAGGATGCTAGTTTGATAAACTGACATAGTTTATCAAAAGAACTTATTGGCAATGGTTCAAAGACCTATTGAAGCCACCAATATTTCCTCAGATTTTTTATCACCAACATACCACAAAGTGCTATGAACAAGTGGTCTAAACTAGACATCTTCTATTCTGTGCATTCAAAAGCTTTAGTGTGTGTAAAAAACTTTTATATAGATAATGAAGCTGTAATTGTGTAGGATATACTCTGAACCACCCTGAGCCACTCCTTCAGTATATTAAAAAGGTGAGGTTTTTTTTTCCTCCAGCAGCAGACAGGTACTAGAAAAACATCCTTTCAAAAGACTCACGTTGGGAAAAAGTTCTTATTTTTCACAAATAATGTTTCTTGGGAAAAAAAACCCTTTTTGAATCCATTTCCAGCTCATTGCAAGATTTACATCATTCTTGGCTATTGCCATCCACTTTTACTTGATTATCATCAGCAAACTATCTCCCCTACTAGGAATTAGGAATTTCACATTTTAATTACACTACTTTCTGGCACATATTCTGACAATAATCCAAGGCTGAAATTAAAATAGGGCTTAATCTGCAAGATTGTCTCATTCTTAGGAAAACACACCCTTGCAATAGTGCTGGTCTCTTTTCTTTTCTTCTAGTCTATGGGCCTTTCCAGGTTTAAGAGCCTGTATTAACAATCCTGTGGTGTGTGAGGTTTGATTCACGACTTTTAAACTTTAACCTCTCTCTTTCTCTTCATCAGTGAAGGCAGTATCATTTACAGCTCATCACTGTAAATTTTAACTAAGGAGAGTGTATTTTTTTCACAGATAGGTGATGAATAGAAAAATTCCTGAGGAAAACAAATATCTCCTTGCCACCTTCTTTCATTACACCACTCTGTTTAAACAGCATTCTCATTTAAAATCTGTACTGATGTAATTTCTACTAGTATATACAGCATTATGTCAGGAAATATAAAACAAATGAAGTGGAAATGGAAAAATTATTGTATAAATATTTGTTAAAACAAAACAAAAAAATAACATAGCTAACTCAAATACACTATTACAGTATGATATAGTTATACAACTTCTTTCAGGTTACTAAATTTTTGTATGTTCTTTACACATCAGCTGTTTCCACTGAACCACCTATATTTGTTTTCCCCCAGTGGTCTTGCCCAATGTTATGTTCCTGTTCTTGCAACTTAAAACTAGCAGTGATAATTACCCATAACTTTCATGGCAAGAAATGCTTTTACATTGATAAAGATTTTCTACACTTGAACTTCTGCAATTCCTTCACTTGTAGAAACTTGAATATTTTCCTTTCTTTCTGTTTTTTTCTTTCATTCATTCAGATGTGAAGCAACCAGGTAAAACCAAAATTTGAAACCAAATTAAACCTGGTTCTTTTGGATTTACCATTGTTCACTTCAGGCTAACATGCCATCCTAATATTTTACTGACTATGGTCACAAAATTGAAAGAAAAGGAAAGCAAGCTTAAAATATCTCATATTGATCCATTGGTCTTAGTATATGTGACACAAAAGACTGAGTATTTTCAACATTTGCCACCACGACTGGGTTCTAATGATGTCTTCCAGGGTAATTCCAGCTACAATCTTCGGTGATGTGAAGTACACCAAAATATAAAATTATGTATAACCAGATTGTATTTCTCTGATCCAGACATTCATCTATGATTTGTGTTCCTGTCTCCTTAAATACAAATCCAACATTGGTATTTTACTAGTAAATGCTAACATTTATTAAGAGCAGATTGACACAGGTATGAAATAATTCATTTTTTTAAACTGCCCTGCAAAGAAATGTAGAATAATATTTCAGATATTCTTGTGTTTGCACACTTCCATGAAGAGTGTTAAACAGCAATATCAGTAAGCTGTAAAAAGAATGGGAAAAAAAAGAAAAATAATATCAAAATAAATTTAAATCCTCCTCATATTTATCATCCATTTCTTATGTATAATGGACCTCCGAGGAGGACAGTGCTGGGAAACAGCCTGGACTGTTCCAACAGCATATATTGTTGTGGGTGTTTGAAAGTTACGCATTTTACTGTACGGTTCTTGGTTGAGTGAGTTTTATTGTTATGCCCTTGAGCACTTCTCACTCCTCACATTTATTTCCTTTGTTGCTGTGTCCCAGTCTGTTGCCATCTCTCTTTCATGCACGTGCAGCCACATAGCTTCCCTGGACAGCGCTATGTTCATCCTACCCACCGAGCCAACCTCACCTCTGTCCTAACCCCACTGATTATCTCACCTATCTATCCCCAGTCTCTTGGTTCCTATTGAGTTTGATCCATTTCCCCTATTGGCTAACCAAGTACCCAAGTCACTCCCTTCCCCTGAGCTCTTACCCAATCCTATCCAAGTTCTGGCATCTTCCCCTCAAAATCCTATAAAAGCCTCATGATTGCTCAATAAAACATTTTCGCCTTGAGTCTCTCTGAGTGAACAGACCTCTCTCTTGTTCCCTGGCGCAGAGGAATGTGTGGAAACTGCCTCGTACCCCTCAATGCTATATAACTTAGCAGAGTGATGGATTTGTATGCGTAAAACAGTATCTTTGAGTAGATGAACATGTTTGTATCTGAACTTTTTACCAGTACTTTAATCTCAATACTCAATAATTCACTTTCTGAAGGTGGTAATTCTGGAAATTCTATTTTGGCCTTGAAAATTCAGATTCACTGACTTTGGCACCTGTTTCAGCACACACAGTGCATTAAGTACAGCGAATCAAACGGATCAAATATTGACACCTGCAGTTTCCAAGCAAAAATACTCTAATACTCTAACATTTAAACAAGACAAGCTCTATTTTATTTTCATTACTGTGGGTATAAATTACTATAGCTAGCAGCACAGGAACACTGGCCAACTCCATCAGAATATAGATCTGCATGCAGATCTGACATACACAAAGGGAACATGATGTTTCATGAGAACAAGAGCAGTGTCATCTTTCTGTTCCTTAAATTCTGTTGTCATGTGCACAAGAATATGAATATTCTGCAATAGACTGACAGATACTCTGTAAGTCAAATGAAAACTCTAGTCTGATTCTATTCTTGCTTTGTATAAAGCACAAGTATCACAATATGCATGTACAGGCAGAGTTCCATTTCTGTACATTTGTGAGCTAGTTGACCTGACAACTACATAAAAGGATGAGATGAAACTCCTAAGTGCAATATCCCCTACAGTATTTCCCTAATTTGGTTTTCTAGTCATGACTTCCAGCATTCTGTTCACTTATGCAAATATATGCCACAAGACACTTCGCGTTTAATTAATTTGTATCTGTAGATGACACGCTATGCCAGATCCTCAACTGGAAAGTTAGTATATCTCTCCTTAAGTCACTATATTTAGTTTCCAGTTTCCAATAATCTTTTTCATATTGGCCTGAATGTTAAAATGTTGATACAGCAATTTATTATGGAGCTTTCAGAAAGTCATGATTTGACCAATCATTTACCTTTCATGGTTTAATATGTCTATTCTTATAAAAAGAATTAATAATAAGATACACTATTTCTTTTCAAATCCAATTAAATTTCTGGGTTTGTGTATTTGTGTAACATCTGTGTTTTCAAGAATTCAGGGATTACAATACCAATACATCACCGTTTAATTTGGAAATAAGCCCTCATGACTAAGAAGAGGTTTGAACATTTCAAATTAGAGAAGGACAAACTGCATTCACACCTGACTCAGTTTTGTTGGCATAAATCCTGAGAGTATAACTATGATGACTAGAAAAAAACCAATACAGAGAAAATGGAATTGAGCTAGACTAACAAAATTTCATGATCAACAAATATAATCACATCTTGCTTGATTATCAGAAGGTAACATCTTTGTTGGTTAAATGCTTACACTGTAAGTAGAACAGCTATAAATATTAGCAGAGTTTTGTTATTTTTTCATGCAACTTTGGAGGACATTTATTAATTGAGGTACCTAACAATGAAAGAAAACTGCAGTTCCATTCCCTTAAGTTTTATCCCTGGAACAAAGCTTCATTTTTCAGCAATCTGAATTTCTTTCTTTCTACTTTTTTTAACAGAGTATTATAATGACATTAGTCCTCATTTGTGATTTTCAAAAATATCATTATAATGTTTATGAAACTAAATCAACCAACCTCAACAGCCAAATGAGAAATTCAGGGATTTTGTATTTACATGAGTTTTAAGGCAACTGGTGTATAACTAATGCACAACTAAGCTGTATTATTTATAAAACTATGTTTGTCTTAAAAGCTTTTCTCACACTAAAAATTGTGTATTTATGCGTATTCAGATCCCATCTTTTCAGAGTTTTACAGCTTCTTACTTTTAATGACAGCCATTATGGAAAGCACAACTACTGGAATTAGCCTATATAATACATGAAAAAATAAATAAATCATAGTATTTGTTATGTAGAAAAGTTTGAGTAACTTTCAGAAAAATTATATTCCTGTTAAAAACCTTGATGAATTCAACAGAGCAACTTCTGCAGGCCACTAGGATTCCAACTTTAATTTTTTTCCTCATAAATATTATAATATTTAAAATATTGTAGAGAATTTTATTTTGAGGAACAGTCGAAGTGCAACTTAATGCAACCCACTGGGTTATACAATCTTTGCTTGTTCGTAAGAACTGGGTGAAATGACACTTCTTTAGCATAAGCCTGATGAATTGGAAGTGAATTCAATATCAGCAATTATCCACTTGCATTTTTAGGTATAAACCCATGTTATTTGTCAATTATTTTCAATCTCTTGCAACACACAGGTAAATAAAATGTTAATTAATAAAACAAAAGCTTTTTTAGTAAAAACAAAGATAGAATGTGATTGGACAATACTTGTGCTTCATTTGAACCTCTATTTATGCAAATACTAATTCCCAACTGAAAGCTAATTTCTAACAGCATTACTGTTGTGTTGCTTTTGTTTATGTGAAAATATATGCCAGTTTAACTAACTCTGTATCCTGAAACATTACTCTGGATGATAGGGTGACCAAGATTTGCTAAACAGACACTGAATAAGAAACAGTACTGCTCTCTATGCTCTTCTTTTTTTTTTTTTTTTTTTTTTTTTTAACAGGGTTTTGTTGTCTGAAATGCAGTATGGAACTGTAGACTGCTTTGAGTTCAACCTTTGGTTCTTTGCATTTTAAAGACTTATAGAAGTAGATTATCATGCTAAACATCACATATGTGTATATGTACATGCATCATATATAAACACATGCATTATATATATATACACACATCATATATACATATACTAGAAAAAGAGAACCTGACAGTATCCATTAGAAAATAATATATATATACACACACATGCACACATCCTTTGAAGTACCTTAAATTTTAAAAGCATATTACTTATTTGATTTAGAAATGTCAGGTGGCAAAGAATGTACATTACTAACTGGATTGCACCTGGATTTATGTCTTGGGTTGAGCTGGCAAAATGCCAACTGCCCAAGAACAGAGAAAAAGTGTTCCTCTCTCCCCCCAACCAGCCA
>JAOXXN010000364.1:33481377-33506204 GCA_026770055.1 Myrmophylax atrothorax
CCACCGCCAGCTTAGCTCTCAACCTCATGAGGGCACGCAAGCTTCTCCCCCGCGACAAGGGGGTGTCCCCGGAGAAGAAATTTTAGGTAAATGAGTGTAAAAGAGACATGAAAGGATTTAAGAGCTACAGCAGATGGAATACAGCTAGTAACTGTACTGGGAATATTGTCTTCTTGAAAGCAAAATTTTGGCATTCAGAACATTCTTCCTATTTGTTATAATGTATGGCCTTCCAGGATAAGGCTCCAGCTGCTTCAGATCCTGGTGCTAGGTCAAACAGTCCGGCAGTATTCATACTGCCATTCCTGGTGTTATAATTTGGTGTGCCAGAAATCACAGTTCAGTCTGAACTTTACCAAATTCTTCCTAGTTTCTTTACAATTTTCAGCCCCAGAAAATGATGGATAGATACCTGAGGAAGAACTGCCTAACAGTGCCTCACCAAGTCTCAGTCTAGTTGAAAATACTGCCTTTGAGTATGTGAAAAGTGAAAGACATGGATCAGTGAAATAGATGAATTTGGAAACAAGATTTTAAGAATTCCGGGAAATATGAACACACGACTTTTCTGGATTTGTGGGAGAAAAAACTATCTTGCATGCTCTTAAGAAATGAGAACAGAGACATGGTGGGGTTTGTGCTCTCTCATTTGAGTGTGAAGAATCCTACGCATGTGTATGGGCCCTTTAGCACCTCTACTCTTAACGGTTTGATTACATTACTCTGTGTTTCCATGTAAAAATACTAGAAAAAAGTTAAAGGCAGCAATTATGATGCCATAATTAATTTTATGTGACAAATATTGTTATAACAGCAAAACCAAGAGATTCTTTGTTGCAGTTAAAAATTGAAGGTGAGGTGGGGCGTTTTGTTTGTTTTCTTTTCTTGTTTTATTTTTACAAATACTTATATCTATAGCACTTGCATCCTGTAAAAGATTAAATGATGAAAGCTTTTTCCATATTTCTGCAGGCTGGAAAAATAATCAAGCCTTCTTAGTTCTCCAAAAGGCAAAACAGTCCCTTGAGGAAACACAGTCAACAATGTAATGAGTTGTGAAATCTATGATTTTAATGGGTCGTTTCATTTTTCCCTGAACGGCTCTTTCATGACTACACTTCTACGCTCATCAATTTCAAGGTCTACTTTTTGCTAAATGTAGACAGCTGGCCTTCTGCATGAAATTAGTAGCTAGTCCTGTGAGTTTATACAGAAATTACATATTATACACACTGATTTCCCTGCAAAATATATTTTAAAGCTATTACTGCTATGGATATTAGAAGGTGTAAAAGAGGTAACTTAGAAAAGAAGTCCAGATAAGTGAAAAAATAATTTTCAGTTTCTGAAAAAAACCATATGTGGCTACAGTGCTAGAGGGTAAGTGCAAAAATTAGGACCACGCAGAAAACAAATCTATAGAATAATTACTTTAAAATACAAGAATCCTGATTCTTCATTACAAAATAAATAGCAAGACCAAAATTTGTTCTGGTTTACTGCATTTTAGATTATGTACAAGGCAAACACAGTTAATGCTCAAAGTACTTTTACTTGTATTTCTATTGAATATTTTGTACCTTAGCAAAACGGAAATGTATATGCCTATGTGTTATGGGTTTGGCTAGGTGAGGGCCTAAATTTAGGCTTTGGATTTTTTAGGTAGGCCTGAGACTGTCAGGTGATTTGAGCTAGGCCTGAGCTAGCTGACAGCTGGCTTCTTCTAGCTAGTAGCATTGTATTCCATACTATAGTACGACATCATCTCAAAAGAGGGTAAGAGCTAGTGTGGCAGTGGCTTAGGTCAGTCGCTTTACAGCATCCCTCCTGGGAGGACACACTGTGCTGTCCCAAGAGAAATGGGGAGGCCCAGGCCCACAACATAGGCTCACCAGTTGTCTTGGGGAAGTAAAATGTTTATTCTTTGTTCTTCTCTTTCTGCTTGGGTCTGTCTCTCTGGGGATTGAGTTCTTTGAAGTAGCTTGTGGTTGGAATAATAAGATTTGTGTGTTTACCAGAAAGTGAAAAATTATTTCTTGCTGTTTTTATTTGTGTGAGCGTGTATTGTACTTTCTTCTAATTTTCTCTTTTTCTGTAAAAATAAATGTAGTTTTAGCATAAACACATTTTGAAGGGTTTTTTTTGCCCCTCTTTTCCTCCCTTTTCTCAGCAGGTGGAGGGAGGCTCTGACTGTACTTGGAGAGTTGGCAGTCCGCCAGCTCAAACCAAGACACTATGGATTGTTAAATTCTGCAAAACTTTATCAGAATACTTATATTTCTGTAGTTCAGAACAGTTTATCTCTAACAGCAGTACTTTGAAAAACTGTAAAGTCATCACTTTTTAAGGATTTTGAAGGATTTTTCCAGTGTGAGCTACATTCAGGAGTAATTAGTATCTAAAAAAGAAGATGTGTTATCTAAAAAGGAAGATTGTCTTTTGCAAAGTAATGTTCACTTCAGAATGCAATAGTCTTTTAGCAATGTAATAAGTCACATATTTATTATAAAAAATCAAAAGCATATTCTACAGTTAACAAGGTGGTTATCTGTGAGCATCCACTGACTACTTAGAGAGAGAATACCTTAACACTAACAAAGCATCACTGCATACGTTGTCCACAATTCTTACAATTAATGAAGCTAAAATTGCTAGTAAAACTCTCATGGTTTATCATTCAAAACATGTTTATAAGGACCCTTGAAGCTTTTGGATATAAATATTGCAAAGATATATTGAAAAACATGAAAATGATTCACTGAATATTGTATGAAAAATCTTTTGTGGTAAATGAGCTGGCATAAAAGGAGAAAAATTAAGATTGTTTAAAAAATATTTTTCCAGTTCTTTCTCATCCCAAATCAACTCTGATCTTTTTTGATCTAAGGTACTTCTACAATATTTAAGCACTTGAATTCAGGATCAATTCATCCTTTCACTTTTTGTGGTCTCCTATATTTTGTTTGCTTGTTTTTGAGCTTAATTAAAAGATCAATGATTTTAGAAATGCTCTTAAACTGCAAACATCCTATTTCAGAATTAGAGACATACAATAACCTCAAACAAAGGGTTCTGCTTCCCAGATGTAAATCTATTATCCCTCTCAATAAAAGCAAAAGTGGAGATTCCACTTCATCCTTTCATTCTATATTTAGAAATCAGGTGCACTTCAACATGAGGCAGCTAAATCCCTTTTAAAATGTTAGAAGTCGAAATATCAAGGCTATCTGAAAACTGATTTATCAGTGAGCTCCTGCCAGTGTGCTTTTGAAAATTTATGTTTTAGGATCAATAGACACTTCTGATTTCCCATCAGAAAGACATTCATCTTCCTCTAGTTCAAGGATCTAATATTAAAGGAAGACTTTGGCTGCTTTATGTCTAAAAATAATGAGCTCAACTTTTACACATCACTCAGATAACAATATACATAAACTGTCATGCTGAAAAAAATTGGGATGAAGTCTATTTTATGCATTTGATTAATATTTTTATTTTTATTCAATTACTACAACATTTCCCTTTAAAAATTCAGAATACAACTATCATCAGAAATGTTGCTAAAAGGGCAAAGGTTTCTGGATTGTGGTTGTGTTAAAATTCCACCTTTGTGTCTCTCTTTCGCAGCTTGCAACATTGAGATCTCAGTTGTGGATATTTTTAAATCAATTCCTCATCAATGACACTAATTATGTACTTAAAATCCCATCTGCATTTTAAAATGACATTAGCTATTCTTGTAATATCCTGTTTACACAGGGTATTTAGGAATGTATATACTTTGTTACATTTGAGAAATTTTAAAATAAGAGATCATTTCAACTTATCAACAAAAGATAAACATTGATAATACGGGAAATAATATTTCTGTGTTGTATTACCTACTATTTTGGCCCCTAATGAGCAAAACATACTTCTTCAAGATGTTAATATTCTTAACTAAGTCCTTCTCATTTCCTTGGAGACATAGTACTATTTTTTTAATTGCATTTTTTTGAGTAATTATTTTTCACAAAATTCCTGGGTAATAGGCTCAAAATTCTGTTTCAGATTTCAAACCTTGAGAAGTCTTGAGGATTCCTATTCAACTTTCAGGTTCATTACATTACTTTGAGAATGAATAATTAGTTTTGAATATTAGTTTTTCATCCCAAGATGCATTTGTTAACATAGATAGTAATTCGTTAATGTAGATAGTCATTTTATAATTTGGATTTTACTTTGGAATTTTATTTTAGATTTTCCTTTACATCTACTTCTTCAAACAGAAATATTTAGGGTTATGTATCTCTTTGCTTATCTTCTATCCCAAAACATTTTATTTAAATTAGCCTTGTGGTAATGGTTTTGTGAAATTTATTCTTAGCTATGTACAATTACTATGACTCCTACAATGTAACTCTTTTTTTTTTCCATTCTTTTGTAGGTCAGACTACTTATCAATGGCCTCTTTATGTTGTCATGCAAATGGTACAGGGAATAATCCATGCGAAAACATCCTGCAATCTACCTACACTTCATGTAGACACCAACTTTAGTGTGCAGTGATTCACAGGTATATCTGATAGCAGCTCTACTTCTGTTTAAGTCAATTATCTACTGAAGGATTAGAGCATATATCAGCCAGACAGTATGATAAATCGACTATAAACACTCATTTTCTAACATCAGAGTGTTTCCAGATGTGACTTTTGCAATGGACATAACTGTGTTCCTGCATTTCTGGCATGCTAGACACTAAAAAATAAAACATCCAAACCGCCTCTTGTAAAAACACTCAAGTGAGACCTTTCCATAAATGTGAATAGTGAACTCTTCATTTTCTTTCTAGACACAGTCATGAGGAGCTTTAAGCACAACTGCATTTCAGCTCTCAAAAGGACAATGAAAGCTACATTGATATGTAGAATAAATAACAGACTTCCAAAAACAAACAACTCCCCAAAAAACACACCACCCCAAGACAACAAAAAATACCATGGTCTTAAGATGAACAAAGTATCAGTACTGCTGGTAGCCTAGATAAACTCACATACTATATAAAGGAAGATAGTTTTTTAACCTCAAGATACTGAAGATTGGGCTTATTTATTGATGACCTTTTAGTTTCATTTAGCATGGTTCATAAGCTACAGTTTACAAGTTCCAATGTGACACTGGGAAGAGACAACAACAACAGAAAGTTAAAGAAATTATTTAAATTCTAGAATCTCCATGACATGGCAGTTTAGGTGCCTAATAAGGAGGGCTGTAAAACCTAAAAAATATACAAAGCAGCTAGCATGTCATAGGATTTATGGGAGTTTTAATACACACAGGTTAAGCCTTTTAGGAGTATCCCCAGGTTTATAAATTATTTAACTGCAGAAAATATCTAAGAAATAACTTTGATCCTGCAAATGTCAAAAATATTATTTTTAAGATGTATTAAAATCTCTGGATTTCTAAACTACATTATTATACAAAAATGCACAGTACTGAACTTTGTATTACTAAACCTCCAACAGAATCCTTTGTTTTCTTAAATAACAACTGAGGAAAATGAAGAAGCAGGCAGAAAAGTCTCTAAAAAATAGTGTTTCTATAAAGGACTTAAAAATACTTATAAAAATTCTATTGATTCCATCCAAATCAATTATACTTAACTGTACCTCACTATTTATTGTCATGCAATTAATTAAAAACCCCCATAGAAGTACATTATCACTTCTGTATTTCTACTGGTTGAAGTCCTTGGGAGGAGTTATGGAACAACTGCCTGGAGAGTGAAGAAAATCATGAAGTCTAGTACCACAAAGCTGTCATGCAAGCTCATCTGTTCAAAGCTGAACCACTGTAGTTTTGTGTGATATTTATACCAGGAGCAATGACTGGGATTAATTCCAACATAGGCAAGGATGTTAGTGTGCTGTTACATGCTTCTCTGTACAGCTGAAACCTTTGTGATACCCTCTTTCAATTATCTGCATCAAAATAATTTATTATAACCTCTCTGGTTTTCAGTCAAGCTCCCAAACATCAGCAAAATTTATTGAAGAATGATTGATGGACTTCACTGTTCATTGAATAAAACAGAGTAACAAGTAGAATGTATTGGGTTTCTGCTGCACTAATTGTCAAGATCTAATATTTATTCCTTTGTCTAACTCTACAAGCAACAGGTTGTAACTGAAAATAATTCTCCTAAACCAAATATTATTATTGTTTTGTCTGAAAAACACAAGCATATGTTAGACAGAGACTGCTCTTCTTCATCTGTCCAGGAGACCAGTGAAATGTATTCAAAACAGCTAAGAAATAGGAATTCTTGTCAATTTCACTTCAAAAGTACAGAGCAGGACCAGTTTGTGGCAGAAAGTTTAAAGAAGTGAATGAAAATGTCATTAGGTATGCAAAAATGTATTTTGCCTGCATAATGCTGCTATTTAATATATCTGTGTATTGAATTTATTCTTAATTATTACATCTAACTTTAATATTGGATTTCATTAAAAATTTTAAAAATGAAATCCCATTAATGGAGACTTTATTTGCTTTTATAGTAAAATGATGAGACAGAGGCAACAGTCACTTTTCACCAGAAAGTTCTAATATATACATATTGTTCAACTTAATATGATGATTCTGTTACTTTCTAAAGACATGTTTCATGAGTGTCTAATGTACTTTCATCTCTTATCTACTATTTTCTGAAGTTGCAGAGTTCATGATTTTCAGTATCTTTGAGATATCCTAAGATGTAGACTAGAATGTAATATAATAAATGTAACACAATATTATAAAGATTATGACCATATTTAGATTAATTCTTTCCTATGTGATACTGAGTGTAATAGTGCCTAGGACATTCACTAGAATGACAGCATTTTGTATAGCTTTGACATTAATTTAATCTAGAAATTCAAAGTTCTCCATTGACCTGAGCTAGGATGGCACTACCATTGCAGTGTAATGGCAGTGTGAGCAGGATAATAAAACAGAAAAAAACCCCGTATCTTGTATGCCAGAAAATTAATCCCTAGCAGGCTAAGAAAAGCTATTTTAAAAGAGATGTCAAGAGACAGACTCTTTGGCTACGTAAAATCTCAGAACTTTTTGTAGGAGTGTGGCAGAAGAGTATTTTTTATTTTTATAATACTTTCCTTTAGAAAATAAAATTTTAGAATTCTTTAAAATATTGAATTTATGACCTTCAAACTTATTTTGCACGACAGCTGAAATTAGTTGTGATTACATCACATGGAAAATTTACCACTTTTTTTGATTTAGGAAAATTTCCAAATTTCCTGATTTATCCAATCTAGCAATTGGTGAATGCTTTTGAGTGCTTTCGAGTTTTCATCGAAGTAATTCCAACCCCTTTTGCCCTTGCCCCAAACATTTAGGAAAAAAATTGTGGGAAGGCAGACACATTCTTACTTATGATCTAATTTTCCATCCCTCAAAATATTAAAAGAGGTATGATCCCAAATTAGTCATTACTGAAAAGGATCTTGGAAGTCAAATTCTTTTTTTGACTCTCTAAAAGACATCACAATTATTCAAATTTTGGATATCTAAGATTTCAAAAATATTTTACTTAAAACTGTCCAAACCCAGAATATCAAAATGGCTATATCCAGATTACTATTTTTTATTATATGATATTTAACAAAGGAGATAGCATACATGAGTCTTGCCAAATTTTATTTTTTTAAGTAAATTTTTATTTGATCTTGCTCTCAGCCTGTTCAAGGTGGTTTCTGAGAGTATTTCCATACCGTAGTTCATCATATCTTTTTGAAAAAATTGCTCTCATTTTTTTCTCTATCCCCATAGCTGTATTTCAGGTACTAAAACCAGACCCAAACAATTTCAACAATAAAATACCCTTATTACCATTTCCTTGCTTCTTTTGCACATTTCACTATAATTTGGTTTTGTTATTTCACCAATGAAACACATGAAATAGCTGGTTGAAACCTTTTGTTATGCTTCGTTATGCTTGAAAGAATTTTGACAACAAAGCTGGAATTAGGTTTCTGGAAATAACTGTATGAATATTCCTAACCTCTCATAAAAGTTCATGAAAGGAGAGTGGACTGTAAATATCTAAAATATTAGTAAATCTTTGGTCTTATTCACTCACTCTGCATAAGAGTAATTTATTTCTTTCTTTCTCTTTTTCACTTTCTTACTTTCACTTTACTGCTCCCCTACACCCTTTTGCAAAACCAGAATCACACCACATACAGATATGAATGCAAGACAAAACAAACCAAAAGCAGCCTGCATTTAACTTTAGAATTTAAAAAATACTGCTTCAAGTTCTACCTTTAACGAAGCTGATGTACACTTCAAAATTTCTCAAAATTATGCATGTGCAACATGTGCATGTGCAACACCATGTGCAGCTTTCGTGTTCCCATATATGTGTACTTTAAGGTGTTTAATACAGGTGTTAAAAACACATTCTACAGAAAAAGTGAAGCTCTGCAATTGAATTAAAAACAATTTCATAATTAATATGACAAGAAAATCAATGGCAATTTTCTCACTGAAAGCCGTATTTATTGCAGATGTTACAGACAGAAAAAAAATATTATTTCTTCCTCAGAAACTGAATGGAACTGGAATTTCACTGACAATACAGCAATATGCATCATCTCATCTTTTATGCAGAAATCACTGAAGCAAGTGCTTATTGCTTTATTCTTTAAAAGTGAAGATTTAGATTGTTACATTCACCTTTCTCTTAACACACCTATTGAAGTAAGGTAAGACATAAAAACCTAAGTCATGATGCTATATGCTTCAACTTAGATTTGCTGTTAATTTATAAAAACATAATGATGGCCATCAGATTATATCTTTTTTGTTCTAGTTTCAGGGTTTTTTATTGCTGTATCAAAGCAAATTATCAGCCTTAACAAATTTTATTTGCATACAACTGAAATGGAAGGAGTAAGCTCTCCCTAATTATCTTTTGGTGGCATAAAATCCTAGTGGCTATTAAGTTTTTGAATTTGTCTGTTGTTTTAATTTTAACTGCAAGCATTATATTATAAAGGTTAGCTGCTTCTAAAAAACCAAAACAAACAAAAATTGCTGAAAATAGACCTTCTTATGGTATTGAGGTTTTCTTCTTTAACTGTTGACATTATGTTTTCTTTATTTACTGATTGCTAGAATTCATTTATCCATTTTGACCTTAGTGCAAGTTCTTAAAAGGCCATTAGACTATACTGTTATATAAAAGAAAAATAAATATGGGTCTTATAGTATCATATTTAATAAACTATTTTTAAATGCTCTTTGCAATAAAAAGTGTGCAATACAGTGAGTTTGATTTTCAGTGAAACGGTAAGGTAAATGTTAATGAAAAAGACAAAGAAGCTCCTTATACACACCAGAAACAAACAAACAAACAAACAAACAAACAAACAAACAAAAACAAACAAACACCCCCACCCCAGATCTGGCAGCTTTTAATGCATTTCAGTTTTCAGGCTGCTTCTGAAAAATTAGCAATTTAAGCTGTCAGCATAATTAAAATAGTTGGGTTTCTTCCACTTCAGGGAAAGACAAAGCTGTAAGCCAGGTTTTTTTGCTATTTAATAACTCCTACATTTAATTTCCTTCTGTCATATTTTCATCAAATAACTGTGTGTAAATCTGGGGAAGATAATCACAGCCAAACCCTTACCTAGCTTATTTAGCTGTTCAAATATCAATGTTCTTCCATAGGTATATAGGCTCTTGCAGAACAATTTCTGATTTTTTTAACCTCTACGGTTGCAAAAGTTCATTAGCTCAAAAGAAGGCCTGCATTCTTGGGCATAACTGCTCACAGTATAATGATTCATAGTGCAATCAATAAATCTTTTCCCGTGGGATAGGAATGTTGAATTAGAGTATATGTACAACCAGCGTGAAATACTTATCCCACTGCAGACAAAACCAGAAGACACTGAGCTCAACAATGACACAGCCTTCTCTCTATGTGATAGAGGGTTCTTCCACAGATCATGGCTGAGAAAAAACAGGTGAAGAATTTGCAGACAGAGCAAACCATCTGTAGTGCCAACCTTCAACTGACTACTCATCATGTAAATTATTGATAAAGAGTGGACAGAAGAACATCCTTCATGGCCCAGGCTAGATATTAGTACCTGTACTTATGTTTCCTATCACTGTCCCTGGTAGGTATACTCTGCATGCTGTCCACTTTTTCCCTTTCATTTGGGATGCCTATAAAGAGGTTGGTTTGGTTTGGTTTGGTTTGGTTTTCCTTTTGTTTCTTTCAGTCTCTCATGAATAGTTATGTAAAAAAAGAGCAACTCCCCTGAACGCTTTTTATGTCATCTATTCACAGTGACATAGAAAACCAGCCTAGAATTTCAACGAGCCTTTCAGGATTCAGAATTTTACAACACAGCTCAGTGGTAAAGTATGAAGCCATATGGATAGATGAACTTCTTTCTTCTGTTTGTATATACACAAGCGTAATTATTTCTTTTTGCTAGAGAATATGCTAAGGGAGAATTGCTAATCAACTCCTAGATCAATCTCAGACACAATTTTGTAGAAGACAATTCCTGTTCAATAAATAAGATGTCCGTTCGTTCCCCTAAATTTTTTATAACTCACCCCTTTAAAGTGTTTATTTCAAAAGGTAAAATGATTAGCATATGTCCGCGTATGTGCTTTGCCATGACTATTCACTATTTCATCAATCTTCATTTCATTATCCATTTAGCCACAAGTGATTTGGGCTTATTTGTATATAACAAACAAAAGCATTGAACAAAGTTAACCTTAGAGTCTCCTTTGAATTTCTGTGAAAATACATTCATATAGTAATAAAAAATGCTTTGTATGTCAACTAGCTAAATCTGAATACATCTAACTTGGACTATAATCACATTTTGCTATTATTTAAAATTAGAAAGTCATACAACATTATTACTTTACTGATGACAAAAATTAGACTTCTAAGTAATCAAGTGTAAAACCACTCAACTTTCTCCTATCTAAATTGCATTCAATTTTCCCCAATTTTGGCATTTTAAGAACCAAAGATATTCTTGGATTAGAACCATGAATTCCTTGTCCTAAATGAATACTAAAAAGTCACAATCACTCCCAACCACTAACCTGGGTTGAATAAATTATGTGGTTTTATTCAAAGTAGAGAAATATCTATGTTAAAGACAAACCCACTTTCAATTATCAGACAATTTCTTCTGAAACTGTAATGATGTGTTCATTGCTTCCATGAGATAATTGACAACACAACAATAAAACTAATATTATCCTAATAATAGATTTTTTTTTTCCCATTCTATATATTTTAGCCATCATTTCTTGTGTGGCCAAACATTTTTGTTTATAACCATGTATGTATAATGGCTAGCTTTGTTCCATCCAAATAAAACTTTCGTGTATATACACCTACAAATATAGACATGTTTAGTCTTGAAAAGAGTTAAACAGCCCAGAAAAGTGTTAAATATAAATTCAATACAGAAAAGGTAATCCTGATTCCACAGCAAGTACTGAGCCTCTAATCTCTGAAAAATAAAGAATAAGATATAAATTAAAACTGATTTATTTAGGATTATTTTATTGAAGACTGAAGAAATTTTTTATCTCACCTCATCTACACAATTTGATAGAATTATGTCTGAATGAACCAAGAGGGGCCTAGGCAAACAGTTTGGTCACGTCATTTAAAAAAAAAAATCTTTGAACAAGACAAATTAATAGGACATTAAAATCTGTACTCTATTGAGTTCTGTGACCCTGAGGTACACAATATGAGAGGTAGACCATGGAAATCTTTTAATTAAGCTACCTGCTGCTTTGTATCTACATGAGTTCAAATGATACCAGATGTGAGGTTATAAGCATTTCTAATGTGTGCATAGACCACAGGGCAATGGGAAGAAAACTTTAAATCTAAAAAAATGCATGCTAACATGGTACAAACAAGTTCACAGCACATGAAGAGAGCCAAATGGAAAAAAGTTTTGAAATCTTTTGAGACGGGCAATATGATGATAATACATGTGTTATTTAAGATTCTAAGAGCATATACTACTTGAAATTAAGGCGAGGCTTTCCATGATGTATCATTTTCATACCAAAAAAATCAAACCTGTACACTAGGATAACTAAAGAGATTGGGATACTCCTTCTTCACTATAGAGTTTCTATGTATCAGTACACAGCCAATGTTTCAGTCAACTGTGGAGATCCAATGACAGAATTGCTTTTGGCAGTACAAAATATATTTAAGATTTAATTTATATAATTCTCAATTATATAAATTAATGTAAAATATAACAATTGCATATATGAGGGGAATTTGATGTATTTGAATGCCTCCGGATAACAACTGCTGTTTTCATTTTCTGTATTAATGTTGAGTTATTAAGACTAGATTTTGAGAATTTCAGTGAAGTCTTCTTGGACTGCACCTTTGTATCAGTTGATTTATCAGACTCCTCATCAGCAGTAATTAAACAGAAGTCAGTATCCATAGGTGCTCCTTTCTCAATAAGCCCAGAGAGCAGATCCAGCCACTAAGCACTCAAGTTGTCAAACAGCTTACCATAGGATGGGAAGTTGAGTTTCATAATGTCCTTGAATTTAAAACTACATTGTATTTCACGGCTGATTTACAAACACGAGACAAAAATTATCCGAAACAGTAACGTCCAGTCTTGGATACCTAAAATGTTTTCATTTTAACACAGAGGTTAGCTGGTTTAGCAGCCATCATTTTAAAACAGTGGATTTTCTTTTTCCGATATGTCAATGAGTAGGATTTTGTTTGCCAATAACAGCATATTATCAAATTTTAATAAAATCCTTCCTAAAGGTATTTATTCCTCCATAGCATTAGCACTGTGATGTTAAAACCAAGAACCTTGCTGACAGGCTTGGAAAAAAAAAAGGAGAAAAATCGCTTTTAGTACGTTATTGACAGAAATGACTGAGCTTACTTAATGAGACTGATGACCAAGATTTCTCGGTATTTTTAGCTGTTTAAAGTTCAACGTACTTGTATGCATTTTTTTACATGACTTCTGAAAATAATTGTTATAAACAGACCACACAGACTGCATAAAGTCTTATGTGCTATGTCTTGACAGTTTAAATAGTTTTTTGATAGATTTTATGCAATCTAAAAGATATTGTCAAAAATCTTGAGAATGCATGTTCTTCACACAGAAGGTGTAGTAAGAGTGCCATCTCTCAAAATAAAAAACATGTTAACAATAATTAAAAATAATAATTTCTTATTCCTACAATGTATAATATTTGAGTCACCCCTAAACTTTAGCTAAAATGGTTAATATTCAGAGATTCCAACAGATATCCAAGAGTCTAACTAAACCTTTTAGCTACATCAGAAAAGACAAAAATAACAATGCTATCTAATTTTAATTGCATTTACCTAAAAAAAATTCCCATAATTGACCAGAAAGAGTAAAAACGTATGATAAGTTACTAAATTAAAAACTGTAAAGAAAATTAAAAACTGTAGAGATTCAGATTTATGCAGAGGTTTGACATAAATAATAAATTAACTGGCAAGTTTCCTTCACTTCAGGAAAAATTTGGACCATATTGAGTTATGTATCACTTTAATACTGTGCACAAGTACAAATTTTAAAAAAAATATTAAAAAAATAACAACAATCCACCAGTAAAATGCACTTACCATCTCTTCGATTAAGCCTTGCAAATCCAGGGCTGTGACTGCTAGACAGCTCTGAGGAACTGCTGAATGATGACTGAGGCAAAGCAGACACCAGCTGATCATCACAATTATCTGAAAGTGAAAATTACCACATTCAGTTTAGTACGACAAACACCATTTATTGGAACTGTAACAAAATCAACTCTGTATTTGAGAGAAGTATATCTCTAAATATTTCTTGTTGTTGTATTATGCATCAGCACTGAAGTAGTACTTTTTCTTTTCTTTTTTTTTCCCACTATTTCTTGAGACTATCAGGGTATAAATGTTCTTCAACTGGCTGTACTTGCCCACTACTAACCTAACTTCTGAGATCATACTGAGAAGTGGTTCACAGCTCACCCACTATGATTTGCATGAATAGCAATTGATGATTTCTAGTCTTTGTTGTAGCATGAAGCTACAACTTCAACACTTGATTTTTATTTCCTTTACACCTGATGCCACTACATGTCTTTGCAATCAGATTTAATATGTAATCACATTAAATACTGCTGTTTCTAAAAAACAAAAACTCCGAACAAACAAACTGAACCAAATAAATGAAAAAAATAATCTCATTCCTTTTAAGCACTGTAAACATGACCAAAGGGAAAATCTTTTGCTTTGCCAATGGTATGTGTGTTTGATAAAGACACAGGACAAAATCATTACCTCACCATTATTAACATGCAAGTCTTAACATGATACAGAATGAAACCTCAGTATTTCAAAATAAGAAGACAATAAGAAGACTTAACTGCAGTTAGCAATCAATTGTGCA
The DNA here is from genome assembly GCA_026770055.1 of Myrmophylax atrothorax. Taxonomy (NCBI): domain Eukaryota; kingdom Metazoa; phylum Chordata; class Aves; order Passeriformes; family Thamnophilidae; genus Myrmophylax; species Myrmophylax atrothorax. Next base: position 33,495,891 of record JAOXXN010000364.1, read on the forward strand.
TAAACAAGCAAATGCTAATCAATACTTTGGATGTTAAATGCCTCTCCAGCTCAATTACTATACAGAATAAGTGTACATTCTCCATTTAAATTCAAAAAATATAAATTGAGAATCAATATCTGATCTAGTTTTAGATGAAAGAATATTAACTTTAAAACGTGGAAGAAATAAAAGCAAGTATTTCCCTAGTTATACTGGGCTGGCAAGCCTTGTTTAGAAAAAGAGGAAATTATATCAAATTTTCATCTTTATGAGGTAGTTCCTTTCAGGACAGTCACATTCTTTGGATGTAACAGACAAATGAAAAATCACAAGCGAATTCTTCTTCTTGTAACCCTTGTGTTTGTCTACGAGATTTCCACTGACAAAAATCATGAATATTAATTAATTCAAACTTTTTTTCTCACTGTCATAATTAAGTGTTTCTGGTGAATATTTATGGACATTTCTAATTAGCAGCAAGACTTTTATATGAATGTCTCAAGGGGATTTTTTGATCACCTCCAAAAATTATTTTTTTAAGTTGTTTAATTTAGTTCTTTAAGGAATATTCTTTCTAAAGACAAAGCCTAATACTGGCCATGACTTCTAGAAGTACATGTTCTCTCAAAACTCATAAATAATATACATTCACAACAAAAAATAAGAGTTTATTAATTGCTCTTGATAAACTCACATATACCATCCTTCCAAATTCAGAGTACTTCACTCATGAGAAAAGAACAAATAAAATTATTCTTTACTTTCATAACTATTTCCTGCTCTAGGCTTACACAACAGAAAAGACAAAATTTTGTAACTACTCTTTACTGTCTAACCACAAGCTAATTTTTTCACTTAATTATCGACAGATTAGATTTGTAACAGTGAAAGAAGCTGTGCTACTTGGGACAAATTGTCCAACTGGTAAGCACAAAAGGAAAAAAAATAAGGAAAATGAGATTTCATCTTATGAACAAAGGCACTGCACTGGTAAGTCTTAGAAAAGGATCTCATTAGTGAAAGGTTTCTTTTCAGCACAGAAAATAAAAAGAACTTGTTAGTCATAAACTACATCAGAAACAATATGATCCTGCTGTTTATCACACAGACAGCTACTCACACTGCTGAAGAGAGGGAACACTTCATGTGTCACTGATCCTTTTTCTACTGTCAAAGCCTACACTGAAAGGCTAGATATCAAGATGACTATTAAGAGGAGAATTTAAAAAGGCTTTTTCACCTACATTTATGTACATGATCTACAACAACGAAAGGCTAGAATCGCAGAATAATTTGGGTTGGAAGGGAGACCTTTAAAGGTCATCTAGCCCTACTGCCCTGACATAAGCAGGGATACCTTCCACTAGATGAGATTGCAGAGACTCATTCAACCTGACCTTCAATGTTCCCAGGGATGGGGCATCTACAGACTCTCTGAGCAAACTGTTCCAGTGTTTAGTCACTCCCATCATAAAAAGTTTCCTCCTTGTATCTAGTCTAAATCTAGCCTCTTTTAGTTTAAAATCATTACCCCTTCTTCCATTGCTGCAGGCTTTCCTATAGGCCCCCTTTAAGTGTTGAAAGGCCACAATAAGATTTCCATGGAGCCTTCTCCAGATTGAAAAATCCCAACTCTCTCAGCCTTTCGTTGTAAGAGAGGTTATGCACCATTCCTCTAACAATATTTTTTGCTCCTTCTCTTGATCCACTTTACAGGTCCATGTCTTTCCCGCTCTGAAGACTTCAGAGGGAGATGAAGTAGAATGTCTCATCTCTTTCATATGTCTCATATTTTCAACTTTGATCTTCTGGTGAGAGGTGGCATGTATTTTGAAACGAATCACCAGGAATGAGACAGTGTGAATAATACTGAGAAATGCTAGCAGATAACAGCAGACATGCTACTTTTACAACACCCTTGAGTCTGAAAAAGTTCATAAATTTCAATTCAGAACATTTCTGCTGGGTGGATGATACATCTGCCTTTGTATTGTTTGCTTGTGCTAATATATTTTTCACCTTTTTTTTTTAATGTACGTGTTAGAAAGGAATCAATAGTACTGAATTATTTTATATAGATGATCTAATATACATGTATTTGTGAAAATCACGTATTGCTTTGAGATATTCCCAGAAGAATTCATGGAGCACTTGGCATTTATTCTATAATAATTTATGTCTATCTCAATTTCTCATACAAAGGCACATAAACAGTCAAATACAAAAAAGATTGCAACCAAAATCCTACAGTGCATGACATGCTTTTCTGCCTTTGCATAATAAGAGAAATTAGCAATGTATCACAAATGTATATACCCTGAATAATTATACATTTATTTTACAACAGCTGCTATGCTTTATTTCAGGAAAATAACTTCTGCTTTATTGCTTAGCACATGTAGCTTAAAACATTTTCTTGTTGCAACTTACAGTGTGCAATTTAAGTCAAAATTTAGTAAGAATTCCAGAACGAAATTCCAAACACCTTGTAGAAATTGTCAAGAACTAGATAGACAGTATCTACTTGTTTCTCAAATTAAATAAAGGCAAATGAAAAAAAAATTACAGCTTGACAATTCCATATGGTTTCATATACACTGGAAGACATTCTACACAATGGAAACATTGTTTTAATTCAGTGCTTTCTCACATGCTACTAGTCACTCTCCATTTCTCTTGGACACCCTTCCACTGTAAACAGAATAGATCTCACTGCTGAAGGCAATGTAGGGTTTTCTAGGGATATTTCACACAAATCCTCCAGGCTAAATGAATACTTAAGTAGTCTATTCTAAAAGGAGTTTTAAAACAAGGAGTTTTAGCTAAAAGTTCTCCATCATATAGCTTTTATTGGATTTTTTTTTGTCATTAAATATTTACTTTTTTAGAATGAGAGTTAAGGATATCAAAAATGTAAAGAAACCATAAGTTTCTGTAATATGCACAAAAATCTGGTAACAAGGTTTTGTGAAGGAAAGAATATGTCTTTAATTGTGTGATGCTGTAGAGACATTTTGTCAAACAAAATCAAGTTCTGCCCTACAGAGACATTGTAGAAGAATTGTGCAATGAGAAGAATAAGGAATAACTGTGAAATGCTAGTGATGAGTAACGCAGTATACTGATATGTGCTGTAACAGCTGCTGTTTAAAAAGTAATGTCTAGAATGAGTGGTATTCAATAGGACAGAAATGCGTTACTTTGTGAATAAGAAGTGAAAAGCTGAAGTACAACTGGTAAAAAAAAAAAGGAACAATGTGCAAATTGGGGCAAAGGATGGATAAACAAACATGGATTACCTGTTTCATCACCAAATAAAAAAAGTTATTTGAGTTATTTAAGTCATGCCTTTCCATATACCATAATTTCAGTGAAACTTTAATCAAATTTACAAAGCAGCTGAGGCATTTTCTAGGACTAAAACTCTTAAGTGCTGAAGGTATAAAATATGCCTATCCATTATCTTCCAGCATCAAATACTATCTTATTATGCATATTCAGAGTAAACAATGACATTTTTTAACACAGAGATACCATAAATTACATAGATCATGCCATATGAATCACAGCAGATGGAGTTCAAGTGGTATATCATCCTATAATAATAACAGTTACAATAACAATACTATCAGTAATCATGGTTATGTTTATAACACTATGGTTGATCAAATGTTGTGCTTCCACCAGAACAGCTAAAAATAATAATGAAAACAGTAGAATACTGGGATAACTGGAGATTTATTTATTTAGAATGTGTGCATGTATATTTTGATTTCCACGTAGTGAAAAGAACCACAATGTCATTTACAGGCACAAACCTTTTTTCTTCAGCAACACCAAGAATATATGTCACTGATATTACTTTGAATGGAACAGTCATGCTACTGTTTTACATCTAAATTTTCTGCTTGGTCCATAATAAAAACTCACAGATTTTCATGCCTTTCAATTTGAGTACAAATGTCAATATCTACTGCTCAATTACTACAACTTGACATGTAATAAAGATATTCTGATCATAATTATCTAAAAAGTACACGTATTAGATTGGCACATTAACTTTATTAAAGACATATCTCAATTCAAACTGAAACATTCCAACAGAAAAGCATGCAAAAACCAACATATTACAGTAATTTAACTTTTTAATGAAATTACTTACACTATTATACTGTTTCATACACTTTTTTCTTTAAAATTCAGTTTACTCAAAACTCCCTCAAAGAACAAGAACTACCAAATTCTTGATTAACTATTAGATTTTTGGTGAAGTAGGTCATAAGCGGAAAAGGAGGAAAAAAGACTGTGATATTTGACCTCCCCAAATACCTATCAAGTTCTTCAGCCTTATCAAGGACTCAAGGAAAATGGTGAGTGCCTAAAGAGCAAAGTAATAAAAAATTTTAACATTAAAAATTGTTCCAGAAACCCATACAAGAACAAAATACCAAATCAAAGGAAGTTTTGCAATCTTTCCTCAAGCAGGGAAACTAAACACCTAATTATCAGACAAGCAGACTAGGTAGACAACTGGAAATGCAGTCACAGTAGAAGAGGCAATAACTCCAGGAGTCTTTCAGAAGTTCAGTAATGTTCATCTTTCTCATGCAAGCAAGCCCTAAGAGGGATCGACTTTGCTGTCAGACTTTAGGAAGTCAGTATCTGTGATGAAAAACTTCATGAAAAGGAGTGAGACTCTTAGAAATAAGAGGCATGATTTACTGCATCAACGTGACCACTGCTTGCAAAAAAGCTAGCCCATCTGCACTTTTCAGTGAAGATGCTTCATTTTCCCTAGGAGTGAGCATATATCTCACTTTACTTAATAGATTTTTAAAATACATTAATTGTGGTAATTTAGTCTTTGGTCAGTGTGCAGGCTTGCAATTAGTTTCAAAAGATTCATCAAATTTAATGAGATTCCTGTGACAGATGAAAAGAGACTTCCCTTTCCTTGTTTTGCTGAGTGTTGTTCACCATTACACTTGCCCCTATCATGGTGAAATCTTCATCAATGAGTGTAAGACTAATGAGTAGAAATCACCAGATTTACAGACAATTAGACCATCTTAGTTTTAGACCTTGTTGGCTACACAATATGCATAGTCACTTAATATGAAGCTGCCCTGCCACTGCTGCTGATATAAGCTTTATCCTTCCTTGCAATTGCTTCCTGATCAGGGATAAGTTACCCTTGTTTAGAGACCCTAAGCTTTTATCTTGGGTCTACTGCTGCATCTTTGTATTTTAAAAACAACAGAGTAGAAAAGTTGCACTATTTCACGCATTCTTCTTGCAGCAGTTCATAATCACTAGTGTGTGTGAGAATGCTAAAACGGACCTCTGAGGGGGACAGCACTGGGGAGCAGCTTGGACCGGACCAACCGCATATATGAGACACTTTGATAGCTGAAGTTTAAAAGTTATGCTTTGTCCTGTATGGTTTTTGGTTTGGAAATTTTTCTGTACCCCCCCTGAGCAGTTGATGTCCCCTCATATTTATTCCCCCAATAACTTTGTCCCTGATTAGTCACCACACCACTGAGCTGTGAGGGCTGTCTCCTGGGTCAGGGCAGCTCCACCTAGGGGGATAGTTCCTGCCTCATGCTGTCGATGCAGCTGCTCCTGCGGCTCCTGCTGCCGTGTGGCAGCATCTAGGACCCAACAAGGGTACCCCCAGTGGGTCTGGGCCAGCACAGCCCAGTTTCGGGATCACCTCTGCCTCAAATTGCTGATGCAGCCACTGGCACCACACCCTCCCCTTCCACCCATTTCTGCCTCTGCCCTAAACCCTGGGATCCTATTGGTTAGTTCTCTCATTATTTGACGAGTTGTTCCCCATTCACTATCCAGTTGCCAGTTACTCACTCTGCCCCTACCCTCACACAATTGCATCCAAGTTCCAGAGCCTTCCCCTCAGAACCTTATAAATATTCATGTTGTTCTTCAATAAAGATTCACTTTTGTGCCTTCATTCCACCAGGTGCAGAGTGGGTCATTTATTTCCACGGTCAACAGCTGTCACTAGTGTTTTCCATTCTTCAGTTCATTTTATGGATATATTAGGCATTTCCACAAATTCCACTTGACCTACATATAGGAGCCAAAGGAAACCATAATTCGTTGCTTGCTGAGGTTTTCTGCTGCTTACTACTCCAATTTTTTTATATTATTATTTAAACATGGGTTGTAATTAATAGATTTCGGCTATTTCTTGGACAGGGTGGAGGGAGAAGAAGGGGAGCTGATTGTCTAAGATTAAAAAAGGAAGGTTTTAGGGTTTTGAAACAGCTTCCTTGTGTATGTAAACAATTTATGAAGAAAATAACCATCATCACAGGGATAGTTATTTTCTGGATTTTGAAACAAAGTCTTCAATTTTCTGATAAAATTGTCAACTTTTGAAGATAGTAGTTAACACAAATTCAGCACAGAATTCTGACACTAAGCAGTCAATTGTTGCTAATATATTCACATCAGGCATGCAATTTTTACATTAACAAAATACATGCAATGCTATATTTCCTTTCTTTCAAGCAGCGATTCCTTTTCACAACTGCAGTTATTTCCTGACAAGAAGATATCAAGAATAGGCTATAAGTATAAAAGAGACCCCAAATTTCCTTTGTGTTCACAGACAACCTTGTTGTCACCTGGAGGTATAGAAGTCTCTGTGACTGAACATTGAGAACTCAAAAAGACAGACCAGAAGGAAGCAGGCAGAGACTGCAGTTAGGCAGATCAGAATTTAATTATAAAGGAATGGAAGAAGTACAAATTTATGTTTCTAAACACAGACATTTGCAAAGATTCATCCCTTGCAATACATCTTCAATAGCTGACATGTTTGTTATATAGCTGGGAATTATGTCTTCCTTAGAGCATTTTCCTTTGTTTTTTTTTGTTTGGTTGGTTTGGGTTGGGTTCGGTTTTTTTGTTTGTTTGTCTGTTTGTTTTATTTTAATTTTGTGGTTTGTTTCTTTTTTTTCTTATTTTCATCTGAACATGAAACACTTTGGGAAAAGTAGCATGAGAATCACAGGCAGTTTTGAAAATCCATTATAAAGTGAAATAAAGGACTTCCTTTTCTGAGTACCCAGAAATCAGGCATGAGTCAGCAACACCCGTTTTAATTGACATTAAAGATACATTAATAATAACCAAGTTAACTCAGTCTTGATTCACTTCATCTTTTCCAGCAACTTTCAGTCTATGATCCAATACAAGTGAAGTACTATCACTAAAACTTAACTTCTACTTCCCAGCATCTTTTGAAACTAAAAGAAGTTCTTATAATATTTTCCATGATTATGGATCAAGTCTGCATTTTTTTAGCAATTCCAATTGCATTTTATGTTTGTGCATTCAGTGGTGAAAGGGCATATGATACAATAAAACATTAGGGTAGGACAAATTAGAATGGAGAGGTGATGAGAGAAATGGGTCATTTTCAGTTAGGCTCTTCCTATTCACTTTGAAAACATCACAAAATTTATTAAGTAAGTAAACATGTTGCAGCAACAATTTTAGATCAGATTCTTCAATGCGTATTCTATAGTAAATCAAGAAAGTAGAAGGAAATAGCTTCAACTAGATAGGGAATTTTTGTGGCTTTTGATATAAAGGCATATTTCACAGAATCACAGAATATGCCAAGTTGGAAGGCACCCACAAGGATCATTTAGTTCAGCCCTTCACAGGACCATCCCCAAGAGTCACACCATGTGCCTCACAGTATCATCCAAACATTTCTTGAATTCTGTCAGGCTTGGTGCTGTGACCACTTCACAGGGGAGCCTGTTTCAGTTCCCAACCAGCTTCTGTATGAAGAACCTTTCTCTGATGTCTAACCTAAACCTCCCCTGACACAACTTCAGGCCATTCCCTCAGTATTTCTTATCAAGCAAGAGTCAAAATTGGCAAGATTATGGTAAGCATATTCAAAAACATCACAGAATCTCAAGTTTGTAGGTTCTTATTGGGCTTATTTAGTTGTGTAAACTCAAACTAATATTGTTTAAGTAACATTTCAATTATTGAAATATTCATTTTGCTTTTTATTGTCATTGAATTATGATGGGGATCTTGGCAACACAGAATACAAGCTGAAAAAGTTTTTAGTACTAAAAGACAGTAATATATTAAATGTTAAAAGGCATGATGTCATGGTAAGGAATTTAATTCAGTAAGTCTAACGCATTTGTTTTGTTAAAAGTTATGAAAGGCTACTGCAGTTTATAATGTAAGTGAAAAGTCACTTAAGCATGTATAGTAGTAAGAAGACAAGGCTTTTAGAGAGAAAAAGGAAGAATTTATATATTGGAAGGGAACAGAAAAAATATAATTTAGAATTCAAATATTTCATACTGTTCAGGAGGAGATAAACTTTATTATCAGCATTATTTTCCTGTGTAGTTGTGCAGTATCTGAAAACTGATTTTGCAGCAGCATGAAATGTTTTTCCTCATGAAGTATGTTTTAAACTTTCTTGTAGGGGGATGGCTCAGACCCTGGCCATGGTATCCTAGCAGAAGCCTCCCTGCACAACCCACCCCTCTGTGCTGACAAGCTGACCAAGGATGCTTCAGAGAGTTTGACAGCTGAGTAAACAACCCCAAGGCTGGAGCAGACTGGGCCCCCGCATCTTCAGCTCCTCGTGACTGGCGGCGTGGAGGCCAGCCTCTGCCCAATCAGCATGGCCGTGCGAACACATGGACAGCCGTAGCTGACCAATAACAAGTTGTTATTGCACGCATGATCAGTTCAGGAAAGCATATTAACCTCTTCGTTCCTTAATAAAGTTGGAAGCATTGATCGTATCTCTGTGAGAATTAATCCTTCACTTCCGTGCCGAACCCAGGAATCACAGGGGCAGCTCAAAGGGGCTCGGAACGGTCTGTAGAAGAGGTCTTCCCTCTCCACTTTCTCATTCGATGATTAAATGTTCACCCTTTTTGTGCTATATCATAACGTGGTTCATTTGGGTTTTTTTGTTTTGTTTTTTAATTTGGAACATGTTCTCATGTATTTCATTTTTTCAGCCAGAATTATGCATACAGAATCTAGTAACATTTTTCTTGAAATCAGTAAAAGCCTCTTTACCAAAAGATGAGTATTTTACACACCTTATTACCAGAAGTATGTAGAAATAACTTTTCTTTCCCCTAAACCAGCAGATACAGAGAGAATTCACTCAAAATGGGGAAAGGACTGGCTGTTTTTTCCAGTGATAGTTTGAAGTGAGATTTTATTAAATAAAACTTTGCTCAAAGGTAGAGGTCTTCAATTGGATTACATTTCACCCAAGAAACAAATCTCCCATAATTAGAGTTAAAAGAGCAGTTCCCTTCCATACAAGGCAAAATTTATACCAAAGTATTTCACAGAGAGGCAAGCAATGAAATTCAATGCCTAAAAAAAAAATTAAATAAATAAATTTAAAACCCCAATTCAATCCATGACTCTGGCAATGAAATTGAGAGATCGAAAGACATACTTAAGTAAATCACATTAGCTCTCACTGAGACAGCCATAATCATGTTACATAAAGCAATCTTGAATAACTAACAAATAAAATGTTCTTCATGTTTGGAAAGATTCTACCCACTGTAAAAAATAGTATAAATAAAAACACAAAATCACAATTTTTTTTTTAATACAGTTACTTGATTTTTTTTCCTTAACAAAGACTTTTTCAGATCAAAGAAAATAGTATTTGCAATATTTGTCTTAGAACCAACTTTATGAACTGCCTTTTCCTAGATGTTAATACTTTATGCAGTTGCTCTAAGAAGACCTTTACAGGTGTGTAGCATCTGTCTGAACCTGCAATATTCTGCCTACAGACAAAAGGCTGCAACACTGAATCCCCTCCACTTCTCTTTCTGCTTCAGTCTTGCATCTTTTCTCTGCCGCTATTTCCCAGCCAAAGAAAAAAAACATGATATGATATGATATGCAATTCTATATTTGCATATAACAGTATAGACTTAGTATAACTAAATTAATAAGCCACACACTGGAAACCTGCTATTAATGCTCTTACTTATAAACCTGGTTATACATGAAGAAATTACACAGTTGCAGAACAAAACTCTACTCGCTCTTAAACAGAGTGGGTGAGAAAGAAAAGGAAATGGTGTTTAGAGAAAAATTATTAGTGCAGAATGTCAAACACACCACTGCCTTGTGCGTTGCAAATTTAACCTCCTCCATAAGCCCAGACCTAAGAGAGGTGGCATTCCAAGGAGGCTCCAAGTTAACAATCTTCAAACAGCTACAGTGAGAGACAGCTTCCAGGTAAACCTTCAAACTAGACTTAAAGATAATCCC
>JAOXXN010000364.1:33509194-33531824 GCA_026770055.1 Myrmophylax atrothorax
CTCTGAATCACCTTGTCCGTGAGCTGCTTTTTGCTGATGATGCCGCCCTCGTTGCTCACACAGAAGCAGCTCTGCAGTGCTTAACATCCTGCTTTGCAGAGGCTGCTGGGCTTTTTGGACTGGAAGTCAGCTTGAAGAAGACAGAAGTTCTCTACCAACGTGCACCTCAGGAAGTCTTCCATCATCCCCACATCACCATAGGTAATTCAGAGCTTCAGTCAGTCCAGCAGTTCACCCATCTGGGAACTATCATTTCCTCAGACAGTAAGATTGACAAAGAGATAGACAACAGGCTAGCAAAAGCATATAGAGCCTTTGGAAAACTCCATAAAAGAGTCTGGTGCAATAAACACCTGAAGAAAAGTACAAGGATCAGTATCTACAAAGCCATTGTGTTGTCTACTCTTTTGTATGGGTCTGAATCATGGGTCATCTATGGCCACCACCAGCAGCTCCTCAAACGCTTCCATCAGCGCTGCCTCCATTGAATCCTAAACATCCACTTGTCTGATTATGTGACCAATGTGTCTGTTCTTGAACAGGCAGGGGTCACCAGTATTGAGGCCATACTGATGAGAATGCAGCTGTGCTGGGCAGGGCTGGAGGATCACCACCTCCCTAATATTGTGCTCTATGCTGAACTCGCCACTGGCTACTGAAGAGAGGAGCCCCGAAGAAGAGATACAAGGACTCCCTGAAACAACACCTCAGCCTTGGCCATATTCACTGTCACCAGTGTTCCACTCTGGCTTCCAGTCAAGATTCATGGAGACACACCATTCACAATACTGCTGCATTTTTTGAGAACACACACAGAACCAGTCTCAAGGAGAAAAAAACAATGCAGAAATAACTGTTCTTCGCCAATATCACCAAAGGACACTTTCCACTGTGCCTTTTGTGACCGGACTTGCCTATCCTGCATCAGCCTTTTTAGCCACCAGCACACTTGCTGTAAGCATGGGTAGAGCCCTTCCCAAATCTTCACTCATGAAACCTAGCCATGATGATTCGCAGAATCCCATAGAATCACTGAACAGGTATGGTTGGGAGAGATGACTGAAGATTATCTAGTCCACCCTCCCTGCTCAAGCAGAGTTCCCTACAGCACATTACTCAAGAATCTGTCCAAGTGGCTTTTAAATATCTCCAAGTAAGGAGACATCACTACCTCTGTGGGCACCCTGTTCCAGTGATCAGTCATGCTTACACTAAATTTCTTCCCCATATTCAGGTGGAACTTCCTGTGTTCCAGTTTCCACCTGTTGTCTTGTCCTATTATTTGGCAGCACCAGGAAGAGCCTGGAATCAGCCTCTTGACACCCCTCCCTCAGATACTTGTATACACTGATGTGGCCCCTTCTCAGACATCTCTTCTCAAGGCTGAACAGGTGCAACTCCCTCAGCCTTTCCTCATGTTGTGGTTTAGGAATGGTATACACCAATTCAGTGTTTCCATGGAAATATTCCAAACCATGTGCCTGTCAATCCTTCCTCCCTTCCCGCTCCCACTCTGGCACAGAAGCAAGCTGGAGAGTACATTTGAGGCACAAAAAGATCACAGATTGAGAAAAGAACAACTTCCTGGAAACAGCAATGAAATAGGACAACAAACAGTAACAGTAGCAATATTAATAACAGAGTATACAAGAAAAGATGTGAATGATCCACATGTGATTGCTCACCATGTGGAAACCTCAACAATACCCAACTGATCCTTCAGCCACACTACACAACTCAGAAGAGAATCCTTCCCCAGTCACCAGAAAATTATGTGAGATGTCCTCCAAGTCCCACACAAGCCTCCTCCTGGCTACTGCAAAAATTAACCTTGTCCTGGCCAGAACTAGGACATTATCTTCTCCTTATTCTGTCCCACCTATGTCATGCCCAGATCCTACACCTTCCAATTATATACATACATATATGCAAATATAGACATATATTGCTATAGATACATCCACATATATACACACATAAGCTCAGGTATCACTTCCATAGTCATAATCCTCCAAGATGTCTGATGAGTTCATTCAGTCCACAAGTGTGTGTTCTAACCTTCCTAGACATCTTTCAGTGTAGCAGGGCTGGTATGCTGTTGAGTGTTTGCCAGCTGCATCAGGAAATCATTATTGGTGTATCTAGAGCCCAGATGGACACCATTGTCCATGATAGTTATGCCATATAGTGGCAGTGTCATTAGCAACCAGTATTATACAATTCAACCTTACAGACTCTTCTCACCCAGGTCCTCGAGAAAAAACAATCCCATGGGTGGGTGTTACGGGTTTAGCTAGGTGTAGGCCTAAATTTAGGCTTTAGATTTTAGAGTAGGCCTGAGACTATCAGCTGACTTGAGCTGGGCTGGGCTAGCTGACAGCTGACTACTACTACCCAGTTGTATTCCATATCATATTCTGACATCATCCCAAAATATAAAAGCTGGAGTAGGAGGAGTTTCTTAGCATGACAGCTGTAGGGGAGACAGGACACACTGTCGCTGTCCAGCTGTCCTGGGCCTTGCTGCTGATACTGCTACTTAGCATTTTGATTTAGTTCAGGGAAGTAGAAACATTTTATTGTTATTCTCTCTCTTTTGCCTTGCTGGGTGTCTTTCAGAGTGCTTTACAGATGCAGAGTAGTGGGATCTGTCTTCAGTGGGAAGTAGAAAATTGTTTTTATATCCAACTTGTGTGTGTGTTATATTGTAATTTTCTTTTAATTTTCTCTTTTCTGTATGAATATTTCTAATTAGTTTAAGTATAAACATGTTTTGAGTTTCCAGGGGTTTTTTCCTCCCTTTTCTTGGCTGAGGGGGAGAAGGGAGGCTTTGACTCTGTGTTGGGCTGTTGGCATTTTGCAAGCTCAACCCAAGACAGTGGGTTTGCATTTAGTTGAGGCAGGACTAATCTAAACTGTTTTCCCTAACATATTCCTTAGATGAACCACAGGGGCCTTGAACCCCTCTGCAGTACTGGAGATTTTGATTGGGCAGAGGCAGCTCAATTGGTCTCTAGTGTTACCTAACCAGGCGGCCTTTGATAAATTTAGATCCCAATGATTGACAGTTCCCCCACCCACTGCTTTCAATGCGGTTTTTAACAGGCCATTGTGCTGTTCAATTTTCCCAGGAGCTGGTGTATGATAGAGAATATGATATACCCACTCAATACTGTGCTCTCTTGCCCACCTGTCCATGATGCTATTTTTTAAATGAGTCCCATTGTCAGTTCTTTGTGGGGTGCCATATTGCCACAGCAGTCTCTCTTCAAGGCCCACGATAGTGTTCTGGGCAGTGTCATGAGGCATAGGGTGTGTCTCCAGACATACAGGGGCTGTTTCCACCAATGTAAGTGCATAGCAATTACCTTGGTGTGTCTGCAGGAGTGTGATGTAACTACCTGCCAGGCCTCCCCATATTTGTACTTCAGTCATTGTCCACCGTACCACAGAGACTTTACCTGCTTGGCCTGCTTGATTGCAGCACATGTTTGACAATTATGGATAACCTGGGAGATAGTGTCCATGATTAAATCCACCTCTGAGTCATGAGCCCACCTGTATATTGGCTCTCCTTCCTGCTGACCTGAGGTATCACTGGCTCATTAAGCCAAAAATAATTCACCCTTATATTGCCAGCCCAGATCCACCTGAGACACTAATCTTGGCAGCTTGATCAACCTCTGTGTTGTTTTGATGTTCTTCAGTAGCTCGATTCTTGGATGCATCTATATGAGGTACTTCTACAGCCAGCTTCTCTAACTGGACAGTAATGGCATGCCACAATTCAGCAGCCCAGATGGGTTTACCTCTGTGGTGCTAATTACTCTTCTTCCATAAGTCCAGCCAATCCCACAGAGCACTTGCTACCATCTATGAGTCAGTGTGGAGTCAGTATTTCTCTCATTTAGCCATATCCAAAACCAGCTGGATGTGTTTCACCTCTGCAACCTCATCTGGCCCACCTTGTCTCTCTATGGCTTCTGTAACTCATCATACAGCACTCTATACAGCAGCTTTACATTTTCAGTGTATCTCTATAATAGCGCAGGAATCATCAGTGAAGAGAGCATAGGCCTTTTCATTTTCTGGTAGCTGATTACATGGTGGGGCCTCCTCAGCATCTCTGATGATGACAATAGTCCAAAATTTGGCCTTTGACCCAGTTCATGGTAACTTCCATGATTCTTGGGTAACTGTGGTTTCCTATTTGAGCTCACTGTGTGATCAGTATGACCCACTTACTCCTTGTGGCATGACGTGTGGAAGGGACTTTCTCTTTGAACATGTAGCCCAGCACTGGCAATGAGGGTGCCAGGAGGAGCTGTGTTTCAGTGCCAATCCCTTCTGAAAAGGTTTAAACACCTTCATAAGCTGCCAGTATCTCTTTTTCAGAGATAACAGTCCTCAGATCCTTTGTATCCCTGATTCCAGAATCCCAGGGCTCATCCTCAAGTCTTCCAAGCTACTTTTTGCCAGAGAACCCAGGAAGCATAATTCTCCCCAGCTGCAGTGTAAAGCATATTTTTCACTATCCTGACTGGCTCAAAGTCTACTGCATGACCAACTTCCCATTCAATTTGTTCTGAAGCTTATTGTTGTTCAGGATGCCACTTGAAATAATTATTCTTCTGTGTCACATGATAGAGGAGGCTTATAATCTGACTGAACTCTGAAATATGCATCTTCCAAAAACCCACAGTGCCTAGCTATTCTGTTGACCACCTCCATTGGAATCTGATGACTTCCATCTTGCCATTTACCCTGGTTCCATCCAGGACAGGGCTAATTTCTGCAGTAGCCAGAAGCTGGGACACAGAAGTTATTCTATGCCACCTCACATCATTAGGGGGGGTGGGGGAAGAAGGTCCATTTTGAGGAGGGCTTCTTTCTGGCTGAGCAAACATGAGAGGACAGAGCAGTGGGGTAATGGTAGTTCCAAGCCAGAGAGCTGTTTGGTAACACCAGTTCTGAGACAGAGAGGGCAGTGGGGGTAGCATGGCAGAGGGGACTGTCAGGTATTGTCTGTTACCAAGGTTTTCTGTGGTGAGCAGTAACAATTGTCTTGTAGCCTCTGTCGTTAGTATTGTTGCTGCCAGTCTTTGCTTATCTCATTGCCATTTCCAGTAAACTCTTCCTGTACCAACCCATGATCTTTTCTTTTTAGGCCTCCAATTCTCCTCTTCAGTCCGCCACAAGGGAGAGGGGGAAAAAGAGAGGGGAGCAAGCAAACAGCAGGGGGAAAAATAGAGGGGAGCTAGAGAGCAGCAGGGTGGTCTGGAGAGTGTTGGTGGGAACACGGAACTGGAGAGTACCATTCCTAAATAAAGACACCATTTTACTCCTGAAAACTAAATGCCCTGTGCAGGTCCCAGGACCTTACTTTGCTTTATGGCAAAACCAGCCTTCAGGGGGATCTGGATTATCTTCTCTCCTTTATCAAAAACTTCCTCTGCTGTGTTGCCATTGTAGTCATCAATGTGCTGTATGTGTTCTGGAGCCTCATCCTTTTCTAGTGTAGTCTGGATCATGCCAATAGTGGGGCTGTGCTGGGGCAGTTGGTTCCAGGTGTACCGGATGCCTCTCCAGGTGAAAGCAAACTGTGGCCTGCACTCTGCTGATAAAAGAATGGAGAAGAATGCATTAACAGTATCAATGGTGACATACACTTTTGCTGCCTCGGCCTCCAGTTTGTACTGAATTTCCAGCATGCCCTGGACACCAGCACTCAGTGGTGAGTGTGGCTTTGTTCAGGCCCCTGTAGATTACTGTCTCCACTCTCCAATGGACCCATGCATTGTCCATATAGGACTATTAAAGTGCGAACAAGTCTTGCTGACCACTCACTCACTGTCACGTTCATGAATCATCTCATGGATGGGGGTCATGGAGTCCTGGTTGGTGCAGTATTGTTGATGATGCACTGTTGTGGTGGCAATCAGTACCCACTGTTCTTTAACCCTCAGCAGCTCCGTAGCAGAAGGACCCTCTGAGAGATCAGGCAGGGTATTCTGCTGTCTAATTTCCTTTCTCTCAACAGCAGCTATCCCAAACGCCCAATGGTGCCCTTTTGGGTCCTTGAAATACCCTCTCCTCAGGTAATCTATGCCAAAGGTGCACAGGCTCTCTGGGCCAGTCACAACGGGGTGTTTTGGTCATTCATTCCCAGTCAGGCTCACTTCAGCTTTCAGTACATTCAGCTGTTGGGATCCGCCTGTCACCCACGACATAGAGCTAGATTCTGTCCCTACATATCTTAATTGCATCAAGGTACAATTTGCACCAGTGTCAACATTGTGCAGTCAGTGACAGGCCATTGGATCCACACAGTCCCATAGATCTGACAGTCCTTTTCTCCCATCTGGCTGAAGGCAGGGCCCCTCTAGTTCCGGTCGTTAGTACTCATTGTTCATTTCTTATAAATATGAACTGGAGGTCCCTTCAAGAGGATTGGAAGTAATATCACCCCTTCTGTCTGAGGACTTGCCAACTAGAAAATGTAGCAGCATCTATCCTAGGAATTTCCTGTGATGGCTGTTCTTCCTTTCATCTCACATTCCCATGCTACTAGGGCAGAGGTGGATTTTCCATCCCACTTCCTCATATCCTCTCCATGGTCATGAAGGTAAAACCACAGGTTACCTTGTAGTGTGTGCCGTTGCACCTGAAAAGGGAGCCACTTGCTCACAATAGCAGAGATATAGTCCATACTGATAGGGCATGGGACATTTCCTCTCTAATTTGCCCAAGTCTTTCAAATCTGTCCGCAGTCTTGGACAGTCTTTCCACAGCCAAGGTTCAAGTCAGTAGAGAGGAAAAGAGATAATCTTCACATTGCTGGAGTCAGCTGGTCACCTGAAGCACTGTTTGTTCTCCTGTTAGTATCAATGCCAATGAGCTGGTGTACAATGACAGTGCATTCTATACAAACTTCTGCCATACAGATTGTGTACAGTGGACCCCATCGGTATCTATAAGGGATTGCTTGTTATTTTGTCACAGAATCACAGACTATTCTGAGTTGGAAGGGACCCACAAGGATCATCGAGTCCAACTCTTTAATCAGTGGCCCATACAGGGGATTGAACCCATGACCTTGGCATTATTACAACCAAGTTTTAACCAACTGAGCTAATCTCAGGGTCCCCCAGCACAGCTAATTCTCTCAGGTAGTGGACACCGTGTTCCATGAAGCTCCATCTGCTTGGACACACTGTTAGATCATCCTGAGAGAATACCTTTCCATCATGCTCAGCAGGAGTCACCTTCAGAGGTCAAGAGTTTCTGTCTTCTTCCTAATCCCCTTGTCAATGCATATATCTTGGGACAGGGATCCCAGCTGCTTGGCTTCACTACCATCTAGTTTCATATTGTGGGCTTGTGATATGCCAGCATCAGGGCAGCCAGGGCACCAGAGGCTCACCTTACTGCTGGCAGAAATCTTTTCACTTATCTCACAACTCACCCAGGGATAGGATCGGGTAATTAGCTCTAGCTCTGTCTCTTCCTCCTGTTCTGAGGGTCCTACTTCCTCTTCATCCTTTACTAATTGAACAGATTTTGTATTGAATTTCTTCTTTTGTATAGGAACAACTTCTTCTGCCATGGGCTGTTCCTCTGGCTCAGCTGCAGTTTCAGTGGCCACGGTGCCTGTTGGTCTGCTTTCCTCCTCCTCCCCTGACAGTGCTGTCTAGTCCTGAGGAGTGTACCATAAAGAGTAACTAAGACCCAGCACACTGCATACCTTTGTGCCTCTCTGGAACTGCCACAGCATTTTATTTTCAAATATTTTGCCACCTTATCAGGGGTCCTGTACTTGTTCAGGAGTGAACTTCCAAACCACTGGAGCAGAATGATCCTTCAAAAGCTGGCCCATTTTCTCCCACATTCCATGCCACTCAGGACTATCCACCCTCAGAGGAGACCTCTGAAAGACCCTCCTGAAAGTCTCTTTTCTAACTCTAAACATGGTGGTGTGGACTGCACTGAGAAGACCAGGCAGATTTAGCAACAAGAACATGCTTTCCTTAACATCCAAGGGAAATTAAAAATTCTCAAAAGCTCTTGTAACAGGCCAGAAGGAGCAAAAGGGAATCAAAGCTGAGGAAAATCATCCTCCCCTGTTCTCCCACCGGGCAATCCTCCCTCAGTGCAATTATTAATGGACTCCCAAAAGCAGTGTGCAAGACAGGGGTAGGAGAGCAACACTGAATACATATCCCAAATGATCCACAATACTCTTGATGTTATGTCACATGAGACCACACACTACAGCAACAAAACAATCTTGATCCCTCTCCCTGCTCTAAAAAAGAACATCATGAGGAGTATATAGAACATCAAAGGGAATATACATCACAACCACAGAACAGACCAAGCATTATTTTGACCATTGGCTCTGTACCTAATACAACAAATCTTAGATCCAAATTGTTTCCAATCCCTTCTGGGCAGATCTCCTATTATCTCAACTCTTTGAGCCCCACACTGGATGCCAAATAAGGCTCTTGTGGCTGTTGCGAAAGATACTCCCCTGTTCAGTGTTCCCACTGAAACACTCCAAATCATGCGTAGCTCAAAGCCTCCCCCCCTTTCCTTCCCTCTCCCTTCCACTTTCCCCTTGAACTGAGCTGGAGAGGAGAATAGAAGGCAAAAATGTAAAGATCACAGGTTGGGATAAGAACAATTTACCATAAACACCAAAGAAATAAGTCAATGAACAGTAACAGCGCCAATACTAATGATAATGTGTACAGGGAAAGAGACAAATTATTTACATGTGATTGCTCAGAGCTGCAGAAACCTCTGACAATACCCAACAGCTCCCTTTCCACAATACCTGACCTGGGAGGGAGCACTTCTTCCCTCATTCTCATAAAATCATGTGAGATGCTGCAGAATAACCTCCAGGTCCTGGTCATGCCCCCTCGTGGCTGCTGCAAAAATTAACCCTCCCCTGGCTGGAAAAGTACACTTCATAGAAGAGATGCTCCTAATCACCTTAATAGCCGTCTGCTGGACTTGTTGCAAGAGCTCCATGTCTCTCTTGTCCTGTGGAGGCTGGAACTGGACACGGCACTCCGCATGAGACCTCACTAGGGCAGAGTAGCTTAACAGGATCACCTCCCATGACCTGCCGGTAATCTTCTTCCTATTGCATCCCAGGATCCCATTTGTTTTCTTGACCGCAAGGGCACACTTCTGGCTCATAAACAACTTGCTGTCCAAAAGCATTCCCAGGTCCTTTTTCACAGAGTTGCTTACCAGAATGTTAGCCCCCAGCCTGTACAAGTGTCCCCAAGGTGCACTTCCCAGTTTTGTGTCATTAGCAGACTGGTCAAGGAGACATTCATATCCCTTCACCTAAGTAAAATTATTAGTAGTACTATGCAACTTTTACTCTAGCATATGTTGTAGACAAAATAGGACAAGATGAAGTACCTGTCTCTGAGGCATCTTTCTAAACAAAGATCAGCCTGGTGATCTCATCTTAGTCACAGCTACACACATTGAGATTGGCATTGGGCTAGTTTTTATGGAATTTAAGATGTCCTACATTAATAACATAGAATGGGATTCTTTTAATAAAAATTTTATCCAGCAATACATCACATGATTAAGAGTTATGCAAGTATATATTAGAAGTGCTTTTATAATGCATTTCTAATGAGTGTCATTTACTCCTTCAGATTATTGAGGAAAGTTTTAAGTTTAAATAATTTATTAAGTTAAAGAATTGATTAAGGTTTAAGAATTGATCTGAATACTACTGCCTGTGTTAACATCTTGCAGTAGACTCAAACCCATATGCTGTTACTTCGCTTCGTTTTTATCCATCATATCCAGATCTTTACGAAGATAGTTTCTCCCATTAAAAACTATCACTATCACTTCATCAAAGTCCAAATACAATTCCCTCTCACCAACAGGTTTTTTAATCACTTTATATTTTGCAAATGCCAACAATGAATACTGGTGTAAAGAGCATTTTAGAATGCATGGATATAAATGGAGGTATACATTCCCCTTTTTTAATATTCAGGATCCACTGAGATCTGGTATCATCACATATATTAAATAATGTAATAGGCTGTCAGTTTCACTGGCATGTATGATTAAATCTGGTATCGTTAAACAAAAAAATAAATAAGATCAACAAGAAGCACACATTACATTTAAAATTAGAGAGATCTCTGTAATTCAAAGGAGTGCCTGTGAAGACTTATTTTCTAATAAAAATGAGAAATAGTTTGAGAATGCCAAATTTTAAATAGATACAATGTCTCCATATAACTTCCATATTTATACATAATAAATTGCTTAAGAACACAACTAAAGGTAAAAAAAAAAAGGTGCAAGTACTTAAAAGAGAAATGTTACACAAATCTTAAGCCCTAGGCTTGCATACCTCATTGTGTGCCACTGCATGCTACAGTGCATTCTCAATTATTATGTTTTACTAGAGCATACTGCTCTTTCCTTTCTGGTGACATTTTCTCACTTGCCCCTTCAGCTCGAGTGGAGTCACACACTATTACCTTTTGTATGCTTTGGAAGAAGTATTCTGAAAGCTAACATATCTGTCAGAGTATTGCAAACTATATGCAGAGATAAAGAATGCCTTATTCTTAGCCAGGTACTATAAATCACGTTAAATTCACTGTCAATTAAAACAGAAGAGAAAAAAAGAGTTTGTACAATTTCTTCTTATGAAAAAGCCCATAACGTCAGACAGCTATTACTAATTATTTTCTTCTCAATTTTTTGCTCAACTACTTTTGCTATTCAGTCCTTATAATCCATAGTCAGTGTTTCACTACTCTGCCTGTTTAAGACTGTTTGTCACAGAAAACAAGTCAGCGAGAACTCTGTCAATGAATGGGCTGTAATGCTCCCGGTCCTCTTTCAGTGCTTCATTAGCTCTTACAGACAAACTCATCCTCCAAGTCTCCTAGCGATCCAGAAAGATTTAATTTTTCCTCCCATATTTCCTTCTATTCCCTTCTTGAGATGACTACTCTTCATAACTAAAATAATAAAAATATTCTACAACACTATAACTAATGATAAAATATCATAGTAGATTCCACAAATATAAAGCCTTGAAATGCAGACTTCACAGGGACAAAACCTAGCAATTTCAGCTGTGAGTGGCAATCCAACATGGATACATTTCTCTAGGCATTATTCCAGGGAAGTTTCTCTGAAAATAAAATAAAATTTTCAAGCGTACTCCAATAATTAGTTACCTTTGAAAACAAAACAAATCAATATTTGTAGTGAGGCCCATTAGGCTTTGATCAAATCTAAGAATAAAGATTAGAAGGCATAAGAAAATTATGAGCTGGTGAATTCCCATTCCTAATTCAGTGCACAACTCTGTCCCAAGAAGATGATGCCTAAAATTGGCTCTTAAAAGAAAACCCTTAAGACTCAATCTGTGAGTTTTAGCAGGCAGCATTCCTTTTATTATGACATCAGATGCACGAGTATCTGATTTTATTAAGATGTGTGCATACCAAGTTACAAAAGCCTCTTGCTTTTATTTAGTTGCCTGATTAACAACTCAAAGCATTACAAAAGACTGTTACATCCACTTCCAAAACTGTCCATGCTACAGTACCATGTTCCATCATGTCAGTATGTCAGTACCATCCCTGACATATCTTCTGAATTTGAGTTGGAGGTCTCAGTGACCCTTTATCTTCATCTTGTCTTCCTCTTCCTCCTCATCATTGTCCTTCTCAGAACATATTCAAGGTTTCTAGGGCTTCTGAATAGTTTTTACTATATCTGCTGTTATGTTTTTCTAGGTACATTCTATGCAAATGAGGTGTTCTTGCTAAAATCTTTATCCACTGAAATCCTTGATGAGGAACGTTAAAAAATATTTAAAAATTTGGTACAAATAGTGATTGGCTAACACTATACTAACGTGTTAAAAGCTATATTAAAAATCTATATACTATGAATCTTAAGGCATCAAGGCAAAACGAAGGTATGCTCCTTTCCATAACACTCTAGGTTGCAAATTTACTCCAACCAACTCAATGTTAAGCAGTGAAAATTTCATTTCCTTACATACTATACTTCTTTGGGACATTTCTCTGAAAACCCTCCCAAACAATTTTCTCTGTGAAACTGAATTTTGGCACAGCTCTATCTGAATAACCAGATACTACTACTTCTGCTATTTCTACTGCTATTAATACTACTAATAGCAGTATGAATGAAATACAGAGATAAAATTATTTGTAGGACTTTCAGATAAATCTTCATATAGCAATCATAATTGCAAAGTCTCTTATAAAACTAGTGGCATTACTACTGAGAATAAAACATAGCAGAGAGAACTATGCCACACATGGCAGTAAAACAGGGGATCATAGCCCGTTTTAAGCTATGATACCTTAGCATTAGGACTTCAGCAGTGATTTGAGTAATAATAACAATAATAAGGAAGTGCTTTTACAACAAGGTTGTCTATTTTTTCACAAGTTTAGATGAAGCTGCCTGTGTATCTGGAACTGCATTAAAAACATAGCATAAGAACAGTGGCACCATGCTTTGCCAAGTCACCTAGCCCAGAGGAAGGACCTTAACCACTGCTTTATGTTATATGTGTTTTTCCATTGCTCTAGCACAGTAAATAGAATTGAATAAGGGAACTCCCTAATACATGTCCCAAACACTGAACTACTCCTCGCAAGAGTGCACATACATTTAATAGTGGAGCATTCCAAAACAGTAACTGTTCTGTAGTGTGTGGCCATACATTGAAATTAACACTTATTTTATGATGACAATGTACAACAGAACACTGGGAAAAGGGACAAAAAGAGTAAGGTAAGTGCTACATACTGTTAATTTTACATTTTTCTAAGTAAGTTACTTGCAGAAAGAAGGGAAATTGTTTCCACCTTTTTTTTTCCCTTCCTAATAAAAACTTTTAATAATTGACTCATGAAGTAAACCTTTCAGAGATTTTTTTGAAAGCTTATTCCCAAAAACCTTTGCTAAAGCTATTTAAAGAATTTCAAATAAAGGACAGCTTACTATGGAAGAATATATCTATAATGTCCAAAACATGCCTCTTTTTTTGCCTTTTTTAAAAAAATATATTTTTAAGAATGGATGGCAGAGAGATACCATGTTGAGTAGAGTCAGATTTCAGGATTTTGTTTTGTAAACACCTTATTCATAATTTTTGGTATGACTTGAGGAAAACAGACCAT
The DNA here is from genome assembly GCA_026770055.1 of Myrmophylax atrothorax. Taxonomy (NCBI): domain Eukaryota; kingdom Metazoa; phylum Chordata; class Aves; order Passeriformes; family Thamnophilidae; genus Myrmophylax; species Myrmophylax atrothorax. Next base: position 33,522,430 of record JAOXXN010000364.1, read on the forward strand.
AGAAATCAAAATTCTTTGTTTCAGAAAGGGATGAGCACAGGATTCTGATTACAATATAGCTTTATTCTTTAAATTCAAATAGAAGCCACACAACACCACACAAGGAACAAAACCAGTGAACAATAGGCCATTTTAAATTATGGTGTCTTTGCATTATGACTTCCACAGTGTTTTGGGTGATAACTGCCTTCACGAAGGATTTAAAAAAAAATGGTACAAGTTCAGTGAAAGCTATTTGTGGACCTAGAACCTCACTTAAAACTGTAGACTAAGAAGCACAGTGGCATAATGGTATTCCAGGTCAGCTTAGTCACACTAAATTTAGGGAAACTGAAATGAAACCACAAAACCTTTATGTCATTATATTCTCAGCATTTCACATGATTTAAACTGAAGCTACATCTCAGCCACTTATTTTCTGTCCATAAGTTATTTACTACTTTTTCTTCATTACAATATGGCACTGAAAGATTTATATTCCCTGAAACCTGTAATTTTCAAATAAATTAATTCTTATCCATCTTTTTAAGAAAAATGAAATAACCAGAAACCACTGTTTCAGGTACAAAGTTATATAGTTACAACTGCATTGCTTAAAAATAAGAGAAATAATCCAATAGCATTGCTATTTTTTATTAATTTACTCTGCCTGCAAAAGCTTTCACTGTCAAAAATCATGTAGGCTTTCATTTAACATTCATATCAGGAGTGCAAGATTAGAACTGACATGATTTAGGACCTACTATAACAGCTCAAAGTCATGCAGATCCTCCTGAGTAGGATGAATTTCAGGTCATCAATTCACCAGCTTCCTTGCTATTTGGTCTAAAGCATTCCAGGTTTTCCTGTTTTCCCTCAGTAGGGATGATAAGCAGGAGAAAAAAAAAAAGAAAATTATGACCTCATTGAGTTTTGTGATGAGTAAAACACATCTTTGTTTCAATCATTACTTGGCCTTTTCCAGCCATATCTCTGAATGTATTTTCCACAGGAGAGGCCTTGCAGTCCCTTACTGTAGTGCTAGTTTATTCCCAACATCAATGTATTTTATTTTTTTTAAAAAAGGACTCAACATCAAAGCACTAGACTAGTTCTTTGATTTCAGAAATTTAAGGTGAGATCTTGTAGTGCTCAAAGTTAACAAGTACTTGAAGATAATTCCATTAACATAAAAGAACAAAGAATTTTGGATGCAAAACGAAGTTATGTACAATTGCATAGAAGATGTACAGTAATTTTTCTTTCTTAAGATTACACTTCTACATAACTGTGGGATCAACACAGGACTTCCAAAATGTAAGAGCACTTTCTTTTAAATATGCATGTATAACAGTGGAAATTCTAAACTGTCATCCAGCATTGAAAAGAAGAGAAAAATCTTTGATTGTTTAAGACACAATTTCTTCTAGAACATTAGCTTGTCACAGACTGATGCAAAAGCATCAGAAAGAGTGAAACAGTATGTCTTATCTTCCTTTAACTATTTACAAATTAAAAATATGCAATTCTATGGACTATAATTTTGAGTATATTAAATTATTAGAATATTAACACCCAAATATTGAAGTTGCTTTTGGAAGCAAAATGTGTTTGTATTTAGTCAGGGATGCAATTACTCAATTATAAAAGCCTGTTAATTTTTCCCCCATTTTAAAACAATCCTAATATTTGCATTATAACAAAATACAATTTTTAAACTTTATAGATAGCAGTTTCTTATGAAAAATAGAATGGGCATTTTATTATTACTAATTTAACTCCAATATTTATTGAAAGATTACTCTATTCAACACAGTTCAACAGGAATCAGTTATTCACTGGAGATTTTTTTGACTGATATTATGAGAAACTTGTCAAATGTTTAATTCAGTGGAATAGCCACTTTACTTAGAGTTCAGAAAAAGAAGCTCCTATAAGCATACTTTACAAGAGTTTGTGCTAAGTTAACAATTATTCTCAAAGGCAATAATTCCATTAACTATTTCTAGTTTTGTGAAGACTAAAAATATTATATTATCATTCATTTACCATTTCCACGGTTTCTTGGTAAGCCTGTTTTGTTTTTAAAAGATATCACAGTCTCAAGATTTAGGAAGTGAATGGAGTATAATAATGCATCTCTTTTTCCTATGAAACTTAATGCAGGATTGTTTCACTAATTAACACGGTGGAAAACACAGAGGTTTTGGTTTGCTGTTTTGTTGGGGTTTTTTTGCTTTTTTGCCTTTTTTTTTTTTTTTTTTTTAACTTGAAAGTTGACTCTAAGTGAAATCATGCCATAATGCCATTCCTAAATTTCACAGTATTTTTGGAAGCATTCTGCTTTGGACACAGTTGGCCTTCAGAGAAATTATGCCCTAGAAATACAGATTACTATATTATAAAGAAATTATTTAGATAATAAAGGGGAAAGTAGAACAGTTTACAATTACTGCAATTACAGGAATAAACGAAATGTGCTTGTGATATCCTTGATACAGAGGCCATTCTGCAGCAGAGGTCTTCTATTCATATTGCTAAATATTCCCAGTAACCCAAACAGCACAGCTACAGCTGAATTTCTGGCACATGATAACTCGTAGAGCACTTGGGAATGAGTGACGCAGGAAGAAGAGATCAAGAAGTTACTTATGATCTTCCTGGCAATTTCTCAAGTCCTAGTGCTGGAACACTGCATGAAAATATAGACAAGGAATTCTTCTTGAGCTCCATTTAGTTTTCATACAGTTGGTGCAAATATTTTCATGTAACCTCAGAACTTGCACTGCATCAGGTTAGATTCCTCATATATCTGGTTTCTGGAAGGTTATCTTCAGGAGTAGAAGCAGCTAAACTTGACATTATACTTGTGTTGTTCTCACTTTTTAATATACATGAAATTTAGAACTGAGATGCTCAGGTAGAATGAAAAATGCAGTGTTTTACACAGTATACACTTTAACCACAGAACTAGGCTCTAATTAAACTAAGTGCACCAAGAGACTTTAAAAGGATTTAGAATTATGAAAACTATCTTTAAGCCATGTGATTAAAATATTTCCGTACATCAGTGAAGAGAATTTGAATCAAGTTGAATTGGCATATATTTTAAATAATACCAATTTTACAATTACAGAAAAAAATACTGAAAGGTAAATAAAAAGTAAATTTCAATCAGATCCAACAATGATCTATGTAAAGCAACGTCATAGTTATCTCACTGTTGATGTATCCTTAAAGATTATAAATAAATTGCCATGACTGCAGAAAATAAATAGGGAAAGAAAAAAAGAAGCAACTCCATAAATCAGTTTAAAAATTCAAAATTCAATCCCTGAAGAAAGACTGATTAGCTTCTCTGTCTATGATGCAAATATATTACAAATGAAGGAAACTGTGTGAACTAGCATGGCAGCTTATATTGTATTTGCAATATATTTCAGGTGACAATCTAATTTTATTTTTTTCCTTCCCTCCCAGATTCAGCATCTATTTTTATAGGAAATGGAATTGAAGCAGAACTGAAAAACTTCATCTAAGTTGTTAGGACAATTGTAAATTTCATCTGTATCTCTAATTTGGGCTGGGAGGGCTGGTTTTTAATACCAAACCATCAGCCCCTGAAGCCAGCCTGCTAAAATATGTTCTTTCTCATGATGACTTAAATTATGTGGCTGCAGCAGTTATATCTATGTATATTAAATATATTACTTAGAACATGTTTGCCCTGTTGCCTTCAGAGAGTGGAAAAAAAAGAGGGGAAGTAAGTAGTACCTGCTGGTGGACAGAAAGGCAGGACTCAGGGGAGAGCCTGGTGCTTAACACTGTTGCAGTAGTAAATCTAAATGGTCTCAGGTGGAGATTGTACACAACTTCATTATGAAACTAGAGATTGTTCTTGCTCATCTTGCAAAATTCATAACATTCTCCTCCCAGAGCAATCTCATAATATTTACAGTCAAAACAAGTAACAGCAAACAAGCAAAAATCACAGATTTACATCATGAAGAACAACTAGCCAGCACTACTTATTTCTGCTCATCTTCATGTTCAGTTTACTTTTCATGGCATTCGCTTCAGATAGATGTATTATAAAATGCCAGAGGCAGGATGCTTCTTTTCTGCACTTAGACTTCTACCAGGACCTTATATTATTTCCCAGGTTGTTCTGGTGCAACACACCAAACAAAACTGAAAGACATTTGCATCTCTCCTACTTAGCTCACAATATCCATTACTATGCCATCTGCGTACATAAAATTTCCACCATATTTACCTTAAGAAAAATTCTGAGAGGTACCAGATGATGTGAATAAAAAATGAAAAGGCTTAGTCGCTGTCTCACAAACATTAAGCAACTGGACAGTAATTTTCTCCCAAGCAAGCCTAGAACTCAAAAGAGGTATATAAAGACAGTTACAAAGTTTAACTTGGCTCTCTAAAGATACAAGGCATAATAATTCTGCAACTATATATCTACAGGGTATATGGCTATTTATATCTCCTTTCTGCTGTTCAACTTTTTGTTCTGTTTCCTTATTTCAACTCAATTTTAAGAACAAGTGAGGTTCAAAAGATAACAAAGTTCATAAAAATTGAGAAAGGGATTTTACTAATGTCCTGCCTGGAGGCAAAGCTGCCAAATGGACTTTCGCCTTATAAGGCACCAGAGAATCCACACAATGCACTGCAAATAATCACAAACACTGGTAAATGTTTACAGTGATGCTCAAAATGTCTTGCATCAGTTTTTATATATTCAATTTTATGCTGCAAAATGTAAGTCCATTGAAAAGTGGCTTCTTTAGTGATGGTGTTTTTACTCTTCAGACAGAAACAATATTAATTCATTCACAAAATATATTTCATATTTAGTTTATTGAATTAAAACAACCTAGATATATGAAATAAAAATATTTCATATTTTTAATCAAAATTTTCAATAAAAATTTAAATAAAAAGTAGATATATGAAATTTAGAAGTTCAATTCCACCAACTTGTTCTTTTTCCAGCTTTGCTCCTTATTCTCAAACCCATTTATTTATTACAGACAGGATGAAGCCCCAGTACAACTTAAATCTGCATGCATACATTTGCAGCCTTTCAAGGGTTAAAGTCAGCTACTGCCAAGCTCTTCCCCTTACAGAAATGCTTATTCATAGGAATGTAAAAATTTTTTTATGATCATGTCAGATATTTATGTTAGTGTTTCTTTTTGCCAGTCATTCTACTTGTAAGTTTTGGGTTTTAATGTGATAGACACCCATATAAAATCAGTGTGCATGGCAACTAAAGGAATGTGCTGATGATTTCTTAAATATTAACGGGAAAAATAAGGTTGAAGAAGGCTCTATCAAGATTGAGAGCTTTCCAAAGAGTTCAAGTTTGGACTATCTATATATAAGTTTTATACTTCTCATTTCACAGTCTTAAGAACCTTGATGTCTAGCAGGAGAGTTCATGGTAAGCCTACCAGGAACTAAAATTTTAAAAACCCAGGAAAACAACATCCAACAAACAAAACAGGAAAACCAGATACACATGGGAGGTGGATGATCACCCCTTGTTTCCTAACACTTTTCCCAATACTTGTCATTATTAGAGCTCTCTTGTGAACTCACTGCAGAGCAGGTCAACACTATCTTGTGTTTTAGTATTTTAAGGTAGAAGTAAAAATACTTTTTTCTCCTTATAAAAGCCTTCAATATAAAGCCCGAGTCAATGACACAATACCATCAAGGGTACTTTCTTCCTTCCTGTATTTTTATTTAGGTTTGGGAAGGCACTACATTACTATGGAATATTAATCTTCCTCCTTTACGTAAATGAACAACCAACCAAACAAAACCCTAAGTCAAGCAGCAAATACCCACTCTGACAATATTATCAGAAGAATAGAAGATTGATAGCAAAGAAAGCATATCTAAGGACAGTTGTCTTATGGACTGAATGCAATATAATCCACTTGCAATTCCTTTTCATTGTAAATGAGGTACTATTATAATTCTCATGCTGTTGTTTAATGTAATAGTTCGATAAAAGTTATTTAAATTTACATATTAAAAGTACTCTAACACTTGGAATCAGCCAAAGAAATTTTCCTTAAACCACCATTACATTTATCTACTTGTATTTATTCAAAATGATGGGCCATTACTATAATAATGCAGCACAATTTAATAATTTTCCTTTATGTTTATACACACTGAAAGGTAAAAGACTATAACTCCAGACAAAGGACATAGTATTTTCCTGTTCCATATAGAAAAATGTCTATATACTATTATTTTAACTATCTAAAGTTACAAATGTATGTTATGTCAAGATGTATGAACACAGATATTTACACATTTCACATTTCATGAAATACTATGTAACATTTTTAAAATACTTGATTGCCTGAATAACATAAATCAAAAAAATTTACAACAAAATCAAGAGACTCCAAAAATCTCTACTCAAGAACTTGGAAGGGAAACATACTACACAACTAAAACATTTCTATTGGGCATAACAATTTAGATTAGACAGAACTCAATGCAGTTAGATTAGCTTTTGTCTGATGAGGGTCTTAATTTTATTAGTTTTTTTTTTTTAATTCAAATTATTAATTCACTTGCATCAAGTCAGGTACTTATTTGATTTAACCAGATGAGGAAAATGAGCAAAAGAAAAACCAACACTACAAAATTAAATTAGGTTGTTCCCTCATAAAATAATAAAAAACAAAGATAAAATAAAGTACATGCAAAGTAGTTTTAGAAGCAGTAATCCCAGAAATATTTCCATAGTTCATGTTACTTAAACATTTATCAGCTGTTACCTCTCATCTTCTGATGAAATTTTAGAAAGAATTCTGAATACATGTTTATCTATTAATATCCATGATCCTGATAATCAGTATATTTGACAAGTAGACAGCGCCTATGTTTATTGATGAGACATTCTATACTCTATTTTACACATCTCAGTTACTTTTAAGTATGAAAACATCTAAGTTTAAATGTGGAATTTCTTTCCTTGTCCTCAAATATGATGTTAGCTACTGAATTATATAACAATCTATCCCAAAATATTTTAGAAATGTGATTGATGACCAAAGGGATCAAAGTAGAATAGGCAATGTGAATAAATTAAAAACAAACAACAAAAAACCAACAGCAGTCCATTGTAACACCTCAGCTCTATTCAGAAGAAAGTCTGTATCTCAAAGTTTTGAAAACCTGTTACATGATACTACAGATACAGATAAAAGCACCATAAACTAACCTAAAAGGGCAAATTGGAAGTGAGTAAGTGCACTACTCTGTGTAGTATAAATACAGAATGGAGAGGATGAGAAAGGTACAACAGGTACAAAACAGCTAGCAAAAAAATCTGTGAATCTGACTTCAATGATATGTAGGACTTTAGAAACATTTTGAAAGAACATTTAAGAAAATGGAGGTAAATTGAAAACTAGATCAAATGGAATAAAGGTTATCTCATGTAGGTCATGTCAAAGCAATCTATGTTTTTCTCTGACAGGCAATTTTTAGATTGAAAAGCAGAGGCTGATTTTATCTATTGTTACATCAGAAATTGCTAGTCATTCATGAGTATATGAGAAGAGGAACTGCATGCTGCATAAAGACACAAAAATGATAATATGAGATATTGAAGAGAATCAAATCACCTAGGAATTAATCTCAGAATCAAGGAATTCCTTAATTTCACTAAGACCATGAAATAAAAACTAGTGATATATTTATAAATTCATCTCTGCGTGTCATCAATACAGAGGAGAATCAAGATATCAAAAGAAAGAATTACACAATGGCAGAATAACAGAAATAGAATGAAGTCTGGCATCAGAAAGTACAAGGTCATGTACTTGACAGGAAATCACAAGAATTTCAGCTCAAGTCAGAAGCCTGTCAGATAGACATGACTGAAGTGTATTATTAAGTCATAAGATGACAGAAAATTACCTTACTAGTATGAACGACTCTGAAAAAGCAAGCAGAGTCTTAAAATTTATCATGTTCAACTGCTGTCTCAACATGAAGGATTACAAATCCATGCCCCAGCTCCAAAGATATGGATATGAACAATTTACTGTAGGCCAGAGGTAGTGGATAGCATCTCATAGACAACCCTCAATCATTTGGACAGACAAGAAAGAAAAAGAGAGCTGAAGATAAATCATGATTTTGTTCACTCTGGATTAAGAGACTTACAGAAAGGTAAGTTCACTTCCAAGGGTCATTTTTACATTTTTCATTATACATTCACAAGGAAGAATAAAGCAGTGGGACAGTAAACAGATAAACTAAATTTTTTAAAATGGACTGTTTAATGAAAATCAAAAGCTTACACCTAATGTTTACATGAATTTTGCAAGTGCACTATAATTAAGGGCCATCGCATGGACATATCAACAGTTAATCTTAAGAGTGCCTCCTTTATTTAGACTGTTAATTTAGATTTATATGACTATAATATAAATAAAGCTATTCAGGCTACTTATATGAAATAAAGAAAACAGAGGTAATGAAAAAGAACATACTCTTTCAACTTATTCCTGAAGTAGAATATTGCAAAATTATTACAAGATCTATGAAAGAGAAAAATAAGAAAGATATCTTTATTACACTCTCCTCATTTTAATAGAGATGAAATATTGTATTAAAGTAACAATGCAAAGGCCTCATCATAAATATCACATTTTAAATATTGTTTTTAAAGAATTAATAAGGCCTCTGAGGCATAATTTAATTTTCAATTTACTTGCAAAATAAATCCTGCAGTCCAATAACTCTTTTTTCAACAAGAAAGGCTCAAGTCTGAAAACAATTTCCCTTCATAGTTATGAGACCAGCCTGTTTTTTGAGCTTAATTATCACACTTCTTATCAATATATTATTTTTTTAGTAGAATGAAAAATTTGTATGAGATATCTACTGTTGTGCTTACTCAAACTGTAAACAAAAGGATCATTATAGACTGAAGATGATATTTTAATCTCTTGGCAAATACTGAAATCTCAAAGATACAGTAGATTAAACAACTATGGGTTGTATGCATTGTTTAACAGAATTAATTCCTTTTTTTTTCTTAGCCTTAGCTTCTCAAGCCTTTCTTCATTCTCTTCAGTGAAGGCTGTCATTGTACGGAAAGAAAATCCCTTGCTGGATGTTGCTATTTAGGGCAGCCTTCTTACCTTTCTATACACAGCTGTAAAAGCCATCATGAAGACAAAAAGGTTGTGCTTTGCTGCTTGCCTTATCTTGTTGGCCTGCTTAAAGAAATGTGATTCACCTTTAAAGAAAACACACTGAATGATCTTCTAACATAGCATGTATGTATGGCCAGACTTCGCGAACGAAGATTTGGGAAGGGCTCTCCCCACATGGGTGTGCCCTTCCAGCCTGCG
>JAOXXN010000364.1:33531924-33543593 GCA_026770055.1 Myrmophylax atrothorax
CCAAGTACTAACCGGGGCTGACCCTGCTTAGCTTCCGAGATCTGACGGGATCGGGTGTCAGGGAGGCATTTAACATAGCATAGCACCAAGAAAAACACTGCATTTCATTATTGCCTAATGACACTATCTACTACTAAAATAAAACTCATCTTGTCATTACAATGAATTCTCCTGCTCTAATTACTAATGTATTATCTATCCATTTTCTCTTCAAGACATTGTCTAACTACAGTATCAAACCACGTATTTCTCACTATTACATAGCAACAGCAGAGGGCAGGTGGAATGGTAGGAAAGCAGCTATGTTTTGACGGATTGATGAATACGGCACTATCAGAGATATACATATCTAGACAAGGTTTCAAAATCAGTGAAATCTTGAAGTTTTATAACATGGTCAAAAAAAAAACTGGACAGCTTCAACCGCTGTCATGGTACATACAGCAGCACGGCAACATACGCAACTCAGACTCACAATTAGCTTTAGTAAGGCAAAGACAGTGCAAATGGACAGATAAAAGGAACCAGTTATGCCACATGGACTACAGACAGGAATGCACAATTAATTTCACTAAAATATAAAGGCAGACCTGAGACAACATCTATAAAAAGTAATTATGATATTTTTTGAAAGCTCACAGTCAACATGAGAAACTTTAGGACAAGACGATGACCAAAATCCATCTCTCTGTGCTGCTTCTGTTACCATTATGCCAAAATATAGTTAAATCAGAAGTAATATACAGAATGCTGATATTATTCTTAAAAGCAGAAATATATGTGTTTTAAAGCATATATCAATATCAAAACTAGGTTGAATATTTGGCTGATGGCACAGCTTTGCTATCTTCTGTAGCTTGCCACTTACAGAAAGCATGCAGTAGCAGCATGCTATATAACCTGCCTTGTCCAGCAGCTCCTAACTGAGACCAATCAGCCACGCTCTCCATCTGGACTCCTACCAGGCCCTGTAAATGGAATCCTCCAATCTAAAAAAAAAAAAAGAGCACCAATTGCTACTAGAAGACTTAAAAATATCAGCCTTTTCCTAACTGCCATGATTGTTTATCTTCTCTTTTGACACAAACTAGTGTTTTCAGTATGTTCAGTGTTAAAACTGCTACCAATGAGAGAAAAGGACACATTAAAATGAAGCTTTCTGGCATTTTGAGATGCATTCCTTCTTACAGATGTGAGCTGAATACATGGTAGCTGTGAGCAACACACCTAAAAAATCGCCCAAAAATCTATGTGCAGGATGTTTTGCATTTCTATTTTTTCTTTGAATGTGCATCAAAATTAACTCTGAAACTTACTCAGAACCCCCTTAAGCAGGTTCCACACTGATATCTGCAATTAAACTACTTGTGTTCTGTGTTAAATTCACGTATGTAATTGCCCATAAACACCAATATGAAAACTATGTTAAAGCTGATCACAAAATAAAAGTAAAGAGAGCTCTTCACTATGATGTAGATTAATAAAAAATGCAAATATGTGTTGACAGTTTCATGAAAAGAAATTTTAAAATCATGATTATAAAAATAATGACACAAACCTCTCACCTGTATGCAAAGTCACATTTTACACGTAGATTTGTGAGTACACGTACAAGTGCTACCTTGCCAGACCAAGGATTTCATTGATATGCATAAAAATATTTAAAGTTTAATTTAACTCATGACAATTAAAAGATAAAAGTTCTTAGTGGTTTGTTGTTTTCGTGATTTTCCTTGCCACAGATTTTTGGTTGCCTGATGATATAACCAATGTTACCTCAAGCTACCCAACAACACAATTCTCAATTTGAACATAAAAAATAGCTAAGATGCTATTCACAAGAAGCCTTGTGAGACTCAAAAGAAGAGAAAAATCAAGCAAAAGTTTTTGCTGTTTTACAGGTGCTGATGCAAGCTAGGACCCTCCTGAAGTCCTTCCTTCAACAGCCAGCATTGGGAGCCCAGAATGGGATTCAGACTTAAAATCCTTTAGAGCCTTCACTAAGATAACTCATTAAATGCTTTTATTCTCTTCCACAATGACAAAGATTAGTGCATTAAAAAAAATCTTTGGAAGGCCTTCACTTTTTCTAACTGTTTGCATATTGGAGTTTCACAGAGGGTGTATGACATGAAAAGTCAGCATAAAAGCTGTATGTGCTAGCAATACTCTTTGTGCAGTGTTCATATGATGTTCAAAAGATGATGTGTTACAGATGGAACTACCAGAACTAAACATTTTTATTCACTATTAGGCTTTTCCTTTTTTTAATGAGTTGTTATTTCAAATATTCAAATACGTGCATGACTTCCAAGCTGGAAGGATCTACCTCCACCTACTCATATCACTATGAAAACTACACATTTCTCACTAGTAGTAAGAAACGGTAAAGAGCAGAGTAGCCAAGGCCAGTCTTGGCAGCCAAATCACGTGTCAGAAATACAGATATTTCCAACTCTCGGAGTACATGCCAGGGAAGAAAAAAAGGCCATGGTAAAATGAGACAATCTGGCATCTGAATTTCCGATGTCTGCAGAAGGAGTGGAGAGAGTTTACAGAATCCTGAGTCGCTGACAGAGCACTGATTCTGCAAACCTTTACTTTGAGTGATCATGTAACATTATTTCATACTACAGGAAATTTCAGCCTTGTAAAAAAAAATAAAACAGAGTCAATTTTAAAACAACCAAACCAATAAGTATTCCCTGCATATATATAATTAATGAATTTTCTTGTTCTTAAAAAATCTGGGCCAGGCATCATGCTTCTTTGCAAACACACCAGACTAAGACATGGACATCTGTATTTTGCTCATGTCCACATTTGACACTTTCAACAGTGGTATTACGTATCAGTCCAGTAAAAGTTCTATTCTAATATATGACTCACAAAATCAGACTTCTCAATTATAATTAAAAAAAAAATATCTAAAAAGCTACACAAGTACAAAAGGGTAAAAGGGATATTCAAAATTTAACTGCTCATTAATGGTAAATTTGTGATCAAGAAATGATTTGTCATGGAGGGCAAGAATGCCCAGCTTCAGGAGGGATTAAGCAGTTTGGGAGCAAGAAAGTGAGACACAAAATGATTCTCTGTTGTCTTGTAGCCATCCTGGAGTATCAACAAGGTGTTCAGGGCCACATTGGGGTAGCAGAACTGGGTCACGTCAATGTGTGCACTCAGGGGTGGGCTGAGGTGCACCATGCAGCCACTCACAGGGATGATTCAGGGGCAAGTACACAGAAGGCACCTGTCAGACTCTGCTCAATGTGTTATTAATTAATTATAGTTTTATACATGTATTTAAGCACGAACATATTTTGAGAATTTCCCAACAGTAGTTTAAGCAGTAGAAGAACACTACGTATTATTTTTTTAAATGTTTGATTTTCTTCCGAGGTATGCAGTTAGGCCTTGAAAATAAAATTTCTGTTTAGTCTGAAGGAATTCCCCCTTCATGAAAAAGTCCATATTCTAACAAAGATAATACTCTATGATCTGGTATAGATTTTCTTTTCTTAGTGATGACAAATTTCCAGGAAAATGACAATGAATAATTTGATTAAAAAAATTTAAGTGGGAAAGAATACTATCTGTCAAATATTTTTAGGCAGGTATTAAAGGATACTATCACATAGATCACAATTTATACTTCACATAGGTAACACACTGAGTGATTGCAACTCACCATTTATGACCTATTTACCTGTTTAAGTTTTATGAAAAATTACAGTTTAAGAGACATCCAACTGTTGGGATCTGAATCCTTGACAAAATGCCAAGTATTCACCACAGCAACACAGGGCCAAGGGAAAAGGAAAAAACTGAAACCTAGAACTGGTTTTTACATTTACAAAGAAGAGAGAAAATTAAAAGCAAACTGCAATAGAACACATATATACACAGGTAAAAATAACAGTAACTCCTCAGTTCCCACCGACCAACAACCCCAATAAGGTTTACTTGCTGAGAGATAACTGAACAGAGGTGAAATGTTAACAATAAATGGATGTGATGTAGCGGTAGGCCTAGTGCTTGCAGAACAGCAACTTAACACGTCCTCTTGGTGCTGCAGCCATGAAGAGAAGGTCCCATTCGTGCCTCCAGATCCCCGAGAAGGGGATGGAGACCTCAGTGAGGGGTGTGGAGACCCTTGAGGATGGGATAGAGACTCCCAAGAAGGGGTTGGAAACCACTAAGTGAAAAGTACCTGAGCTGAACCGGTATTGGTGCCCAATGATTAACTGTTTTTCCTGCCCGAAGTATACCCTAATGGAATAAGGCCTACCATCTGGAGGGGTGGAAGACTGCCCTGAAAAGAACTATGTGAGAACAGGAAAATAGATGGATATGGGATATGAATGATGTAATAGGGTATGGAACAAGGGGTGAAGTGTCATGGGTTTAGTTAAGCCCAGATTTAGGCTTTGAGTTTTAGAGCAGGCTCTGGATTATCAGCTGACTCGAGCTGGGTCAGGCCAGCTGATGGCTGACTTCTACTGGCCAGTGATATTCCACACCATATTCTTATGTCATCTAAGATATAAAAAGAGAGGGAGAAGGGAACAACTCCTTCTTCTCCCTGTGGTCATTGTCCCCAGAAGACATACTGCACTGTGCTGGGAACGATGGGCCTTACTGCTACTTCACATCTGTTTTGGTTTGGGGAAGTGAACATTTTTGTTGTTGGTTTTTCTCTTTGTTTGGGTATCTCTCAGGAAGCCAGGTTCGGGGTTGGTCAGAGTTGTGGATTTTGCTGTTTGGGTGGGGGAGTTGTTTGTTCCCTCTTACCTTTGTGGATATGTGTTGTGTTGCATTTTGCTTTTAATTTTCCCTCTTTGTAAATATATAAACCAGTTCTGGTTTAAGTTTAGATGTCAGGGTTTTTTTTTCCTTTTCCCTTGCACCTGCTTTGCTGTGGTGAATACTTGGCATTTTGTCAAGGTTTCAAACCACAACACCAACATTTTACAATGTTCTATTCTGAAAAACGACTTTGCACAAATACGTGATTTACTGACTGAAACTGTCCATTATTGCAAATGTGGTTCTAACATGGTTTTAGCAGTGGAGTTGCAAAGGCAGAGAACAACACCTTCTTCACCACAACTTTGTCCTACACATACCTCTTTACTGGCAAGTAGCAGGGTAGGAAGGTTGACAGGAACATTTAAAAATTCTCATGAGTATGGGACTTTCAGGTTTCAGATTATTTTGTGTTACAATTTATCCATTGTGCATTACTGAAAAAAGGACACATATCCAGCTTGAGATGTTGTTTTCCAAATGTACTTCTACCTTAATTAAAGCCACAAAAATAATAAAAATAATTCAATATATACAGAAACAGTAAATCATAACACATGAACAACTATTCAAGTGTAAAAGATGAATCTCATTAAAAAAAATCTGCTGTGAAGAGAGTGCAGCATTCAACAAGATATGGATGTATATAACTATAAATGTTATGAACATTACAGGTATCATTTCCTAAGTAAGCCACTATGATCCATCATACTACCATTTTACTAATACTAGCTCATCGGTAGATTTTTGAATCATGTCTTTGAATCTGTAATATTCAAGTATGCACAACCATGCACTAGAATTTGACATAATTTGATTCTACTCAGTATATGTTTTCAACACCTGTAGTGTTATCTTAGAAACACTTCCACTGAGACATTTGCAAAAATACGTTAGAAACATCAAAACAGAGACTACTCTCTTTGGTACCTTCAACACACATACGCACTTTACTAGAGGTGAGAGCTGGATCAGACAATTCTGTGTTAGAATTTCTCAATCTGTCCTTATCTAGAATATCCACAGAGAATACATTACTGTCCTTCCCAAGAAGCAAAGTGTCAAATTTCTAAATAGTAACTGCAGAGATAGAAGAAGAAAAGACACATACATCATGGTAGATTCCCCATCCACCCTCCCACCCTGCTCCAACACAATACAAGATGGTGAAAAAAGTTCGCTTTCTATCACAGTATCCTAAGTATAACAAAGTTCCATATAACTGTGAATCCATTACTCACCCATCCCTCAAAATCTGGGGCAGTCTGGCTGAGTATCTACCACTTCTGCGCTACATACAGCAAGCTAGCCAACAGATGTAGACAACTTGCAAATGGTTCAAAAATACCAAACTTTCATTGCAGACCACACAGAACTGTACATATGGGTATTTGCACATCAATTTTCTTTATCCCCATGCCCTGTCGCTTAATTTTCCTGTACATGGAGGACAAATTAGAACACAGTAAAGAACAACTATACAGCATGAGTATGATCTATGAGGTAATTACTGCTTACGAAAGTCTAAACAAGTTTACAGTTGAGTATAGAAGGAGTTTTTTGAGCTCTTGGGAAAGAAAGAGAAAAAAAGAATTCCACATGCCCCCAAAGCACATTAAAAATATACAAGAAGTATATGCTAAGAAGTGATATTACCCGAAACAAACTTACACATTTCCTGATGTATCTTAAAGGATTCTCCAGGAGAGTGTTACACCTACCTTTAACCTGTCACCTGTGTCAAGGACATCTGTGAGTTTTACACTTATTTATCATTGTATGCATTCTAAATTTTACCCACTGATAGTCTCTTACAGTAACAGGGGTTCTATCTAAACCAGGTTTGGTAGCTGGTTCATGTATCATTGAATTCCTTCTGTATTCCATTTTACTTGAAGTCAGAATAACATTTCTACAACACTGGGTAATGAGAAAAATCCTGTCATGGTCCTCTTCTTGTGCCAGGCTAATCACTGTTACACAGATCTTCCAAAAGTACATTAGGAAATGAGATTACAAAGCACCATGGTTCTGTTTCTCTTGTATTTCAGGGAAAGAAACTTATTCCTTGTGACATACTTACGTTTACAAATATGTTTTATGTAAGAGTAAGCATACAAGGAGTAAAATTATGTGTTAGCATTTGCAAACAAGTTTTATGATGATCCCTCTTTTGGTCGGTTCTCAGTTTTAATTACTGAAGGATGCATCTACTCTGTGGAAAAGCAGTCTCTCAGACAAACTTTGCTTGAGGACAGAAATCTAATCTCTGAAGAGAATGGTGGAGCTCCAGAGTACACTGGCATAGTGCAACTGAAAAGCAGCCCTAAAAATTCCACACTCAGGCTGATAAAACTAAGAGTTACTGCAAAATACCTTATCAATTTGGAGGGTAGATCTCAGTAACCTCCAGTGTGCTCCAAAGCATTCAAATACTACTGAAAGAATTTAGTTTCAAGGGGCTATTTTACCCTTGAAAATTAAAATCAATCATCTTATTAGTTTTTTAAAAAAATGTTACCATTGGCTCAAAAAACCAGAGTAATAGTTTTTCACTGCAGGCACATAAATTCCCCAGCCACAGGAACCAGCTAAAATTCTAAATGTCTTTTTCTTCTCATGTTTATTTTTGTTCAAGAGGGAAAAATGAGTAATTTTGTTTTGTTATACAGTTTTATATCTGAGTCCTCCAAACAAGGCATAATGAAAGAGCTGATACTTAGAAAGGAAATAAAGAGACCCAGTTATACTCAAACTACACATCCTATCACTGTTGAATGAATATTCAGATCATTCTTTCTAAGGTTTTTATTTATTATTTATTTAGGAAAAACTCCCATTGATTTCCCTAGAATTTTTAGTTATAAAGAATAAGGACATGAAGATGCTGTGCTATTTTTCAATAATTAAAATATCCAAAACAAAATAGTTATGAGAGATTGCTTATTCTTCTAAAAACCAGAATCTTACCATGATTACAAAACCATTGCAAACTAGACTGCTGCATAGTAGATAGGCACTCTGTCATTGATCAGGAAGTTACAGTGGGAGCCACAGTTTGCTGGTTTGAAGCATAAAAAGACTTTCTATTCTGAATAAGTCAGTCTATAATCATCATTAGATGCTGGATATTAGAAAGGCTTTAAAGTAATCATGAAAGTACCAAGATACTATTATTTGTTTTATTACTGTTTTATAAAAATAAACTGCAGTAGGTTTCTGAGATATATATATTTTTTTTTTCTAAAATAGTCTCTTTCACTCTACACTTTCTTTAAAGGAAAAATAAGGTACACAATTTGACAAGACTGGGGTTAAAACAGAACTTTAATCATAGTTTATCAGAGGGGTGGAAAGATCAGACTGTTTCAGGTGGATAGAACAGTCAGATCATTTAATTTAATGACCTTTTCACTCTACCATAACACTGTGTATGGTCAAAATACCTGCTTATTCCATGCTTCCAGGAATGAAAGGCACTCCACAGGTAGGCTATTTCCAGCTCCTCACTTAGTCTTTGTATTTTGTCTAAAACTAGCAATGGAAGCAGCCTTAACTCCTGGGAAATCAAGGAGAACCTGCTTACCCAAACACAGAGAAGGGAGACTCTGGGAGCCTTAACAGCAAACATGAATGCGTCAGGTATAGCTGGTGATTACTGTACAAGACAGCCAGTACACAGCTTGGTATACTTTTTTCCTAACACTTATTTGGAACAGGATATTTTGATGGAACTGGAACCCATCTCATCTAGTTGTAATGTCTGCCAAGTGTACAGGTGACCTAGTTATTTAGACTCTATCAGAAGCTAGACAAATGGCACTTCTACACTGTAAATCATCTTGGCATGTGATTTCTTTCTTCCATCTTCCGCATGAATTCTTTGTATATGATGTATTTTTTCTTTCATATGACTAAAAAGACACTAAGCTAGCTCAGAAGCAAATATTCAAGTTTCAGATTTTTAATTTTAGACAGATAAATTCCAATTTTCCTGTCTCTTCAGAAACATCAGAGTTAATTATGTATCTCAAAAGGCTGTGATTTCTTGGCATGTGATTTCTTGGCATGTGATTTTTTCCTTCCATCTTCTGCATGAATTCTTTGTATAAGATCTACTTTTTTCTTTCATATGACTAAAAAAGAGACTTAGCTAGCTCAGAAGCAAATATTCAGATTTTTAATTTTAGACAGATAAATTCCAATTTTCCTGTGTCTGAAAAAGACATCAGAGTTAATTATGTATCTCAACAGTAAGTCATCTTTGCTAATAAATGAAGCAGTAAAAATCTCCCTTTTTCTGCTTCTACATAATTATTTCTAATTCCAAATGTCTTTCAGCTTCAAATTAGTGTTTTCTTATTAATATTCCACAGCTGTAAACAGCACATGACCTCTATCTTAACTTGTAATCCTGAAGAAAAAGACTTTTCCCCATCCCTCAAAACTTTCAGATAAATACAGAATATCCATATTGAGCACATTCAGTCTAATGTAACTAAGGATATAGCAGAATCATGCAGGTGAATTAAACCAAGTGTTTCAGGCTCCCTATATGCAACTCAGTTTGTCTACAGTATCACTTCAATAATGCTTGTTGCCCTCTGAAAGTGTAACTATTGCTGTCTTGTTGAAAATCTCTGCTCTAGGCCTTCTTTAAAAACAGCTTATTCTGTTTTCTCTCCTGATGAGGTTGATAGGTTATATGGCATCTGAGTAATAATAATTTTTGTACCCTATTTAACCATATATTGTACGAGACTATTCTTGTTCTTTAGAATTGTCTTTAAAGATATATTTTCACAAGAATGCAGAACAGGTCAAGCAGATACAGAAGGAGATATTTGGTTGCAAATTTTAAAAGTAATTAGGAAAAAATATTAATTAATAAAATCATATTTTTATAAACAATTTAGATTTTGAAAAACACTTTCTATGTAGATTTAAAAGTGGACAGTGAAACATCTGAAAAAGAAAAAGATCTTCTTCAGCTATTGGCTGAAAAAAAGGATTATTTTAAACAATAAATTCAAATATTTCAACATGCTGCTTCTAATCTAATTTTCTTTCAAGAACATATATGTAAATACATTAATTGCTAAAATAATTTTATAGAAAAAAATGACACACACTAACAGCAAGGAACAAGCAACAAGTTATTCTTGAGCACAACCTAATAACAAGATCTACTTAATAAAAAAGTTATTAGATCCACTTCCCAGTTGGATGGATTTCCTAATCATGTTTTCTCTCTTTGAGATTTAAAACCCTAGAGGTAGTTTTCTTCACTAATCTATTAAGTGAGTATAATGCTTAATAATTATTCTTTAGTTGCTAATTTTAACCTACTTAAAGTAAATTTTCCAGTATTTCAATCATTTTTCAAATTATTTCATTGCAAATGCTCATTAAGTAGAATATAAACATTATAATTGTTACCTCCAAGTTCACATGGCATTTTGCTTACTAAAAATAACATATCAAGTTGTAGGAAAATTAAAACTTTCTTCTGAAAAGCAAAATAATTGAACACCAACCCTTCTCTGTGCTTCATAGATTTGACTCAATGTTATTGGCACAGGCTTCAGTTGATGAAAGGTGACCTACAGAGTATTCCTTTGAAAAACATTTGTCTGTAATGGTATACTAGGACATATGTAAAACATGAACATGACATATAAGCAAGAGTCATTAAATACACAGATAGAAAACAGTGCAGATTTAAAATTTCAGTAAATTTCAGTTGGTTAAACCCTAGGATTAAATCTGCATCATTTTTTACAAACAAATGAAGATTTTAATCCTGACAGCATGCTGTATCTCCTGTACATTTTGTTACCTCTCAAATTTAGAGAGGCAGCTTTTACTATAATGACAGTTATATAATACAGGCTAGTTTACACAGACACACATATCTCTCTTCAATTTTTAATCTAGAAATCATGCTTATTCACTGACTTTCAAAATTCCAAGTTATAACTTAGAAAGAAATTTTATATTCAAGAACTGCCAGATCAGTCTACCAAAACATTTAACAGTACAAAATACAAACAATTGTACAGAAACCTATAATAATCAATGGCATCATTATTACTGATCGTGTCTTTTCCATCCCTCTTCATAAACTAACTGAAAATTCAGAGGGAAAAGCAAATTTTAACTTTTCACTTCAGAAACATTTTAAATAACGTTAATCTGTACTTCTGGAGTCACTGACAGACATTACTAATTTTTGTACTTGCCATTTCTTTACCAATTTTTAAAAAATTGCCTGGAGTCTTCTAGAAAGGAGAGCTCTTTGAATTAGCGATGGATTTTACAGATCCCATCTCTGTTACCATGTTGTTAGGTGAGAACAACTACGAAGGAATAAACAAAATACTGAGAAGCAGTTCCAACTTTACTCCAAAACAGACTCTAATCCTGTGTGATGCTGCACACGAAACTCTCAGAACTACACGCAGTGCCAAAGCACAGGTTTACTGAGGGGGAAAGGAAGAGGAATATTTTAAAGACATAATGCTTCTTGACTATCCAAGTGTTCTTTGATTTGCTTGTTTGGAGTTGAGAGGCAGCAGGACTGAGAAGGGATGAGGGAGATCTTTGGCCTATTTTTTCTCAGCTAAACTTGTTACAAGCTATGAAATTGTGATTGTTGAAGTTCTTTCAGAAGATTAATCAGTAGAGAGAATACTGGCAAGGGTATGATATGAGATATTGCACTGGGTTTGGCTGGGATAGAGTTAATTTTCTTCACAATGGGCTATATTTTAGATTTGTGTTGAACACAGGGCTTCTATAGAGATGTTTTTGTTATTGCTGAGTAGGGCTTATAAAGAGCCAAGGATTTTTCTGCTTTT
>JAOXXN010000364.1:33543693-33555057 GCA_026770055.1 Myrmophylax atrothorax
TTTGTAGTGCCATGCTGGCAAGATTGGGGGATCATAGGAAGACGGGTGAAGACACAGCTGGGACAGGTGACCCAAACTGATGAAACAGATATTCCATACCATATGACATTATCCTCAGCATATAAAACTGGGGGAAGACAGAATAAGGGGGAGAGGACATTTGCAGTTACGGCTTTTGTCTCCTCAAGTCACCATTACATGGGATGGGGCCCTGCTCTCGTGGAGATGGCTGAACATGTCCCTGTCCATGGGAAGCAGTGAATTAATTCCTTGTTTTGCTTTACTTGCATGCATGGCTTTTGCTCTTCCTATTCACAGAATCACATAATCACAGAGTATCCCGAGATGGAAGGGATCCACAAGGATCATTGAGCCCAACTCTTCTAAATCCATGAGTTTTCTAGCTTTCACCCTTTCAATTCTCTCCCTGATCCTACTGTTTTGGGAGTGAGGGATTGAGCAGCTGCATGGTACTTGATTGATGGCTGAGGTTAAACCATGACAGTCTTGTAGGACAAACTATTTTTAAGGTTTTTTTTTCCTACTGCAACAGACAAATTTTCAGAAAAAATACTAAACTCAGATATTGTACCTCATATACAATGATAGACGCCCACATGATCTTGAAAGACATAAGCATTGGATACATCAGCTTAGCTGAAGGTTGTCTTTCCTGTGAATGAGTATAGATGTACGCTTACGTCTACTTAGTATGTAAGAAAGAAAGCAGAATGGCTATGACTGAAGAATTACCAAGAAGTGAAGAAGCTCCTTTCTCTGGAACTTCTGACTGGTATTTAACTAAAACACAGTACATCCTAGCATATAAAGTAAATGTTATTACTAGCACTTATGACATAACTTACAAATAACCTACTGCATTTTCTTATTATGGTTGATTCAATCCTACTTAGATAATGTCATTACCTGTCTGTCATGCTCCTTCAATCATGACCAAATTTTCTCTATCCTTCCTGCTGGTTGAGCTCAGGGACAAGTATGTTCACGGGAATTTGAAAGCCTAGAGCAATGGGATGCAAATTGCTGATTATAGTCAGTGTAATCAGGCCCAAGGCCTTTCTGTGAATTCTATGCCTTGAAAGACTGAAAAAAAAAATTGTTAATTTTTTTCTCTTGGTATTTGTTAAGATTTCATGTTGATACAAGCCTTTGATGTTACTATACCAAAAACATGCCAAATACACTAGACATGTCTGTAATGTTTCTTTCATGTAAATAAATTGCCCATAGATGTTCTGTCTCTGGTGAGGACTCCATTGCTATGTCATAGAACAGATAGATAATAATACACAGAAGATAAATATTAATGAGGCTAAAATAAAATTGAAGAAATGTCTACTTCCTCCTCCCCTACATTTCACATCAACCATGGACCAATGGTAAAAGAACTACATTTTAAATTAAATTGGTTTTGATAAACAAGGCTTCAGTATATTTTTAATGCAATTCCACAAAGTTGCCAGTTAGTCTACAGAACTGTTTAGTACCTATACTTAACATCAAAATGATATTAACTTCTAAATTAAGATACAGGGTTTTCCTTGTAGCAAATAATCCCTTCCCTATGGATATTGTTTGTACAATGACTTGCAGCTGATAGTATAATCAATGTATGTGTTCACCCAGTCCTCTATTTGAAAACTTCAGCTTCATTAACAGTCATTCTTTCTTGGCTTTAGGGAAGTAGTCTATTCTAGCATTAGCAAGAAATCCCTGACATTTAAAAATAGTATCAACAGCAGTCGTAGCAGTAATAATAATAAATACTTAGGCATTTACAGAAATTGTAATCATCACAGTACATATATGAAAATCTGAATATGTAAAATTGGAGAGTTTTAACACAAAGAACTAGGTATAAAGAGGTGAGAATTTGCATGGCAAGTCCCTAATTTGTTCTCTTTATTTCCATTCACTATCAAAATAACCCTTAATAATTTTTGGTCACAGTTGGCTGGATGTGTATAGAGGGTTTAATTATGTTTTGTGCAATACTTCAGTTTTAGAGAGTTTTTTAAATAATACTGCACCAATTGGAGTACCAATTTCTGGCAGTTTCTCAGGGGATGATTTAGTAACTTGCTGATTTACAACTGTAGAGTCAGTTCCCAATAAAATAAAAATGTTTCACAGCTCCAGTGAAAAAAACTTACAGCAGTACTTGGTTTAGTACTTCATTTAAAACTCACACTTGACCTTATACAGTTACTTACTGAGGGCTGTGCACTTAAAACTTCTTTCAATTGCTTTGGAAGTGCAATTTTTCTGAAGGAGAAAAACATAGGAAAACACTAAGTAGCACTGTTGTAGAACTTTTAAAATATTTGAGTTTCCAGGACCAATTATTGCCTTTCTTGGCTACAAGTGTCATTGTTAATTTTCAGGGGAAACAAAAAAACAAACTCCAAAATAAGACCCCAGAAATCAACTTGCATTCTAGCATTTGTTACCTCCAGATAATCTAAGAACATCAAAATCAAACAGATTCTCAATCAAAACAATGCTGTGATTTCTTTAAGACAGAACTAATTCTGAACACATCCATTTTTGATCCAAGAAATTGTCTTTACACAACTGATCTAGTAACATTAGCACTGACACTCCAAGGTGAAATACAAAAGTCTTTATTTTGGTCTTTTCTTACTGGCCACTGGCCTGAAGGACAAGGCAAAACTTAGGTATTCAAGATCTGAGGCTACAGAAATAACCATAAAACTTAAACAAGAGAAACAGATTAATACAGAGGAAAAATTAAAAACCCATTCTATTTTCTTTGATGATTGGCAACCTACTGGACAATCTAGCCATCAAAATTCACACCGGAAAACCAAACTTTACCTGTTTCTGTAAATGTGTTTAAATACCTTAATGCCAATAATAAAACCACCTACTGGAAAGAATTTCAATTCCTGCTTAACATCTCAAGAAGAAAAGAGTAAAGCTCAAATGGGTAAATAATGGCTCCTGCATGCATCTACTGTGATCAGCAACTATAAAAAACCTTCTGTCCATGAGGTAATTTTATGAATGCTAACACACTAACAAAATTTATACCGCGGTACTTGAGTTGGAAACTGTCAACTTCTAAACCAAACTAACTCTCCCACAGCAATTTTCACTTCAAAATAATATATAAAGGGTGCTTTTTTCCAGATTAGATACTGAAAATTAATAATATACTTTAGATGGGCCAAGTTCTCTTCATACGTCAGCACTCATTCCTTAATTCAAATAATTTCATTTATTCTTCCCGTAATAACTTTCCCTGCCTATAGCATGGGAAGAGTTCTTATATTTTCAGTTCAGATGAGTGTTTTGTCATATGAATTAGGACTTATGCCTTAAAGAAAATAGGATACACCTATGAATACTAGCATGTATGCAAAAAAAAAAATCTATTAATTCAATTCAACCATTTGATACCACAACTGATTTTGGCCTGGTTTTGATATGTATTTGAGAAAGCCTGTAGCAAATGTATTTAATATTTGATTTGTTTTATCCTTCAGAATTCTCTATCGGGAAGAAGCTTGAGCCTCTTCCTCAGACCTTGCCTCCTAAATTGTAAGAGTGACCTCTAGTGCTTTACTGCTTTGCTGTGTGATGCAAGTCTCTTTTTTTTGCAATGGTTTTAATATGCCTCTCTGTAAGCAACTGATTTAGTTTTGTGCATAGTGCCAAATGCTATTAATGTGCAATTCAATTACCATGGTCTTGTGAAAATGGATGTATTCATAAACTGTACAATGCGAATGATGAAGAGAATTAAAGCTGTGACTGGATTGCAGCAGGGTGTTTAACAAGAGGAACTTAGTATTCATGTTTAGGGCTACACTATCCACTTGAGTATCAAATGAGATATCGTTACTGAATGACAGCACAAGATCATTTTGATACTAGAATGTGAATGTCTGACTCATGGGAGCATGTTTAGTTTACAAACCATCCATATGCAAAACCCTAGGCTATAGACCCATCGAGCACTTCAAACTTCTCTGCCATTGCTCAAATGTTTCCAGGGAGCTGTCCTCTGGCAGTTGGCTATAAGATTATTCCTGAACATTCCTCATCGCTTTGGCATGCACTTTCTTCCCTCAGAAGCTTTCCTCCTGCCCTTCCCATTCCTGTGATGCACAATCAGTGCTTTAATGGGAAGAGGAGAAAATACATTCAGGTCAGGTTATGAACATCTGGTTTTTAGGCTACTGTACTACCACAGAACACAAAATGAAATCCTTCAGCTTGTTGAAGCTGAACCAAGTGGAACAAGAATAACTCAGATCTATTACTGAATTATAAAAGCCCTGATAATTAGTTGCTTAAGAAGTTTTTAATTTTCTTGTTTTACTTTTAACATTAATTCAACATTGGAAACAGGCATTTTCAGGTACATATGATTTGCCTCTTAGCGAGTAGACTGTCTTTAAAACAATCATCACTATCTTTATTTTGTGATACCACCCTAGTGGCTAATTCATTTGTAAAACAAAAACTTTCAGCTGGAACTCTTAGCATTCTCTTTTTTAGTTACGCATGGATAATACTCCCTAAACAATTAATGAAGAGACCTTAAAATCTTGCTATCAGCATTTTTCCTTGTATTTCCTCTGCTTTTGAACTGCACTATCATTGCCATTAAAGTTAAGTGCCAGCTTAATTCAGAAGATGCAGATACCAGCTTTCAAAATTTTAAATTGCTAAAACCCAAGCTGAAACATTACACAATAGAAGTCTACCAGTCATTTCCATGTAAGACACAATTCCTTGGAAAATGCTGCGCTTATGAAGAGGAAACAAAAATGAAAATGTGCCTGAACATGCATGCCTTAGTAAAATGCTTTCAGATACTCTCAGACTATAAGCCTTATAAACAATATTGTGTACACAGATTCATGACAAAAATCTATAGGATTTTCAAATATTTTCAGGCTGCCAGCTTGCTGTCATGATTTTAAAGCATAAACATTTGTCTCAAAAATAGTATTTATTCTAAATGCAAATAAAATATCCCAGAAGTTTTCAAAACACTCTGGTTTTTGTTTTAAATCATATGTAATACTTACATTTATTCCCTGCCACTGCCGTGTGCTGGTTATGAACACACAGGAGAAACAGCAGCTTCAAGAAGATTTCAGTGACAGAATCCATGTTCACATTCATTGAGGTACCCAAAAGAACCAGAGTAATCGGAAACAGCTGCTCTATACTTCAGTTCTGCTCCTTCCCACTGCCTCTCTCTGCCTCCTCTCGCAGTGCTTCCCAGGGGCCAGCACACCTCAGCTAAATGCGCTCCGCATCTCCTCACACACGCACGCACACCTCCGATCTGCTTCCCCCTCTCACACAGCAGCAATCCCTGAAGAGCAGCAGCGAGAATCTCTCCTCCGATGTCACAGAAGCGTTAGGGGGCTGAACTGCCAGACTCCCCGCACACTGCTCCTGACGGAACCGTCTAGCGCCCGGCGCGTCCTGGACACCCCTGGCGGTGACAGGTGGGAATCGTGGGCTCTGCCGGGAGCCAGACAATGAGGCAGCGCGGCCGCCACGCTAGCGGCCCGGGCAGCGCTGCGCCTGCCCTTCCCTCCGCCCGGGGCCCCGGGCCAGCAGCTCTGCCTCTGCCCTGCCTCCTGCCTTCACAGCGCAGTTATATATAGAGAGGTACACACACGCGTATATCGATACACACATAAATATGCACACACATATACACACACACACACAGATATACACACAGATATATGCACCCACATATCTATACATTCGTTTTTACACTTTCAGCTGCAAAAGCAGTACAAGTTCTGCTCTTTTGAAGGAAAGCCGTTTTGCCTGCAGTAGCAAACTGAAGCCTGCAAGTAAAATGAGCAATCTGCCTTTAGTTGTGAATCTGCTCCTCAGACGGCACCATCAGTGTCCCTGGATGGGGTTTATTACCATTAATACCATCATTAAAAAATTGCATTCTCAACTCCTAAGAGCTGATTTTCCCAACATACTTTCATTCCCAAATACCCAGAGAGAGCATTTTGCTTTCCACACTGTCACAAAGAGGAAGCTGTCTTTAAACTGTCCTAAAGTTTCTATTTGGGTTACATGTGAAACAGCTTCATTTGGGAAAGAGCTTCAGAGGAATTTGAAGTGTATGGGTTTGTTCAGGGGTTTTTAGTTTGGGTGGATTTGGTCTTTTGGGGTTTTTTGTTTGTAATTTTTTTTCAAAACAAGCTAAATTTATGTGTATGTTAACTATAAAAAAGTTATTTCTCTAGTATGATAAATGAATTGACTATTAGCAAACTTATTACATTAATGAGGGCAAAGGCTGTATTAAAGAACCACATCAGCAGCTCCATCAGTACTGCTTCTGCAGTGCTTACACTGTATGGACTGTCTTCATCTTTTGGCAGAAATTACTGTGACAAGGTGCAACAAAAGGACATGCCTAGTTACTATGAGGTACATAAACAGCAGACTTAGGAATTCTAGATTCAGCCCAGTAGTCCAAACTTTGTCTTCCTATTTCATGTGAAATGTCTAGCAGCTCCAATATACAAACAGGATTTTCCATCTGAAAGGATACTGGTGTCTGTGGGTCAGACAGTAGATAGCATGTTGCTAAGTGTCTCTCTTGCATTTTGCAGAGACCATAGAATTTTCTGCAAGCTGCCATCTAGAACTGTAGAACTGTGTCATGATTAACTGTGGGGTAGAGATGAAGTGTGAATTGAGCTCTGGAAGCTTCTGAACTTCAGCTGCTTATTTAAATCAACTTCCTTAGTCCTTGAAAGATGCTCTTAGTTGACTACAGAAGGAAGACTAAGATGTGTTTTGGTTTCATGCTACCTTAGCCAGACTAAGTTAGGTGTTACAAAAATATATTCAAGGCTTGGCCAAAACAACAAAGATAAAAATACTAAAAAATATTTTGAAAAGTGATTCATGAATGTTTTTGTTACATTCTTTTAAAAAAACCAAATCAGGGTGATTACAAAAAAAAAAAAAATAAAACAAAGGCCTATTTCTAAATTGCTATACTGGGCAGGAAGTTTCAGGGAAAGTGAATTATCTGTTATGCAGCCGGTCTTCCACTTCTCTTATGTAACTTTTATTTGAATCAAAATTCATGGACAGACTATTAAAAATTATATGGATTATAATCTGCCTTCTAACTCTTCTAAATCATCCTTTAAATTCCAAATACTGTTTCCAGACTTTAGTACAACTGTAGAGGCACTTGTCCATAAGTTGGATTTCTTTGTTATATAGTTCCTTGAGTTATTATTGACCTTCCAACTAAATTAATATGAGCATAAAAATGTTCCTTGTGTTGCATCCCATCTCTAAAGAATATCCCATGAGAGGGTCCTTGACTCTGCAGCTAGACAAAATTTCATGCTTAAAAATAGGACAAATATCACATAATCTTGGCAAGGAGTTTCAATATAATGATGCTCTTTAGGATTAGCTCTAAGATCCCCAGGGCTCTGAATTAGGAAGAATTATTATTCTGGTAATGCAATGCAAATTCAGTAAAAAGGCCAGTGCCTTTGTGGGTAAATATTTGTCTTATAAAATAGCTTACAGT
The DNA here is from genome assembly GCA_026770055.1 of Myrmophylax atrothorax. Lineage (NCBI taxonomy): Eukaryota > Metazoa > Chordata > Aves > Passeriformes > Thamnophilidae > Myrmophylax > Myrmophylax atrothorax. The sequence continues at coordinate 33,551,294 of JAOXXN010000364.1, forward strand.
CACCAAAAAGGAACATCTGACAGAGAAAGGTCATAGGATTTTTTTTCCTGGCTGAATTTCATGCAAATACACACATGGGTATAAGGTACTTTTATAATTATGGAATAACCAGTCTTAGAACCAAATACTATGCTGAAATGTGTATACATGTTCCTTTTTGAACAGGCAGAATTACAGAAGTCTACACAGTACATATCTGGAATATCAAGATAATAATCTAATTTATCCAGGGATGAATCTGTGGTATCTAGAAAGTGCATAAAACAGCATAGGTTGACTCACCCAGAATATTGCAAACCTCATCTCTGCTTTTTCATCATATGTCCAGGATTGTCACTAACTTCTGAGTGCCTCTTTGTGGAACACAGACAAGTCTTTCCCATTTTTACAAGCCTACTTGCCTATTTTTGTTTTTTATACCCCTCCCTTTTCCAGTGTTTTCTTTTCCTTTTCATATCTTCCTTTTGAAAATTCCCCTGCATGCCAAAAAACTTATTAATTTTATTTATATTCAAACTGTAACATTTTGTTGATTTGATAGAGGACCTTTCCCAGTAGATCTTCATATATGTATTATTTAAAAAGACTGCAAGTTCCCCAGAACAACTGTGTTTTGTTATACATTAATCCTGACAGCTGAAACATCTGCAAAATTTAAGTATGTAAACTTAAATTATTTGATTTGGGTATTGCAACCCTTCATTTGCAAATGAAGGACTTTGTAATGAAGTCCTTTTTCTTAGCAGACTAAAACTAATAGAAATTATTTCTCCTTGAAATTATTCTCACTGTGACTTTTTGTCTATAAAGAAGAGGCACTTTTAAATTCATGTTAGCCATACTTCTGGTACTGCTGTGATCTGCTTATTAATTATAAACCAAATTAAAAAGAAGATAAAGACAAAAGACAGTTATAGGCTTTGAGCCAGGGAATGCACTTTCTTTTGTCTCTGGTAGAAAGTCATCTTTACAACAGGTATCATATGTTACTTAATAACAAAAAACTAATAATTGAATATTTGCTTGCAAAGCACAAAAAAAATAAATATGCAAAGTCAACAACATCCATCCATACTGACTGAAAATACTTGCTTTAATCCTTCCCAGTAAATTTCTCATATTCCCCATGAAGTTCTCAGAAGCCATCAACCAAATTAGAAATTACCTATTCACTTATTACCTTCTGCACTTAGACTCTGAGTTATTCAGCTCCGTCAAGCCAATATTTCCTATCCAATCAGCTGTGACACTGTATTGTTATTTCAGGAGACTAGAAAGAAAAACGGAAAAATTTTAAACCTTTCTCTTCCTCTTTCCTAGGGTTTTTTTGGTCCCCTCGTCTGCCTCATGGCCGTAGTTAACTCTTCTTCTACTGCCACCTGCTGCAGTCTTGTTGGTATTACAGGTTTCTCTTTGTGGCATCCAGTCATATAATGCAGCTGGAGAATGTATCTTTTGAATGTAAACTAACTCTTTCAAGATCATGCAAAATATGCTTCCCGATACTATTAGCAACCCTGCATAAAACCACTGCTGTAGTTGTCTGCAGACGCTGCAGCTAGCAGAAATGAACAAAGACAAATATAAATCAAAAATAAATGAACAGAGCCACATAGCACTAGGTATACTAATAATGATATTTGTGATGTTTTAAAGCCATTTTTAAGACAAAAAAAAACCTATCCACCTATTACTGCTACAGGTATCTGTTAAATCACAGATCTCTATAACAGGAAAAATAAAGGTAGCATAACTACTAGTCTTAACAATGTGTCTTGGTTCTTTGGGAGGGGTTTGTTTGGTTTGGTTTGGGGTTTGAGTTTGGTTGATTGGTTTTGTGATTTATGAGAGGGGCTTTTGCTTTGTTTCTTGTATTTTTCCAGTAGGGTCAAGATAGCACAGTTTGCCTTCTTATTGCAAAGCTGTAAGTTTTCATTCAGGCTGTATTTGTTAAAAGTGGAGGAGATGGAGGCCATCCATGTACAGTTCATTTTGCCATTTCCTGCAGCTACATATTAATTTGCCAGGGATTTTAAACCTATTTTTTTTCTGAGGTGAGACACTTGAGACACAGAACACAAAACAGAGCAGACATGGCTCCGTACACCTACAGAAGAATTCATACCTTTAATGCTGTTGCAAATGTGAGTTTGAAGGTTGGAGCATGTGTGACTGCACAGTTTCTCTGCTTCTGCTGTCTCACCATTCAGATTTTTGACCTGAAAGGATACCATGAAAATCCTGGAAGAAACTTTTTTTGAGCTTTTGTGAAGAAACTTTCTCTTAGCCATTGTGAATCTTCTCATTTCACAGTCAAGAGTTTTATTCTTTCCAAAGTAAAAACTGCATGTGTCATGGCTCCCAACACAGGAAATCACAGTTTAAATACAGGGCACTGGAAAACGAATTTATTCATAGAATCATAGAATTGTAAAGGTTGGAAAAGTCCTCTAAGATCACTAAGTTCAACCAATAACTGAGCACTGACATCTTTACCATTAAGTCATCTCCACAACTGCCATATCTACATGCCCACTGAACACTTTCAAGTGTGGTCATTCCATCATTTCCCCTTGGAAGCCAGTTCCAATGCCTGACCACCCTTTTGGTGTAGAAATGTTTCCTAATATACAACCTAAACCCTCCTGGCACAACTTGAGGCTGTTTCCTCTCATCATATTGCTTGTTACATGGGAGAAGAGTCTGACTCCCACCTTGCTGCAGTGTTCTTTCAGGTAGTTGTAGAGAGTGATAAGGTCTCCCCTGAGCCTGATTTTCTCCAGGTTAAACCACCCCAGCTCCTTCAGATGCTCCTTATATGACTTCCTCTAGAGCCTTCACCAGCTCCATTGCTCTTCTCTGGACATGCTCCAGCACCTCAACATCTTTCTTGTAGTGAGGGACCCAGAACTGAATACAGGATTCAAGGTGTGGTCTCACCAGTGCCAAGTACAGGGTAATTATCACTTCCCTGGTGCTGTTAGCCTCACTGTGTCTGATATAAGGTAGGATTCCATTTGCCTTCTTGGCCACCTGCGCACACTGTTAGCTCATCTTCAGCCGCTGTCTACAAGCACCCCCTGGTCCTTTTCTGCTGGGAAGCTTTTCCAGCCTCTCTGCCCCAAGCCCATAGTGCTGCATGGGGTTGTTGTGATCCAAAGGCAGGACCCATCTGTCCGACTCATACTGTTGCCTTCAGCCAATCGATCCAACCTGTCCAGATCCCTCTGCAGAGCCCTCCCACACTCCAGCAGATCAACATTCCTGCCCAACTTGGTGTCATCTACGAACTTACTGACAGTGTATTTGTTTCCCCTGTCCACATGATTGATAAAGATAGTAAATAGAACTGGCCTCAAATATTTTTATGAACATTAAATATTTAATAGTAATAATAATAGCAATTGTAATAATAGCAACAACATCAATATGAGTATTTTTCACATCTCACATGTGTCATGGGTAATTAGTGAAAACATAACATACAAAGTAATTTTTAGAAAAATTGGCTGAATAATGAAGCAAGAAAACAGTACTGAAGGACTCAATACTTTGGTGCTTTGATGTTTATGCTCCATCGTGGTTTTACTTGAAGGAAAAAATATTTAAAGATATGGAGATTGAAAGGGGATGGTGGAGTCATAAAATACAACATGGGTTTACCAAAGACAGATCATAGTACACTAAGCTGGTAGTCCTTTTCCTAGAGGAAAGAAATATAGATGGACTATAATGAAATGTATGTGCAACGAATAAGAGGGAGG
>JAOXXN010000364.1:33589800-33601753 GCA_026770055.1 Myrmophylax atrothorax
GGGCTTGGGGAGCACATGCATGTCATCATGTATTCCTGTGGGCACTTAGCCTGGATATTAAAGAAACTACCTTTTTATCTTGTCCCACATTAACTTGGCTTGGAGTCCTGCTTTTGGGTTCTCTCACAGCATCAATGATTACATAGAAATACAAAACAAACCACTCCAAAATCTGGCAGATTATAGTGAAATATTTTTAAGGGATGAAGACTGTAGATATCTAAATTTCATACAGCTGGAAAAGCAAGACACTTTTCCCAAGTACTGAATTATCAATTTGTGAATACAGAGAAGCATTAGACCACATTAAAATCCAGTAGATGCTAAAGTTCACTTAATTAAATGAGCTGTAGCAAAAAGAGAAAGATTTGCTTCAAAATACTAAACTATGAAATTGATCAGGATTTGAAAAATAAAAACAAAATTCTTGAGGAAAGCTTTAGAATAAAATTCTATTAAATAATACTTAGCGAAATTAAGAAATATATGCGTATGTTTTATACATTCTCTGAAGGTTTTGGTGGGCTTTTTTGCTTTTTAATATTTTAGTTCACACTTGTTTCTCCACCTGGTATCCCACTGATTGACTTTCCTCCTAACAACTCATCATTTTATGACCGATACAATAATTTGAGATGTTGGACCACAGAGCCTTTGAAAGGTCCCTTCCAACTCGAACTATTCTATGATAATGTTATGCCTTTTGTCCAATTATTGTGAGAAACTGAAATGTTAATGGCTAACGACTCAAAACAATTGACCATTTGTGGAGGCAGCAGAGTTCTTTGCTGAGGCCAGATGTGCATACCCGGGCCAAAGGGGAGGAGGAGTGTGACTTTGAGTGGTGATGAAATGTCTGATCCACAAAAGACAGCAAGCACCTACCACAAGAGGTTCTGGGTTTCAAGACAGATAAGGGAGGAGGCTGATAAGAAACAGACCCTGTGAGGTGGGATAGTGCTTTTTATGATGTCCATTTCACAACTGACTTTGTTGCAAATCCCCACCCCACCCACCTCTCTCCAGCAGCCCCAGGATGGTCACATTCACATGGGACATTCACATTTACACATAGGCCTGAGAGCATTTTTCCCTTCTAATGCAGCATAACTGCCTCAGCCACACTGATGTGAAAGGCAGCTGTCATGTATTAGAAGTTGTCATAAACCATGAAAGACGCCTCAAGTGCCCCCAAACTCATTTCTAGGGCCTTTGAGCAGAGGACTGCTTATTATCCACAGTGTTGTAACAGACACTGTACAACTCCCCTGGCCAGGGAGAGGTACCTGGGCATTTCCACCTCAACCTTGGTTGTAATGGAAAGGACGTATGTAGCCGTTTGGGTTATTACCTCAGTTATATAACAGTATAAAAGTATAAAGATATCACTTAAGAAAGAAAATACATAAAGAAAAGAAAAAAAAGGGAAACTAAGTATAGGAGTAGGTAATGGAGAGGAAAGATACCACCATCCATGGACCCAGTGACTGTTGTTGCAATTTAGATGTCAGTTGGTCAAAGTGATGGTCACAGTGTTGATGCATTGGGAATGGGAGAAATCCCCATAACATAAAGTGCATGGGTTAATATATGTTTAAATTCAGATTGGAATGCCTAGGCACCTGCCCTGGGCAGGGGGTTTTATGCTGTTTATTGCAACATTGGATCATAAGCAGTCTTCTGGCCAAAGGCCCTAGAAATGAGTCTGGGGGCACTTCAGCAGCCTTTGATAGCTTATTACACCATCTAAGACATGCCAGCTGTTTCTCACACCAGTGTAGGTTAGCCAGTTGTCCCTTATCAGAAGGGATGAATACTTTCAGGTCTATGTGTGAATGTCCGGATACCTCCCCCACAGAGTTTTACACCTGAGACAGCTGTGTAATGGAGAACTTTGGCATGATAAAAAGCATTATCCCACCTCACAGATCTGCTTCTTTTCAGGCTTTCCCCTTATCTGTCTCAAAACCCAGCTTGTTGCTAGACAAAGGTTGGTGTGTTGTGTTCATCCTCCTGTGTGGCTGCGCACTACTTCTACACTGTGGCTGTTCTTATGCAGATGAGAGGTTTCACCCACACTCAAAAACTCTCCTACTCCCCTTTGGTTGTGGGGGTGCAAAACTAGCCTCAGCAGAGTACCTTTCTGCTTTTGCAAACTGCTGATTGACTCATATGCCTTTTCAGTCTCTTACAAGGAAATATGGCAACAATGGTTAAAGAAAATAGAATATACTAGATATAAGAATGTAAATACAAAACTGGAATGGAATAATATAAGACAGTATGAAACAGAATAGAGAGCAAAAAAGGGAAAAAATACAGAACCAGCTATTAGCCAGATGCTAAGAGACTACCTGATACCTTAAAAGTAATCTTTCCCTTTTTTTCCAGTATGAGAACTACTATCAGCAGGATACCTAAATGTGTATATATATATATATATGTATATGGGTTTCAAGAGTGCAAGTAAAACAACATTGATAAATGAATGTAAGAACGGACTCAAACTGCAGTTCAAAAGTGGCTATCAGCCTAGTAGTGTTATCTTCTCTGAACTTCACAGGTACACTCACACTTAAACACAGTTTACCAAATGCTCACTTTTGAACATTCAAGATCTTCAAGAAACTTGTTTAGCAATTAGACTGCAGAGAGCAACTAAGTGCTGAAAGCTTACAAATTTTTTGGCTGTGGGTACTGTTAAAACCTTTATTGCTTTTGTAGATATGCAGCAAATGTCAAACAGACCAAAACACTCTAACCGCAGTATGCCATTTATGATTACTGTCACATAGTAAAGTGTTATGATCTGGTCAAAACAAGTGTTCACAATTTAAGTAGATGTAACTTATGATAAGGAAAAAAGAGATTGCATTTCTTATATCCCTTGATACAGCTCTGTAATTTGCAGGCATCTAATAGGAGCACAAATGAAAGGCTGCTAATCATGTCATCAGAAGACAGCAATCTCCAAGTATAGATATAAAGTATTTTGAAGATTATTTCCTGATGACAGGTAAATATGGGATCCATGCTGTCAGGCCTAGAGGAGTCATGACTGAGGCAGATAAAAAAATAGTAAAGATAGCTTTAAAACAGCTTTGGAACTTCTATGTCAGAGAATTTCTCTGGACAATTACATGGTTTATAGCTACTCAAGGTTGCACTAGGTTGCTTGCGTGCACGTCTATACAAATTACAGGGTTATGATATAGGATATGAATTAGTCACTAAGTATATAGCCACATAAGTTATGTGTCCTCTCTAATTTCAGTTTAATTTATGGAATGATTTAAACAACAGCAGTCAAGAATGAGACTTCACAAGAACAGACTCCATAATTTGTTATTGCACTAATATTGCTTTAATGGTTTAGTATTACTAGAATTATAATAACAAAATTAAACAATATAAAAATACCTATATAGACCAGCAAAAATACTGCATTCCTCTTTTGCACCTGGACCAAAGCTTGTATGCCACATCTACCCTTCAAGGAACCCTCAAACAGCTAATTTTGAAAACTATTACAAGGTTGAAAAATAGCTGAGAGTGACTGTGTTCATATCAAGAATTTCAGTCTAGTATTGAAAGCTCCTTTTTAGATCCCAACAAAGTTTACATGAGATGCCTTTCATAAACATCTTTTTAAATTAAATTCTAATTGCTTTGATACTTCAAAGTTATATCCCTGACCTAAAATTAATTCATTGTTTATATTCATTAGGCTCATTTGAAGCCCAGAAGGCTTCATGATATCTTCTCACAGATTAAACAGAATCATTGAATTATTCACATATGCAGAATTCTTACTAGTGTCTTACCTGATGTATCATTTATTATTACTACAATAAATAATAAAGCTTGATTTATAATGCACTAGCAGTAACCATCTGTCCCTCAAACTAATGTGTTCTTAATAAGAACTGTTTTTTAAAAAAATATTTTTATAGGGAAATGAAGCATCCTTCTAATTTGCACCAGCATACCTGACAAACAAGGAAAGGGGAAGAAAGCAAACAAACACACAATTTTAAAAAATCCCAACAAACAAACAAATAGCCACAACAACAACACCAGAAAGCCCCAGTGCAATCAACTAAAACAAAACCAAGAAACAAACAAACAAAAATCACAGAAAAATGTCAGTACTTCTGCTAGGGAGTAGTGCATACTAAGCTGCTTACGTACATTTTATTTTCTTCTAACCAGAAACCTAGAAATTCTCCTGTGCACTAAAGGAAATCAACTTTGCCAAAAATGTCAGACAGCAACCCAGAATGATCAAAAATGAATGCCAGTGACAAAATTCAGGTTACTGCACAAGTCTGTATGGCTGAACCTTTTATCTTAATTGGAAGAGAAGAATACAGTATAAGAAATAGGGAAATAACACTCGGAACACAAAAGTCAATAGATTCACGTAAAAGAAAGGAAGTAAATTTGGGACCTAGTAAGTGTAATTACTTACTGTCACGTTTAAGACAGTTAGGATACAAGTTTTCATAGTGAGGAGATAATGATTAAAGTATGTGACTGAACAGCAGTCTGCACTAAAATCTTGGAAAATTATTGTTTCTACTACACTGATTCATTTTTTTATTCTTGTAAATTTCAGAGCTGATGTCATGGGCAGAAGAATGAAAAATGCATAGAACTGACATTTTCTAAAGCTGTGATCTGAACTATTCTTATAATGCTCTCTCAAAAATAAGAACCTTATATACATTGCACAAATATCTTGCACAAATGTCAATTCAAAATACTTACCCAGAATACTTTTCATATTGGTTACATTTCCCATTTGGAAAGCTTTATGGCCAAACCTTAACAAAGCCTTTCAGTGTGAATCATATTCTTACCTCTATGATTTGAAAACATTTGCTAAGATAATGTTTCAAGTTGTGTGTGAATATGCTTGGGATGGTAAGGTCTCTTGATTTTCTAATGCCAAATTTTAATCGAATAAAGTTCTTCAAATGTTAATAATAAGAAAACAAACAGGACCAATAAAATGTTAATACTGTCTAAGAAATGCTAAGAAGAAATATAATCACATCCATATTCAGAATTATATTTATTGTAAAAACGTTCTCTAGTCTCTGAGTCCTGTTTCCCTCCAGGAACATGTAGGCTTGACATTTATATATTTAAGGAACACAGTATGTAAAAATATCAAAGAAGTCTAGAAAACAAGATGAAATAGGAAGAAGGAACCATCTTACTCTTGAATCCCTGCACAAGTTTTCACAGTAAGAAGTCTATAAAGCTTGAAAGGCAGAATTTGACTACAATTCTCTTCATTACAAGAAGACAACTTTTTAAGTGCCTATTAGCAACAGTACTGTTACTAAGGAAAACATCTTTTTATATCAGTTTCAAAACACTGCATCATTATCAAGTAAGGCTTAAGAGACAACATATTTCATGCAATGATCACTTCTTTATAAGGAACATTCACTCAGCATGATTGCAAGATAGACATAGATGCTACATGGACTCGTACAGTGTGACAATGGAAAAGGAAAAAGGGAAAAATGTAGTCTCAAAAGAGGAGTCATTCTGAGTCTTGGGCAATGAAAATCAGGGTCACAAGGCCTAGAAGCCCTGCTGATGACAAGCTCAAGGATTGTGCTCCTCCATTGAGAAAGCAGCCTTTGAGCTTGTTAGGAGGGACATAAACTGGCAACAGTGGAAGAAAAGACACAAAAATAGTGCTTCCATAACTACTAGGCAAGGAATTCAGCTTAAAGAACTGAGGCACTGGCTACTGTATTATTTTTTCCTAAGAATCAATCTCCCACATTTCTTAAATTGTAAGGTTTTTTCAAAAGTTTGTTTACCAATAGGTTTTAAAAATGCTTCTGAATGGAGAATTATATATCAGAAAAGTGAACTTTCAAGCTTAGTCTGCAAAATGGATAGCACAAGGTCTGTACCCACATGTCTTGCTGTGATTAAGATTGAGCTGTATCACATGACCTATTTCTGGGAAATAATTTCAGGTCTGTTGTAGTAATGTCTACTTTTCCATGTGGAGAACTCAAGTCCAGATAAATTTCTCTAAGAGTGGACTACTGTGCTTACTGCATTTTGTATGAGATCTTGCCCAACTCTAAAATAGGATCAGTATGAAAGGAAATTTAGGACTCCTCCAATTGTGTGCAAGTGCACCTACGCCCACTTTATAGTTGTATATAGGTACAAAGGCAGGAATAGTCTTGCTACCTAACATCTGACATGATACCCAAAATGTGTACTGTTGAAATAAGACCTTTAATCTCAGTCTACACAGTATCAGCAATTTTTCACTCCTTCTGGGAAGAAAGAAAGAAGAAAAGAGAGAGATAAGAAAATGGGATGTCCTATGTTTGAGTGGACTCTTTAACCTCTTTTTTTCTCCACTTTGGTGTATACCCCAATAAAGCCTAATACATTACAACCTAATCTAAACTATCTAGTTTGACACTTTGGAACATTTGTAAATTATATTTCTCTAAGACTTAAGACAGTAGATAAGATTAAAACAGTACAAACTCACTTTTGCTTACCCTATTGAAGACAAGCTAAAAATACAAATATACTTCTGTAATGTCACTCAAACTATTCTGAGGTTATAAGTGAAACTCAGGTTTTAATCTCATTTTATTTTTAAATTAATATCAGTAACATGAAGCAGGCCCTTATTTATTTATTTATTATTGAACACAGATGTTCTTTAAATCCTTGATAATAAAAGCATTGTTAAAGGAAAATAATTCTACAAAATATATTGCCTATGCAAAAAACACTGGTGGTTAAGAATGAGTCATGAATTTTTAACTTTTTTTTTAGTGGTTTTGTTTTTTGTATTCTTTGGAGGTTTTTTTCTGAAATAACTTTTATGGGAAACTCTCATGGTCAATATGGGCTCATTGTCCAAAGACAAGGAATGGACTTGGCCAGAAAAATTACAAATTTGTTCTGAGGAATGCTCAAATTATAGAGAGATGCAGAGAAAAAAGTCACGAATACTGGATATCCCAGAAAATACTTGCAAGAACTTAACTTTTTGTTATCATCGGTCTTCTCTCTGGGGGAGACTGTTTCAAGGAAAATAAATCTCTCAGTTATCTCATTTGCAGAACAGACTCAAAGCTTCCAAGTTTACATAAAAAAAACAGAACCCTTATTTTACAGCCAACCTTATTAAGAAGAAAACTGAAGAAAGAGAAAGGAATATATCTGAAACAGTCTGACAACTCTATATGTAATATTGTAGCACAGGACTGCACTGTGATAAAATAGTCAACAAAGAACTCCACGGTTATTCTTTAGCTTTAACTTGAGTTTTAGCACCAGGTTCTGTAAAACTTTGTATCAGCAGATATTTCAAAGTGTTACATTTATGTTTTATGCTTTGGAAACAACCTTTTTTAGAAAGAAGCCTACCAGTAATGAATGCTAATAAATTACTTCAGAAACAGGTAGTTAACCAATAGCAACTTGATAAATACATGTTTGGGCTCAAGTGTCTACACATAGTCATGAAGAGCAATTAAGCAATATTTCCTAGGTATGGGGTATAAACCATGCTTGAATATCTGATGAAATCAACTTAGATTTCATCAGATTCAGTTACAAAACAGAAGAAAGATGAGCTAAGGGAAGAAGATTGCTTTTGTAAAGCCCAGTTGCTCTGTGTTAACTTTGTAAACTGACTGCCTTGAAGGGGTTGGTGGTGGTTCTGAAAGCCGCACAAATTAAAGACGTTAAGTTTTCAAAGCACAGATTCTAATTGAAGGAAAGGCTTGAAACCCAAAATATGAACTAATGCAGCAAGAAAGGATCTATTTATGATTGACCTACGTGAAAGAACAAAAGTTTATGTAAATTCATATCTGTTATTTTTAGAATAAGCCTCCAACAAAGAGCAAAAGCCTTAAGGGCAATGTCAAGAAAAAGCCACTTAGTGCTCAGAGATCCTTTTCGTAGTCTTTCCAAGTAGGACAACAAAGAAACACACTGAAGTAGACTAACTTTTTCATGTTTTTCAAAGACCCTTTTTTTTCAAAGAAGCAATTTGTGTTTCTTTCATCTCACACTGAAACAAAAAATAAGAACAGTTTACAATCTCAGGAAATAATATTTATTCACGTTAGGTATACTGGAAACTTCAGAAAAGCATGGGAACATACGTGGCATAATCTCAGTTGAAAGGGATTTTAGAAGATACAGAAGACACAGCATGCTACCTATCACCAGCCAAAATCCAGCTACATTTTTCAGAAGTCAGGAAGTGTTTGCACATAAATAAAGACAAGCAGTATTCTAGAATAACCAAAAGATGTCTTCTCTTTGATAATCCATTTGTAGATTTAATGAAAAAATTATCTGTGAGTCATTTTTTCACACTATTGATTCAAACAAAAGGTGAATAAACATCAAAATCCCTCTTTTGACTTCCTACGGAGTTGTAAAATTTAACTTAGTGGTTACTTGTCTGTAGACACATGCACCATCCTAACCTATACTCTCATTTTCAGGGCAAAATCTCCCTATTAATGTCAAAAGTGCAAACTGAATGATTCAACTTTCAAATTAAATCCAAAATTCCACATTTTCTCATATGTATGTGAGAGAAGATATTAATATAGAAGCAATACACTATGAGACATTGCTATCTGCTAAGAGCCTATTTACCACATGCCATGAATAGACAGTGTCATTTTACTGCTGTAATCAAACATCATGAAGAAATATTTATGTGCCTGAAAATATGGCAGCTGATCTCTTAATTCACATACCCATTTCCAGTTACAAAAGACAATCATGAAGATACCAAAGTTCTCTCAGATAAGCTAAGGGTCAGTAATCTCTGTGTACATGCTACCTACTCTTCTACTTCTCTATGCCTGAGGAATTTTGCATCATCTAAAGGACAGCAAAATAGTAATAAAGAAATATTTTAGTACACAACCTGAAAGTGAGGAAAACACTCTCTGATTCTTTTACTGTGTACTTCATTGTCTTGTCCATGTTCTAGACCAGATGTGTATGAAGATAAGGAATTTCAAGAAGTCTGTCATAATAGAAGTAGTGATAAAATGCAAGAGCATTGGGTTGCAGCGAAGATTGATTTCATTCAAGCTTCATAAACCACATTTCATAAATTTCATAACTCTACCACAAAAAGAGATTAAGGGCAAGTAAGCACTAGAGGATGATATACAGATCCTCCCAATATGCCTGCATAATTCTACAGTGTCTGTGACAGCTGCTGAAATGTATGTGCAGAAGCAAACTTAGCAACCAGTGCACTGCAACTCACTCCCAAATTCCACCTCTCAGAAAACATGAGAATTGTAACATGGCAGGACTAACAAGATCAGACCATGAGTAAAACATTACTCTGTCCATCAGGCAACTCATTTTCAACAAATTTGCAAAGTCAAAAATAAATTGCAAGACAGATTTTTGATCAGAGAAATTTTCTGTCAAATCCCTCAGGAATCATTTACCCAATCACTTGTGCTTAAGTGAGTACTCATCCTACAGGATCATAATTCCCAGAAATGCAGGGGTAAGGTTGATTTGTGGCGGTCAGAGGAGGCAGAGACAAACTCAGGCAGCAGTTAGATCAGCAGGCTTACACAGAGACAAAGAAGTTTATTTTTAGTTACAGCTTTACTTTTATCTACTTTCTTCCACACTGTGTCATCTCATAATTGGTCAGTCAACTCAGTTAAGCATACATGGAAGCATTCTACTGGTCAAAAGGTCTCCTGCATTCTGCAGGTGTTTTTCCCCCCTTACAGATGCACTGCAAACTGCTTTCGTTCAAGAATACGCTCTGAACTGCTCCATATTAATCTCTTCATCAATTACCTCAGACATTAGGGGGTCCGCAGACCCACTCTTTGCCACCATATAGAAAAATTTAATAGCCAAAGTTCAGTAGAAATATATATAGAAAATATCTATTGAACCTATCACAATATGTGATCACAAAGTTCTGTTCCAAGTTACAATCTAGTATATTAATCAAAACTTATTTTGACAATTTACTTAGAAAAGCAAGCATGTTAAATTTTATTGCTGAAAACTCCTTATAAAGAATGGGGAATGGAGGGACAGAGCAGGGTTATGCATAATAAAGTAACAATGAAAGGCAGCTAGAAGCAATCCACACCACTAAATGAGAGCATGTAAAGCCAGTTGGTTTTAAATGCATGCATAAAATTTAATATTTCCTCAGAAAGCAAAATAATATATCTATATTTATTTTTTCCCCAGTCTGTTGTGGTGTTTAAGTGCAAAGGAAACTACAAAGAAATTTGTTTCAGACACTTTGCACACAGTCCTATGGAAGGGAGACTTCCAAAACAGTCTTTTTTAGCAGTATTATCTAGCCATTATGATGCTTCACAAATAAGTTCCATAGCTTCATACAGCTTCTCACTTGTGAAATACCTAGACCTGTAGATATGTAGATTTGGAAACAGCTTAAGAAGGTTCAGGAATATTCCTCCTGATATGGCTCACATGTTGAAAAAAAAAAAAATAGTCAATCATTTGATCTCTTCAAAAAGTGTTTGTTGCTTTACTCAAGAGCCTTATTTTTCTCTCTCCAGTTTCTCTGTTTAGAGAAAGAATTATTTCATACTGTGTGGTGATGATTAAGAGTCTACATCTTCATGACTAACCTAGAAAATTTATCTTTATGTGACAGTAAGGACCCAGAAGCAACCATTTTTGCAAAACAGAATCTGTATTTGGAGAAAAATACCTGTTTACTATTAATAAGCAAGTTGGTCCAAGCAAATTCTGACAGAAAAACAAAATTTCCATTGGTTCCGTTGTTTCAATGCTATAGGGTAACATGGACTAAAGTTCCTAAAATACGACTATTTGCACATCCTTTTTCAGACATAAAAGGTAGATTAATGAAATACATCTTATGTAATCAATTAGAAACATTTCTGAATCCATGATGGTGTAATTTTTAAATAATATATGACTAAAACTCTTTGACTTGGCAGGTTTGCTTTTTGGGGACTTGAATATTGGCACACCTGAAGAAGAGCTGGTGAAGAAAACTCGAAATTTTCAGAAAGTAAACATAAAGACTACAAAACAAAAGAAAAGCTAATATATCATTGGTTGCTACTGTGTGACAGAACTGCTAGATTTATGTCAGATTCCACCTAGCAAAAGACTTTTAGTGTCAGGAAAGAGGTATCTCAAGACAATCACACAATTTATCATGCAAACAATAAACTGTCTCTGTAATAGTTACATTTCTGTCATTTTTATGAGGTCACCTAATTATCTTTCTGTTTTCTGAATTTATATAATACTTTTCAGCTATGAAACCTTATTCTTCCTCCGAAAAAAAATGATTAAAAAGTCCTGTATCTATGTAGTTCTATTCAGATTCTTCATGATAAAATTTAATTTGCCTTTGTACTTGGGCTATGCTTACACACAGCCAGGATTCATGCTTCTTTAGCCAGTATGAATACACCTATATTTCTGTGAAATAATATTAAGTTCTCTGTGTCTCACCACTTAGCAATATTTAAAAATGACCAACTAAACAATTTGTGGAAGGGTCTTTAGACTTGCAGCTTTTTGAATTTTTTTTTTTCCATTTCTCATTTCACTGCAGTGTCAGTACTCTTTCAAAAAGCTAAAAGCAACTACTTTCAGACACCTTTTCTGATACAGTGCCTCTGTTCCCTATTCCCATATCATATTTGATACATTACATTTTTCAGCAGTACAGAAAAAACAAAAGGCACTATTTCATCAAAGCTCAATGAGGTCCATTATATGCCTTCTGGCATGTATGTATGGCCAGACTTCGCTAACGAAGATTTGGGAAGGGCTCTCCTCACATGGGTGTGCCCTTCGAGCCTGCGCAGTGGATTTTTTAGGTGAGGCTCAGCGTGCGCAGAACTGGCCCCACCGT
>JAOXXN010000364.1:33613702-33624403 GCA_026770055.1 Myrmophylax atrothorax
TTGTAATATTGTTATTAAAATTGTAACTCTGACTCATAATCTCTTTTGTGTGGAGTTCCTTTCTCCTGCTGGTTTACATATAAACCAGTACAACTTGCCACCCCAAGTAGAAACCTATTTCCTCTCCCTTCTGTCTCTAAGGTTCCTTCCTTCTGCCTGGAGGTGAGAGGGTAGGGGATTCATTACTTATGAATTGGCTTGTGGGTCCTTTTGTCTGAGGTACAGTAGAGTGCAGCTCCATCAGTCAATCTCTTCCTCAGAGTCCCTATTATTTCTTAGTATTTCCCCTTTGTCTCTCAGTTCCACCATTAGGTTGAGCAAATAATTGGCCTGACTTCCTCAGTGCTGTTCTGATTGAAAATTATTGAAATATATCCATACATGATGTAGATTAACAGTTCTACAGTTGCTTCTTTACAGAAACTGTACCAGCAGTAAAAAAAATGTTAAACATGAAAAGAAATAAACCTCTATTAAAATCTTTGAGAAGGTCTGTCTTAGTTCAAGTCAGTGGGACTTATCCACTGTGAATAACAGCTGCATATAAAGTTCACTGATGACAAATGCAGGCACACTTTATAAATGCAGCATATTTTCTCCTGTAAATACATAATGTAACCTAATGTAACTTACCATCCACCACTTCTAAGGAACAAGCTAGAAAGCAGTAGACAGGAAATTCTCCTGCTATCCTTCAAGAAACTGGGCGACAATAAAAGGTCAGTTGAGAATCTTGATGTGGCTTGAAAGACAAACATTTTTGCCTAATATGTTTATATCTTCAAATGAGAGAGATGGTGATCAGAATTTCTTTAAGAATAAATAGACCAAATATGTGTACACAACTCATACTGACCTTGAATTCCACCTTTCCCTAATCCAATTTAAAACATCCTGTCTTAAAAGCAGGGGAAGAATCTGCTTGTGCAGTGTGAGCAGCAGAGAATTCTAACAGAATACTACTGCATTTTGCTTTTAGTCTCTTGATGCGTGAATTCCACCCTGTGAAATAATTAAGTTCTATGTTTGACCATTATGGTCTATTTTTTGTATGGTAAAATCAATGAAATTCCTGAAAATACTAAAATAATAACTTCAAAGTAAAAATTCTGGAGCAGATAGCCTTGTTATACATCATGGGAGAATCTGTCAGTGTTTTCAAACCAGAATTCGTCAAGCTAAGGTTTTTTGATTCAGAGAGAAGAAATGTACTGCACATGAATTTTCAGTTCAGATTTCATAAGCCAGTGCTTTGAAACAGTGTTTGAAACCTAGTCCTAGTTATCACGTTGCTTGTGTAAAATTACTGGACTTGGGTTGAGAATGGTTCCAGTACAAGCAAATCTAAAGTAAAAAGGCTGTAGTTATGTCACTGACTATCCATGAACCCTGTGAGGCTAGCCTGAATATCTGCCTTATTTTTAGTTTTGGTGTCAGAGATGGTTGTTTTTATTGCTGAAGACAGTTATTAATTATAACTTTAATTTTTAGCTGTAATATTTTCTTTTAGTCTTTCTAAGAACAAAAAATCTATCAATTCAGAGAATGAAATCGACTAGCAGTTTTGTAGGATTAAGGTAGAACAGAAACCAGTAGCAAATAACACCTCTCTCACATCCTCCGTCAATGATTTTTCCAGTGTTGACTCACCACTTAATGTATAAATCAAACATGGAACGACCTTTCTTGAAATCACAGATTTATTTATACTTTCTGGAGTTTACTTTTTTTCCACTTGTAAATGATGTGTCTAATATTTCATGTAAAGTCACACCAGAAGAGTATACAACCTAAACCTGCTCAGCATATTAGACATGCAGAAAATAGTCATTTGATATAACATTCAGAAAGAAAAAAAATCAGACAGAATATGTTTTTTCACAATGTCCTCTAAATTTGCTTAGTATCTTAACAGGTTGTTAAGGGATTTGCAAAAACTAACACCAGCAAAGTCCCTCAAACACTTTTCAATAGAAACCCCAGCATTTGTAAACTAACTTTTATATCAAGTTTCTTAATTTTTTAAATTTCAGTTGTCATACGAGTGAGGAACAAGAAAGAATATTCAGGTACGATCCCTGGAAATAATCCAGACTGCTGTCATGTACTTGTTAAAGTTTTCCACTTATTTGATATGTTTATCTTGGACATATTCCAAGAGACTCTGTCCAAAGCTTCACAGCCTATTTGTCTACCCCTATCTCAATATCTGTTCTATCCTCCAAGGTCTCAGCTGTTCTGTCAATCTATTTTAAAGTCACTGATGATTCGGCAATCATACCACTTTCTCTTCTGTTCTATATGGTTAGAAAACAGTGGGAAGTCCTCTGGGATTTGAGATGCTATTTCAGATTATTTTTTTTTTAAATCAGTAAGTGTACAAATTGGATTAACCTTCATAGTCACCTCACAGTTTTTTTCTACCATCTGAGATGCAGAGTTATCAAACTATTATGCAAGTTTCACATCCCTACTTACACATGATGACTGAATTGGCAGAATTACATTTAAATCCTCCTCTTCTTCCCCTCCATCTGTTCTCCTGTTCTCCTGCCCCTTATTGACAGTGTGATTTTCTCCCTTGAAGCCATTTTACTAGGCCTAAGTAGAAAAATTTAGAATAGCAAAAAATTTACAATCTGAGAGACTGAAAGAAGTATTATGAAAGCCAAGAGAAGAATGTATTCAAGTGTGCACCAAACTAGACTCATTCTTCCTTCATTATGTTCCTTTGGAGCTTTCCCTAACTCATTCAAATGAGAGATACATTGGATCCCCTTGCAATTTCTTTGATCTGCATTCATAATCTCTCTATTACACCAGATATGATAAACTTTATCCTACTACAAGAATAAAACCTCAAATATTCTGCTTTTATTTCTAAATAGACAACCTTAACCAAACATGCAGCTAAATTCCTTTACCTATAAAACTAATAAAGGTAATATCAAATTCATAACATAGACATTTGGTGAAAAATCTGGATGAATAATTTCCATGACTTTTTATTTTCATTTTCCTTCTAGATTATGAAAGGTCAGAGGACCTGTGACTCTGCACAATTCAATTTGGGTCACTTTCCTCTTTTCTGTATTTTACTATGAGAATAATTCGTTCAAATCTATGCATGAAATTCTGTAAAATCTGCACCTATGTTCTGTTTTGGTTTGTGGTTTTTGTTTGGGTTTTGTTGGGTTTTGTTTGTTTGTTTTGGATTGGGGTCATTTTTTGTGGTATTTGTTTGCTTGTTTTTGTTTGTGTTTACTTATATTCTCCTTGATAATCAAGGCTGACAATATTTTGTGAGAACATTTTTTCCACATAATGATTTTCTCTTACACAACACATCTACAAAGCAATGTCTTACTTGCTATTATTCCCACATGAAATTAAATTGAAATTAAGTAATTGATCCTAGAGCTTCAAATGTCATAACTTCAGATGGATTCAGTACATTTCAAGTTACAGTTAGCTGTAACTAATATTGTCCGAAAACCAGTGACAACCAATGTCACTGCAAACTCTAGACCCTATAGGATGGAAGTCCAGAGTGTCAGCATTTTTCAGGAGCAGTACACGGATAAGGCCTTCATTCCAGACCAAGCAATACTGAAGCTTCCTGGCAGCTACTAAAATATATCATGGACTCTTCTGAAATTCTGTCAGTGTTTTATTAAACTTTAGTCAAAACTACATTTTTTTATCATGAAATCTCTAGGCTTGGCAGGCAAGAAACACTTGAAAAAGACAACTTCAAGAGGAAATTCTGAATCAGACTTAGGTATGAACAGTGCATCTGTATTGCCTTTCAGACTATTGTCTACACTATGCCATAAGGGTTTAAACATCAAATACCTTATGAGCATAATGAGTTCATTTCCTGCAACACAAAACTCAGAATACAAGTTATTTTTTTCCCTAAGGTTAAATCTCCTTGAGGCACACACTGGGTCATCCCATCTACTCTCATTACCCACCAAGTACATCCTGGTCCCTTAGCAAAAACAATCCCATGGATGACTTTGCTTTTGCTCAAGGCAGGACTAACCCAGACTGCTTTACCTAATATACCTGCCAAATGAAATATGGGAACTTTGTCTCTATCCTCATTGTGAGGGGACTCTGGCTGGGCAGGACAAAATCAGTTGACAGAAACTCTAGTGTTGACTAACCATGTAGCCCTTGCTAGGTGCTGATCCCAGTTCTTGAAAGTCCCTCCACCCAGTGCCTTCAGACTGGTTTTCAGTAGTCCAACGCACTCAACCTTCACAGTAGCTGCTGCATGGTAAGGGATATGATGCACCCATTCAATGCCATGCTCTTTTGCCTGAGTCGTAACCAGACTATTAAAATGAGTCCCATTTCTGACTCATTCAGCCTGGAGTACCGTGACACCACAATACTTGCTTTTCAAGACCCAGGATGGTGTTTTGGGAACTGATGTGAGACATTGGATGTGTCCCACCCATCCAGTGGTTGTTTCCACCACGGTGAGTAGATAGCACTTACTATCGCACGTCTGTGGCAGTGTGATATAATCAACTTGCCAAGCCTCCCCATATCTGTATTTGTTCCACCACCCACCATACCACATGGGCTTCACTCTCTTGGCTTGTTTAATGGCAGCACATGTGTCGCAATCATGGATAACCTGGGAAATAGTCTCCATGGTTAAATCTACCCCTCCTTCTTGTGCCCACCTATAGGTGGCATCTCTGCCTTGATGACCTGTGGTATCCTAGGCCCATTGAGTTAGGAACAACTATCCTTTGTGTTGCCAGCCCAGATCTACCTCTGACACCTTACTTGTGCAGCTCGGTTTGCCTGTTCGTTGTTGTGATGTTTCTCCTTGGCTCGATTTTTGGGCACATAGGCATCCATATGGCAAATTTTCACAGTCAGTTTCTGTAGTCAGGTGGTGATGTCTTCCCATATATAAGCAGCCCAGATGGGTTTCCCTCTATGCTTCCAGTTGGTCTTCTTTCATCGGTCTTTCCCTTTCTGCCCTGCAGTGAACTGTAGAGGAGAATTGGAGGCACAGCAAGTAAAGATCACAGGTTGAGACAAGAACAATTTACTGGAAACAGAAACAAGATAAGAAAATGAACAGTAACAGCAACAATACTGTTTTGGTTTAGCTTGGCAAAATGCCAAGCAGCCAACACACGGAGTGAGAGCCCCCCCCAAGGGAAAATGAGGGAACAGTAAAAAAGCCCTGAAAAGAACCCAAAACCCGAAACAGTGAGCTTCTTATATTTATGCAGAAGAGAGAAAAATTAAAACCAGATTATGATATAACAAATATATATACAAAGGTGGAAAAAACCAACAACATGGAGATGTCTTACCATGTATCAGCAGTCCAGATGGGTTTCCCTCTGCACTTCCAGTTAGTTTTCTTCCATTGGTCTAGCCATCTCCGCAGGGCATTGGTTATTATTCACGAGTCAGTGCAGAAGTAAAGCCTTGGCCACTTCTCTCGTTCAGCAATATCCAAGGCCAATTGAATGGCTTTGAGCTCTGCAAATTGACTTGATTTGTCTTCTCCCTCAATAGCCTCGGCTACGTGTTGAGTAGGACTCCAAACAGCTGCTTTCCACCTTCAGGTTTTCCCTACAATGCAACAGGAACCATCAGTGAAAAGGGGGTTCTGTGTTTCTTCTTTGGGCAACTGATTGTATGGCAGAGCTTCCTTGGCTCAGTTCCCCTGTTCTCCTTCCTCTTCATCTGCCAAACTGAAGTTCTCACCTTCAGCCCAATTTCTTATGATCTCAAGGATTGCAGGGCAACTTGGTTTTCGAATTCAAGCATGCAGTGTAATCAGAGCACTCCACTTACTCCATGTAGTATGAGTGGCATGATGTGTGGAAGGCACCTTCCCTTTAAACATCCAGTTCAACACTGGTAGTCAGGGTGCTAGGAGAAGCTGTGCTTCTGTGCCAGTTACTTCTGAGGCTGCTTGTATCCCCTCATAAGCTGCTAGGATCTCTTTCTCTGTAGGGGTGTAGCTAGCTTCAGATCCTCTGTAGCTTCGACTCCAGGACCCAAGTTGTCAGCCCTTGGCCTCACCAGACACCAGACACATCTTTTGCCAGATGCTCTAGGAATGACCATTATCTCCAGCTGCAGAATAAAGCACACTCTTCATATCTGGTCATTTCTGGACTGGTCCAAGGACCACAGCATGGGCAATTTCTGGCTTGATCTGTTTAAAAGCTTGTTGCTATTCAGGCCCCCTTCGAACTCATTCTTCTTACAACTTACTAGGTAGAGAGGGCTCGCCATCTGGCTGTATTCTGGAATATGCATCCTCCAGAAACTTATGGCTCCCAGGAAAGCATGTGTTTCCTTTTTTGTTAGTCGGTGGAGCCATCACTACAATCTTGTTGATGACTTGTGTTGGGATATGTCACTGTCCATCTTGCCACTTCACCCCCAGGAACTGGATCTCTCTGGCAGGTCCCTTGACCTTGCTCTTTTGGATTGTGAAACCAGCTCTGGGGAGAATTTGAATGATTTTCTCTCCTTTTTCAAAAACTTCCTCTGCTGTGTCACTCCATACAATAATGTCATCAATGTATTTTAAGTGTTCTGGGGCCTCACCCTTCTCTAGTGTAGTCTGGATCAGTCCGTGACAAATTGTGGGGCTATGCTTCCACCCCTGGGGCAGTCAGTTCCAGGTGTACTGCATGCCCCTCCACGTAAAACAACCTGCGACCTGTACTCTGGAGCTAGAGGGGTGGAAAACAACACATTTGCAATGTCAATGGTGGCATACCATTTTGTTGTTTTGGAGTCCTGCTCATACTGGAGGTCCAGCATGTCTGGCACAGTGGCACTCAGCAGTGGGGTGACCTCTTTCAAACCCCAATCCTCCACAGTCAATCTCCATTCTCCATCAGACTTACGTACAGGCCACAACAAACAGAAATTTCAAATACTTAACTAATATTTTGATAAAAAATTGAGCTAAAAACAAATGGTATCATTAATGTGTTTCTTTTCTTACAACTTCACAGCTTTTAAAAGATAACAGATTCAAGTATTTGGAATTCTCAGATGACATCCATACTCTTTTCCACCTTTGTAATAGAGGTCAACATTGATAAAAATAATAAAAGAAGGACCCTAAACACTTTCTTGTGAGAAGATTTTTCTAGTGACTATTTTAATGAGTAAAAGTAGAATCTACTTAAGTTCTCATCAGACATCAGAACTAAAAATCAATGATAAATCACAGATGGCATATAGTTTGATTTCAAATTAATGTTGAAAGAAGCTAGTGAGATATTCTGCACTTAAATGCCTTTTTTCCTCCTATAGTATCATTGTCTGCACTGTCACTGTCTGTTTGGAGCTCTCAAATTTTGAGGACAATGTACTCTTCCATTGACGCTTTATAAAGTCATTGGAAAAGTAAACAAACATGACACAGAAGGACTGAATCCCCTTCATGAAGATTAGTCTGATGTGTAGAGGTGGTACCCTTTGGAAAAATTTGTAACAAGGAGTCAGGTCTCGTTTTTGCTTAGGAAGCTTTTCCTGCCTACGAGAATTTTCTTATAAATATTTGAGTGTTTTCCTTTCCCTTCTTCTTCCCCATACCAGAGAAAAGTTGCGGTCCCCCCTGGTCTGAGGAGAGAGAAATTCTTACAGTATTACAGGTCATGGTGGCAGTTAGCCAGGGAAAGGGAGGCCAGAGGTGATGATAAAGCCCAGAAATGAACAGGAGGTTTGCTTTTTCTCAGGCTCTGTGCTTTGGAGGTACTGTTTTTTAAGTTTTTTTGTTCTTGTCTTCAAATAAACCTTTTTGAATGCTTTCTACAGCCTTGGCCTTTTTGTAGAAACCTTCATGTATCTTACTTTACACATACATTTACTAACTCCTTATTTAATTCATGAAGTTTCTATCACACAATTTCTCTATTTCATAACACCTACACTCGTTTTGCATTTTACAACTAAGTACGTACACGCACATCTGTGAGCAAAATTGTAACATAGTTGAGGGTGAGAGTGATCATTCTTCCTCCTCTGTCAGGGTGCTAGCGTTTCCTATATGACACAGGGAACCATGAAATCCTCAGGAGTCTTATTGGATCCACTTCAAAAGTCTTTTTGTTTATATGCTGACACATAATATCTCCTAGCTTGGAAGGTGTGCCTACACCATTTCCGTAAGTTAGTGAATTCTGAAGAAACTGCCAGACTATCAATATACAAGGATGATAACTCCAGAAGAGAGCAAGTTGCAGGTGACAGTGACTGAATAATGACCTTCAACGCTTTCTGGCCATGATGTCCTGTCTACATGTTGGGGTCTCATGGGCCCAGTGGTGCTACTCCCAGTGCACATCAAACCTTAGCATGGGCTATGTGCTAGCCAAAACCTGAGCAGGAGTTGAATGGGCAGTCACATGCACCAACCAGCAGCCTCATGAGGATCTGGAAGCCCTTGGCAGCCAAGCAGGAAAAGAGGGTGTGGTGCCGAAAGCAATCGGGAGACTTTTAAATGGCTCCAGGAAGCGCAAGTGACCCAGAGAGCAGTGAACAGGAGCTGGCAAACAAGGGCTTGGCACATCAGTGAGAGCATGGCACAGAAGTTTGCATGGCAGTTCGGGCAGGCAGGGTGAGCAGGAAGGGCTTCTCTTTGACCCTTTGGAAGCAACCCACAGAGGCAGCAGACTCAGTAGCTGGTAAGGAAGAGCGAAGAGATCCTTTCAGCTCTGATCTTATTAGAGCATTAGTTTAAGCTTCCTCAGTTATGGCTTCTGATGAGCCCTAAGGCTCAATCCCTTGTACCAAACTGTGTCAGAGGGCTCCAGCAAGACTGATGACAGACACAGCTGTCCAGGTCAAGATTGCCAGGAGTGTCTGTTACCTTTTGTCTGAGGATGGGTCAGACAAACTGTTATTTTGCAGAAGATGTACTGTGATTGGGGGCTGGTCCCGTGGTGTAATGGAGAGCACTCCAGGCTCCAAATCTCAAGGTCTTGGGTTCAAGTCTCAATAGGGACTTCCTCCCTGCCAGTTAAATGCCTCCCTGACATCTGATCCTGTCAGATCTCCAATACTAAGCAGGGTCAGCCCCAGTTAGTACTAGGTGCTGTAGACAGTCCCAAGGACTTCACTGTCACTGTCCAAGCTTGCTCAGCCATGGCAGATGGACCTTAGGACTTAAACGGTGGGCCAGTTCTGTGCACACTGTGCCTCATCCAAAAAAAAAAAAAATCTACTGTGCAGGCTGGAAGGGCACACCCATGTGGGGAGAGCCCTGCCCAAATCTTCGTTCACAAAGTTTGGCCATACATACTGTGATTGAAGAGCTGAGTTGCCAAGTGAAGGAGCTACAGGAAATCATGAACAAGCTTCATAGTATTTGGGTGAAAGAGCAAGAGGGATCAATTATTTCCAGAGATGCTACAGCCTCAAGACTCTCAGGAGCCTGGAGCCTCCATTGTAGTGGAGAAGCAGGTGGACTCAGAATCCTGCAGGATAACTAGTCAAAGGATGATGAATCCAAGGATCTGTTAAAGATGAAGGCTGGAAGTAGGTCACTGAACATACCAGGAGGAAGGTTCTTCCCTCTTCTCAGAATTTCACAGATAGGACTAATACTTTCTACAACAGGTATGACATCTGGAACTAGAAGGCCAGACAACTGATGACATGGGCAAAGGTCCCTCTAGGGCAGTGGGGCCTCCTAAAACAACACCACCCATATCCTCTGTTTACAAGGAAAAAGGGTAGTTGTAGTAGCAGACTCCATTCTCACAGCAAAAAAGGACCAATATGCAGACTGGACCTAACTCACAAGAAAGTCTGCTCTCTCCCAGGGCAGTCGGTGAGGGACATTATCTGATCTAAGAGGTTAGTCCCTCAAGGGACTGCAAAACTATCTGGTCTAATAAGGCACTGTGATTACTATCCACTATTGGCTGTTCACACTGGCAATGATGGAATAACAAAGAGTAGGCTGAGGGCAATCAGAAGAGACTTCAGGACCTTAGGACAATTGGTAGAGGGATCAGGAACACAGGTAGTAATCCATCACAAGGAATAACAGTAGTAAGAATAGGAAGATATACCAGGTCAATGAGTGGCTCTGAGGCTGGTGTAATCAAACTCAAAATTCTGGGGGTTTTTGACCATGGGATGATCTACTCGACACCTGGTCTGCTGACACCTGATGGGATGCACCTATCTCAGAGAGGAAGTGCTCTAAAACAGGAGCTAGTGGGGCTCACAGACAGAGCCTTAAACTAAACTTGGAAGGGAGAAAGGGACAAAACCAAGCTCACCAGTGTGAGTGATGGGCTAGTGAGCCAAAACTTGAAGAAAGAAGCTCTAATGGATCCCTCAATCTGCTTCATGAGGTGTTGGCTACAATGTGTCACACCTGAAATGTTTCTCTACCAATGGATAAGCATGAGGAGCAAACAAGAGGAGCTTGTAGCTTTGGCTCAGTCCCAGATATTTGACATCACTGGCATAAGTGAAACCTGGTGGGATAAAATCTGTGACTGGAGTACCCTGTTGGATGATTATATGCTCTTCAGGGTGAGTAGACAAGGCAGAAAAGGCAGAGGCGTGACACTATGTCATCGAAATGTTAGACTGTATTGAGCTCATGGTGGGAAATCGCACAGTTGAGAACCTCTGGTTAAGAAACAAATGATAAGGAACAAACAAATTATATAG
>JAOXXN010000364.1:33645346-33657286 GCA_026770055.1 Myrmophylax atrothorax
TTTCTCCCTCACTGCCCTACTCTGGGAGTGGACTTTCTGACTGGGTACCAGGCAGTTGGCATTTTGCCAGCTCAAACAATAACACTGGTTTATTTATATGCATGCATATTTAATTCATCTTTACAAAGCCCCATTCAATTCCTATTTAATCAGAAGACAGGGAAGTAACCTGGGGAAAAATAAAGAAGCTTGGATTAGGTCAGAACCATAAATTAAGCCAGCCAAAATAGAACTGAAAATACAATTGAGGTGAAGACCAAAGACATTTTCTGGTCTCCCAAACCTGGTAAGGGCATCAATTCATAAGCCTGTGCATCAGAGTAAATGGCTGCCAAATGTACCTGCCTTGGTTCCAAAGTGTGATGTCTTAGTTATCTGTGTCCAGAGCAGATTTATCTGCAGATAATCAGATGCTGACTGCATTTAATTCCCATTACCATTACTAAAAGAGATTAGGTCATCTCTTATTAGCAGAATATATACAAACTCTTTCCATAGTAAAATTATGAAAGTGGATACGTAATGTTAAAATAATTTTTGAGTATTCCCCTATAAAGGCATAATTTTCTGTCTAATTCAGTATGCATAATTACTGCCATATATTAAGAGCTCTGAAGGATTTTAGCTCCCACCAGAATAACTGAATGCCAAACATCTGCCAACAATCAAATCTGCTAGAAAGCCTCTTAAATAGCCCAAGAATAGAGGAAGGTATGGTAACACTGTAACAGCAACTCTAGTCTCAGAGGCAGAAAAGAAACTAGAAACGCAATAAACAATTCTGATTTGATTATTTTTTTCAATTTACAGACAGTGTAAAGGTTATAATTCTCTTTTCTTTTATACTTGGTAGTGGGCTTGATAAAATACTTTAAGTCAGGATAGACATCATTCATTAATTACTGACTTCCAACCAAAATAATGAAGTCACAGAGTGACTTTAGTTAACCAAGCCCTGGATGATAACCTTTTTACTTTACTTTTCTTTGCTTGTGATTGAAGAGTGGCAAAAAAAATCCCAAATGGGCTTTTGTTAGTGACTTTTTTAAAGAGATCTGTATTTGCATATAGCATCTCCATTCAAGGTATTTAAAGTAAGACTCGAGTCAAATAACTAAAATATGTTTCTAGAAAAAAAGTATTCAGTCTGGTACTTTAATTTAGAGTTTCCTTTTCAAAGGTGCTTCACAAGAAGTGCAATAATCCATGTTTATGGGCACTATATTACATCAAGTCTTTATGGCTTTACTTGTGCCTGGTGTCTCAGAGAACAGGGAATTGGAAAAGTTCTGTTAGCAAGGGACAGATAACAGGCAGAGCCAATTGCTAGGAAAACACAGTTCAGCCTGCTGTCATAGCTATGAGAACGTATTTTCCTCTACTTATATACACAATACTTCTTTCTGAAAAAACATATTCAGCATAGTCAGAAGTCTCTACTAAGTGTTCACAATTCATTGGAGGAGGAATCAGTAGAAGGTCATTGTAGCAGGGTGGGTTCCGCAGTTGCCGGAAAAGTGAGGCTGAGGATCATTAAGAGTTCAGAAAAACTTTGTATCTTTATTAACAGTAGCCAAATAGCAGGAATCCAAAGGGAGAGAGAAGAGAAAAAATAGGAGCCCTACTTGTAAATATTCCTCACTTACCCAAGGATTACTCACATAGGTTGTTTTACCAACTCAGGACACTGCCCCAAAGGCAGGAACTAAATCTAGGCATTGGCAGACAGCAGGCATCCCCACTGTCCTTTTCGAGAAATAAACCACCCTCAGAGCACAAGTCCTCTCCCCTTTATTCAGCCTGCTGGTGAAGTCTACCTAGGGAGGTGTGGCCAGCACCACCCATAAAAAGGTCTCAATCTCTGCCCTCTTTCTTCCTGCTCTCTCTCTCTCAGTCTTTCCCTCAGCTCTCCTCCAAAGGCTATCAACCAGTAGGAGAGACCCAAATAACTTTAGTTTATGCAAACTCTGTCTTCAAGGATGAAGCCTTCACTCTGTCAGATTTTGTTCCCTAGAACTTGGCAAGAAAAGAATAAATCTTCCGCAGGTGGCATGAGCAAAAACACAGATTAAAATGTAATTTTCGATACAGTCATGCTGCACCTGGTGCATATATAAAACACACTGGCATCAGAAACAGCCACAGCTCAGTGGTGGCAACACCTATCACTGTATTCAAGAATGCATAGTAGCAATAACCTTTGAGTGACTTCTGATCCAAAAGACTAAGTCAACAAAACATAATAGTTTTGTGAATGGCACAGAAGAAATGGCTAGTAATTAAAATTCTGTCCTATTAAGAAAACAGAATCTATTTGAGAGCTACAACTGACATTTCATCTTCATCTGTTTGCTAACACAAACAATTTAAAAGTTAGAATTAAAAAAAAAAGGGAAATTCTGATTCCTGTTTAAATGTAAAATAAAACAGTTTTCTTGGTAGATCTGAAAGCACAGAAAATCAAAATGCTTTTTTTTTCTCCTGCTAATTTGAAGATTAGAGACTTCATATATTTGATAGTAATTGTCAGTATGAAAAGCTACGTTATCTTAGTACACAATTCCAAGTTTACCATGTGAATGTGAAATTTTGTGAAGCTGAAAATTCAATTAAATCACAGAGGTATCAGGGAAAAACACATTTTTTGCTGCTTAGATATATGGGCCATAGATTTAATTCACTGAACTATCTTGCACAAAATGTTATTTATAACTACAAAGCATGTGCAATCCAGAAATCTTGAAAAGAGGAAGTCAATGTCATGGCTTTGTAGCTGTATAAAACAACTGGAAAGCTACAGCCTTGATGCCCTCATGAAAATCATTGCAGCAGTGAGAAAATCATGCAACAGAGTCAAATCTGGAATCTGATAACTTCCTCTATTGTCTGAATTTTTATCTCTTATTTCAAACAACAACAGTCACTCCGACATCAACGCTTTAATGAAACTGAAACAGTCAGACCAGAAAAATGGTTAACCTGTTAACCAGCCTCCAAAACTTGTAGTAGCTTCACAGAAGAAAGTCCATCAGTGGAGAGACAAAAAGCAGAACATAGGCCGTAATATATAAGGCTTATTTAATTAGATTATCTGTGTTTGAGAACAGTAAGACAAATACCATATAATGGAAACTTTAAATAGTACCACCACTATAAAAATTTATTTTAAGATGTAGAACCTGCATTGTGCATTCAGTTTGATCACTTCCATTTTATATGCATTAAGACTGGATAACACTGTGTTTCTTGTACTCTACATTAGCCAGCATGAGTTTATTTTAATGGGTTTGGGATTAAAGATGACTTTCTCCAAGTTTGAGTATGGAAAACTATTACATATATATTTCCTTTAATATGTCTATTCCATCATTCATAGCACCTTTTTTTCTCATTATTAGAGAGGACAGGCTAGAAAAAAATATTTTTGTAGTTGATGTTAGCATTTAAATAGGAAAAATATTCTTTGGTGGGTTTTTTTAGTTTTGTTTTTTGGTTTGGTTTGGTTTGGTTTTTTTGTTTGTTAGGTTTTTTATTGTGGGTTTTTGGGGGTTTTTTTGAAAAGAACCTTCTTTCTGCTTTTTGCTGAATTTAATTAATCAAATTTCATACTCAGGCAAAGGTCAGTGTCAAGCCTTTCCAGAAATGAAACTAAGGGACAGAAGGGTCTGTAAAACTGCTGTCAAAACCTGCCAGAGTAAGCACCAAATCTAACACTAATAATTTGGAAGACATCAAGGACAGGCCTTAGAGCTGATTAACCAGTTACACCAAATCGATGATTCTAAGCCTTCAAACAGAGAGTTGATGTCGTAGACCCATAGTCCGTAGCAGCATATAGGTAATCATGGGCTTAATTTTGGTGAATTTTATCCTCCCTCTTTCTGCATATCTCACAAAGAATAAATCTCAATATACCTCACCTGGCCATTTCTTGGCACTATTTTTGTGCTGAACTATTGTAAGTTCACTCTAGAACCATTAATTTTAGTTGGATTTTCAGGATGTTGGTGCACAGAGCAAATTTATATGACTGTCACCCTATGCACTCCATTGCTTATCAAATAAGTTACTATCAAGCACAGAGCTGACTTCTTGATAATTCTTGATACTTCACTGTTTTGCTATCTGTCTTGTTCCAGCCTCTGCTTGACAAATCAGGTGACTAAAATAGTTTTTGGATAAATTCTCCAACTGGTTTCATAGAATTCTGTTCTGCTTAATTCATTTTATTTGAGAAGCAAAATCTGAAAGATATATAATCATATAATCCATACCTTACCACTGCCCCTATGTCTGCAATACAGTTAAAACTTAGAAGAATTGGCTGAAATTTGGGTATTGTACATGTGGGGGCAAAGGATAATATTTGGAAATTTCCATCTCCACTTTGAACACTTTCCTAGTTAAAATTTTGTTCTTTGAACTATTTTCTTGTTTACTCTGAGTTTCTTTTCAACTTGTTTCTCTGCAGCATTTCTTACATTGCTCCTTTCTACTTTTACCATAGCCTTATTCATGCAGTATTAATGACTTTCATAGTAGATTATACTCATAAAGATCTCTTCTTTTTTTTTTTTTTCCTAGCTCTCTCACCTGCTTGGTTGATAATTATTAAACATACATCACATAGAAAATTCTAATGTCCCTGCTGTTCACAAATGAATACACAATGTAACACTACTTGTGAAGTGTGCAATTGATCATGAAATGGCAGGAACAAGCACTTTTCAGACTCCCTAGGGTATGAAGGGCCCCTGAGTTAGCCACATGCCTAATATGTATTTAGATTTGTTAAATACAAACAACATATTGAGATGGTCTGTGGACTCAAATGCCTAATTTCCCTTAATGTACTTTTCCTTTACTCTTGCTCTTTACTGCTGTCAAATACTGCCTTTTGACACACTGTTGTTCCAGACCACGCAAAACAGGACACCTGGAGCTTTCAATGTGTTGCTTATAAAACCAGAGAGTGAGCAATGGCAACTATTATTGTTCAATATACTCTGTAGTAATATCAAAAGATCTTTCAAATCAACTTCTGACTATAGTTCTTAAATTTACAACATACATAGGTAGAACATACTATGTTGCAACAAGTGAAAACCACTTGGGGGGATTCCCTTGTAATAATGTACCTCTGGTCTGCAGCATCAAGGCACAGAACTTCCTTTGACTATGGCAAAATAATCTGTTGACATATTAATAAATTTTTGTTGTGTTACCTTGTAAGTCCCACATGCCACGTTTTTTCTTAGTTATGCCAAGCAGAAGGACAGATAATTTAAGAAAGGTCTCTTCCTGAAGAAAGGATTTAGTCCCTACAAACTAAGTTAAAAATATAGTTTCCTATTTCTGTAATTGTTTTCTGAAGTATATTTTGTAATTTACAAATTGAATTAATTGATTTTGAGGTTAAAAATATGCCTCCTTTCCTTCATGACATGTGATGGTTGTTTAAACAACACAGTATTCTTACCTTTCTGCAGGAGAATTTGAGAGTATGCAAGATAAATATTTAATTAGCCCTTCCAGTTCAATAAAATCTCAATCATCCTTTTTAATGATTCTAGCAGATACCTTGTGATCTCTCATATTTCTGCTGCCTTTCCTTCCCCATAGCAAAAGAGAAAAAACAAATGTAAATTGCAAGGAAGACAGCAAGGGTCCTTGCACTTAGTTGAGACATAAATATTCAAAACATCCCATAGAAAGGAAATCTGGGCAGTTATCAAACATACCTAACTGAATATTTTGTAGTACAAACTCTTTGTAATTACATGTAAAGCTGTTTCAAAATGTTTGATAGTTTCTAGATTTTAGTAGATCTTGCATTATTTCAAGATCAGTGCAGCAGAGAAGTTTCTCTCAAGCATTGCTGTATGCAATATGCGTAGAATCATAATTAAATATTTTTAAAGTCAGAGATATATTATTATTTCACACTTAGATTAGCAGGTAACTTGCTTCATTCCTACCCCATGGCAAACCAACCAAACAAGCAAACAAATGAAAAAAAACAACTGTGAATTATGCATCATACTTCACTTACTTTTACCTAGTCCCTAAATACATTTTTCTCAAGATAAATCAACACTGTGTTACTTTTAGTGAAATTGCATGTTTCTAGCAAAAAAAAAAAACAACCAAAAAAACAAACACCAAAGAACAAGACAAGAGATGTAGAATAATTGGTTTCTGCTACTTTCATTCTTAAAAATTACTGAAAAAGACATGTGTTTAATTTTTTTAAAGTTTAAATTAGTGTTGAGGTGCATATAAATGTGTAATAAAATAATATTACAAAAAAATTCATTAAAGTCATGAGATAGGGTTTTTTGTGAGCTGAAAATTGGCACTGTTAGGTGATCAGTGAGAACCCAGGATTTGAAATTCAGTATAGAATACTGTAGAATAAGGAATATTTTGAAAAAATTACTAGCAAAAGAGGAAGAGAGAAGGAATATGGAAATTCCCCTGTGAAGCTGCTGATCACTTTGGAACAAGTTTTATGTAACATATATACAGTTCCATTTGAAACACAAACTGCATAGCAATGAAAACAAGTTTTAAATTTTTACAGATCTAGACTGCACAAGTTTGTAATGGTGCTCATACTAATTGCAGTTATAAAGGGTTCACTATAAATAGGCTTAAGTGTTTTAGTTTACTTGATGCTTCAGAAATACTCACTATTCTCTTGAATCATTCTCTATTAGGAAAAATGCATGTATTTTTTACTGTATGGTTTAACTCAGAATTCTGAAGAAGGTGCAAGAGACATGTTGCAACCTGGTAGCCATACTTTTATCAGTTCCAGTATTAAGTTATTGAAACCAGTTTGCAGGAACATATGATACTAAGTCTTGCCAAACGAAAAAAATCCAAGAAAATTATGGTACTTCATACTGCCATAGACCATAGTAACAGGCATCACAGACAAGCAATATTTAATTTACACCAAAGGGTGTATTTAACACTAAGAATCGAAGATGACAGTTGGTGGTCAGTTTCTTACTTTCACGTAATACAGGAGAAGAAGACATTGGCTGAAAGCACAGCTTTCAGGAAGCATTTCAGCCAAATGTTAAACAATCTGCTTTAACATACTTGCCAAGAATGGGGTTTTTTCCACAAATTTTTTCATCTGCTAAGAGGACAGTAGTAAAGGTGTTGCCAAAAATTAAAAAAAAAAAAACAAAACAAAAAAAACCCACCCAGCTTTTGAGACAATATTAGTATAGATAAAATAGAGAGCAGTTCTTTAATGGAAGCTTTCTGCTACACAAAGTGTATAGATTCATGTGTAGGGTGTAGGGTTCTTACAAATTTGTAACACTACTTAATTATATCTAATGGATACATCCAATATGAGAACCTTTTGCCCCTGGTACCTCCCTGGTGCCACCTCAGATCTGCCCCATTGAAGTACCTCCAAAAGTTCTGGGCCTTCTATCTTGTTTTGCTTTGTTATTCCAGTCCAGATGCATGTGCCCCAAATGCAATGTCCTTGCTGCTATCTTTTCCATTGAAAAGATGTTAAACAAAATTCAGGAATGTGTCACAAACCATTAGAAACTGTAAGAAACTGTTAGCTTCTACCTCGAGTGTGAAAAACTATAAGCTATATAAAAAT
This sequence comes from Myrmophylax atrothorax, assembly GCA_026770055.1. Lineage (NCBI taxonomy): Eukaryota > Metazoa > Chordata > Aves > Passeriformes > Thamnophilidae > Myrmophylax > Myrmophylax atrothorax. The sequence continues at coordinate 33,652,983 of JAOXXN010000364.1, forward strand.
CTAGAGATATGTAATCTACAAATATATAAAAATCCTAAGGCATCATTTCCCCCTTAGAGACTTGGCAAAAATTGTATCTTGCCCAGTCTTTACCCCTAATTCTTAACATTATTGCATAAAGATGAACAACAACTACAGCATCGAATCATGCAGCAAAACATTATGGAAACACTAATGATAAATATAACTAATACAAACAGTTATTTTTTCCAGGTCCAGTTTGGTAACCATGAGGTAACTTTATGGAAGATACCTCCAAAGCCCAAAGACACATTTGAGTTTGTTTCCAAATTGCAACCAAATCCTTCAAATAGCTCAGTTCATACTTCTTTGGTGTATACATTGGATAATTTTTGAGAACTTTATTTATCATTGCACTTTATTTGAAAACCTGACAGGACAGGGATGCTGATATGAAAGGCCAAAATAGAACACTTGCAAACAAGATGGCATTCTACATAAGCTTTTAGTGAATAAATTATATACAGGAAACTGAACTTCAAAAGTTTCTGGGTTTTAAGCAACATAAAATCTGTGTTTTATTAATTGTTTATGACAAATAGTCCTTTTCCTCTCCTCCACACAGTTGCCCACAGAGAGATGTCTTTAGACTGCACAATCTGCTCTATAAAGTAAATAGCCAGAAATATAGAGAAGGTTCTTGATAGTGAATGAAACCCAGGTTGTACACATCCTCTCACTAAAAAAGCAAATGAACTACTTTTTTAGAGTTTCAAATGTATATTTGTGAATTTAGTTTGGGTAAGAGTATGGAACAACAATCAATCCCTTCAGTGGCTCTATCAAAGGGGCAGGTTTTACTCTTTTTCCCAGTGAATAACTGTCTATGGGAATGAGGCCTCTTACAACATCTGAACAGTTACTTTAGCAGAGAATTAGGAATTGTAATGAGCAAATGTGGAGAAGCTTTCTTTCATAGAAATATTTCTTTAAAATTTTTAATCTCTTAGTAGAGTAAACCTTTGAGGGCTGCATTCCTTAGTACTGATGTGTTTGAACAATTGGGGTTTTTTCAGCCCAATAGCAAGTTCATAAATTAACACAGACACCAATCTGCAGAAGCCAGTGACACTGACTGGCTGTCAGTCCATAATATATCAGTATGGCCATGTTCATAATATCCTTCCAACCTCAGAGACAAACACCATTTGTACAAACACCATTTGTACAAACACCATTTGTACAAGCATTTCTGGGCCATTCTTCCTATAACTCCAAAACGTTCTATATCCTGTTACATAACTTTATATCTAACTATAGCTGGATATGGGCATAGACAAAAGTTAGGACATATATACCAGAGATCACCTGAACATCTTCCGCAGATTTTGAGAGATAACATAGTAGGGCAGAAGACAGGATGGAATCAGGGAGAGAGAAAAAGACCCAGTATTGGACACACTTTCTCTTCAGTCATTCTATGTTATTTTCTGTTTTTATAAACTTGTCAAGTCCTACCTTGATCCTGTATAAACTCTCAGTCCTTGAAGCATAGGTTTGTCTCTTGTTTGCTGCTCATTTATTTTGTTCCACTTGTGGTCCTTTATTAAAATGTTCATTATTTTTCTGGGAAGCTACTACCTACACAGTGTATTTATACACCCTAACATAGCACCTGTCCTTATTGAAGTGTGTTACTTTCCTTCTGACCACTTCTCCAATTTGCCAAAGTAATTTCAAACCGTAATATTGAACTCCAGTAGTCTTGCACCCTCTTCCATATTAGTAAGTTTTGCAAATCTGTTAGACATGCCTCTGCTTCATGTTCTATTTCTTTAGTACAAAGCACCATGAGTATTTAAGTACTTTATGGACAAAAATTTGCACTCACCTTTAACTGTTCTTTCATCTAGACCCAGTTTCCACAGCTAACTTATAAGAATGTCATCTCAAATGAATATTAACTATCTACTGCTTTTCTTCTTTCTGTGTGGCTGCTTTGCATATTTATCTTCAAGGATGCTGCCTTGGAAGAAAATTAAACTGATTTGGTAGATTTTGGTCATAATAGCTATCTAGCTACTAGTCATCTCTTTCTTATCTTCTAAGAGTTTACAAATAGTTTGACTATTTGTCCACTAATACACCTGTCCTTTCCTAACTTCAGTGACAAAAGTGATAAGGTGTGAAATAGGAGCAGATTTTGGGGGTTTGCATGTTGGAAAAAAAATCACAGATCATAGACAAAAATACATGATGCAAAATCCAAACAAGAATAATCACAACACATACGTATAAAAACAATCTTCAACTCCAGAGGCCAATATTTTTACTATTACTTTACAATCAGTGAAATGACAAAAATATTTTAGAAGCATAATCTAATTTAACCATTGAGAATCACTGTCCAGAATAGGCTTCTTCCTTTATTGAGAAAGCCTAGGCAGATTTATCTTCTGAAATCTGAAGTTCACTAAACTATTTTTACTCCTTTTGTATCAGTGAAGCACTGTGCATGTCAGTTAACAGAAATTAAAGCAATAAAATATCTGCTTGCCCTCAATATTTCCTATTCCTTTCCCAGGTGCCTAGGTCTTTTGCAAATCCTGATTCACCGTTGCTTCATGAAATCCAAACTCTCACATAAAAAGATGGGGATCTCTGAAGTGAAATGACACTGGCTAAGCCCACAGTTCTAAGTCTTTACATTATCTTTGGCACAAATTTCTTTTTGAGTGTTTTGAAATGAAAAATACTCTGATTTTAGATCATACTTTGTAAGATTTTTTTTTAATTGTCCTTCTCTAAGACTTGCACTTGCCTCAGGAAATACCCTGGGAAACATCTATGCTGAAGGAGGACTTACTTTAATTCATTAGGTATCATTGTGTTCTAAGATATCACCCACTTTTAATGGATTCATTCAGAAATCATAAAGATTAACATAAATTAATATTTTAAAAGTTGTGGACAAACAATAAACTTGAGCAAATACAAAACTACCTTCAATACAGAAAGTGCCAACACTTTCCTCCTTTTGTAATCATAGCATTATAGAATAGCTAAGGTGGGAGGGGTCCTTAAAAATCACCTAGTTTCAATCCCACCTGCCATAGGCATGGGCATCTTAACACCAGACCAGATTGTTCCAAACCCCATTCAATCCAGTTTAAAACACTTTCAAGGGTGGAGCATGCACAACTTCTCTGGGCAACCTGTTCCAGTGTCTCACCATCCTCACAGTAAGGATTTTTTTCCTAATATATAATCTAGACCTACTAGGTTTCATTTTGAAGCCATTCTCACTTGATTTGTCAGCGTATGCTCTGGAACATAGTCTCTCTTCATCTTGCTTATAGACTCCTTTCCTTGTAGGTAATATAAGACCACAGTTGCCATGAGATGTTAAATATAGCCATGGTGGTATTCAGGAGACTGCTGATAGTAATAAAAAATATTTTTAAAAAAAATATAAAAAAAATAAAGGAGACCTCTTAGTCATCAGGCTTGAAATATTCAGGAACTTTGAGAAACAGCTAAATAGAAAATAGGACACTGGCTACAAAATCACTGTTTTCCAAGTGCACTTTTAACAGACACACAATTATTTAAAAGTAAAAGAAAGGTATATACTCCTAGCTGTAGTTACATTACCACTGAATTAGAACACAAATTTAAATTCTTGTGGAAGTCAAAATCAAATCTTTACAAACTTAGGTGCAAAATATATTCAAGGATTGAATAAGTGGAAAATAGTTTTAAAATGATCAGTGACAGAGTAGTAGAGAAAACAGTCAAAGCATCAATGCAGTAAAGTCCTGGAAATAAAGACATGGATGTCATAGACATAGAAATATAGCTGAAATAAGGAAATGGTCAGGTAAGACCTCAGTATCATCCATTTTGCCTTCATTTTGGTTTTACAACACATGAAGTATTGCATTAAAATTTTATTCCCCATAGAAAGAAAAAATGAGCTCACAACAGAATAGTTCAGGTTTCATTCCAAGGCATTCTTCTTAACAGGCTTTAACTGCTATAATGTTAGTAGAGAAGACATGCTGTCTCTCATTAAAATTTGTCTTGCATTATTTTTTACCCCTAAATCTAGTGAAAGCTATTACAGACCAGGCATGATATTTTGAATAGTTAAAGGGAAAATGCTCAGTACACATTCCCTTGTTCTTGTCTCCAGATCTAGGCTTTATCTTCTGATCACTGATCTGGCTGTTCTTGGGTTTACAGTCATTGTATTAATAAACTAGTGCACTACCCACGCTTGCTGCAAGCGTGCTGATGGCTAAAAAGGCCGATACGAGACAGGCAAGTCCGGTCACAAAAGG
>JAOXXN010000364.1:33657386-33669322 GCA_026770055.1 Myrmophylax atrothorax
CAAGTGATTAGCATTGTCCATAACCAGGATTTACATGGGGGGGGAGAGAATAAAGGGGTTTCAACATGGTCTGATAACATCATCTCAAAGTCCTTCCTTATCCAGCTGCAGAAAATAGGCTAATCAACAGGTCTTGTGAGGAACCATCCAGTCCTTCAGGTGATAGGGTTTCTCTCAGCCCTTGCTGCCCAAGGTTTGCTGCTTAAACCCATCAAGCTCCTTACTGCTGACAGCTGACTTTCAGCCCTCACAGATATGGTTTCCCTGTTTTCTCCTGGAAAAACTTGCAAGATATACATGGGATTGGGTGGTCTGTGAAATGGATAGGAAACTGGCTTACAGGCTGCATGCAGAGTATGGTATTCAATGGCTTTTAATCAGGCTGGCAGTCTGCCACAAGCAGGCCCTCCCAAGGATTGACAGAGGGCCCCATGCTTGTTCAGTGCTTTCACAAATGACCTGGATGTTGGGATTGAAAACACCCTCACCAAGTTTCTAGTGACACTAAACTGGGTGGTTAGGTGGACAGTGCCCCAGAGGGATGGGAGATAGAATAGGAAGTGTAAGAATGAGAAAATTCATGAGTTGAGATAATGACAGTTTAATGGGACAGAAAAGAAATAAAATAATGCTATTAATGGTAATAATTAAAATTAAAGAATTAATATACAAAACAACTCTCCACAATGCACTTGTTCACAACTCACCAACCAGTTCCCAAGCAGAAGCCCCTGGTCAATTCCCCCCAATTTTTATAATAAGTATAATGTTCTACGATAGGTCATCTGTCCTGTGTATGTCTGTTCCCAGCTTCTTGTGGCCCTTCAGCCTTCTCACTGGCAGAGCATGAGAAGCTGAAGTGTCCTTGACTTAGATGGAGTAAGCCCTACTTAAAAACAACCACAACATCAGTATGTTATCATCATTATGCTTTACATTCCCATATATATTCTCATATATTTATACTAATTCCTAAATAACAGCACTATACCAGCTACTAAAAAGAAAATAAACTCTAACACTGCAAAGATCAGAATAATTAGAAGGGATAGATATTTTACAGAGGGGTATGGACAAACTGGAAGAGTGAGACAGCAAAAACAGGATGAAGTTAGGGAAGATGAGCTGGAGTCCAGTACCTGGGATTACACAAACAAGGAGCCCAGGACAGTCTATGATCTGTGTGGATGAGAAGCAGCCTTGCTGAAATGGTCCTGACGGACAAGTCAAACAGTGTACCACCGCAGTAATGAAGACAAACACATCTGCAGGGGTATTAAGGCCACAGAGAGAGAAGTAATTATCCCACTGTACTTAGTGCTTGGCACACTGTACACAGAGTACAGTGTCCAGTTCTAGTCCCAGCAATTTAAGAAAGATCCAGACATCTTGGAGAGGGACCAAAGGAGGGCCACAAAGATATCAAGGGCTGGAGAGACAGCTATGAGGAAAGACTGGTGGAATTGTTTTTTGGTTTTTTTTCTCTGAAGAAGAGAAGGCTTGGGGGTTTCACATCACAGTATTCCAGTATTTGAGGGACATCTATAAAGAGGATGGAGGATTTTGATGCTTTCTCTTCACGAGAAGACACATGGAAAAGGCAAGTGGCAAAGGATAAAAGTTGTGCTGGGAGAGATTTCATCTTGATATGAGAAAGAAATATTTTACGCGGAGAACCATCAGTGTAAAATGATGGTAGAACATCATCCCCAGGGATGTGGTGCTCATTTTCAAGATGTAATTGAAAAGTATGCTACATAACTTCATCTAGGCTCCATTTCCCATGAAAGGTTGAACAAGAATATCTCTTCTGGTCCTTTCCAACCAGGATTGTTTTATGATTTGATTGTTCTCTGTGTGTACAGGTTCTCTGTGTGTACAATTCTCTGTGTGTACAAGATCAATTGATTTCCCTAACCAGCTCTTTTTTGACATAAGACACTACATCCTTAATATGAATACACTGCCATAAACGTGGCATAAGATGCTGGTCTCCAAGACACAGACTTCACTGCAGCCCAGACTCTGTCTCATTCAGAAATCATTGAGGAAAACATGTTGTTCCTATTTTCTGGTCAGAGCTTTTGTAATCTATCATAGTATGAGTAGTCTCTTTGATGATCCCAGAATAAAGGGATATGAACAAAAGGTAAAAAGGGAGGGAAGTATTTTTTTTATTCAAAATGAGCATAGAAAAATAGGCATTCTCTTTGAAGGTAAATGCACTGTTTTCCATGAACAAGGCAACCCTGCTGCACCAACAGAGTGCAGCCAGGTTTATTCCTTTTTTTTCTTAAAGCCTTACTTAACAGTGGAGTAGTTAAGTTATTAAAAGAAACATTGTTTTTCAAAAAATATTCCGTTCTTACTAATTTAGTAGTGGAACTGTTCTTTAGATGCTGTGATAATGTCACATATATATCAGTCAAATTATGGTGATTCAGAACCACAGTAATAAGAGTTCTGGGTAAAGTCCCAAAGAAGGTTGTGATGACCAAGAAACACGTGATCATTTCCGGTAGAGGTCTTGATAATGGAAATCTTAATGGTGTATGCAGAGATGTGGGAACCTCCACCAGCAGACAGCAGCACAGTGGGGGTTTAAAACCTCAATTATTTGGAATTTGTATACCACAGATGGAAGAGTGAAATGTCTGTGTTCCATCTTAGCTCCAGATAACCTTTCTCCTTTTTACTTTTCTATTCTGATTTATGCGGGTATGAGCTGGCCACCCATTTGCATTGATGAGTTTCTTCTGTTCCATAAATTTCTGCACATACTACAGTAGTAAATGGCCTCCCTAGGAGTACTATGGACAGCTTGAATATCTGTCTAGGTCCCTCTACAGTAAATTGGTATATGCCCCACGAATAGCTATTGTATCTACTTTTTCTGCCTAATTATTAAACCTTCCAATCAAAGCAATGAAAAATATTCATGTTTCTTTATACTTTCTCCAACAATGAGCTGTTAGAATTCTAGTTCCAAATAACAGGAAGAATAAAACTTTCTTATCTCAGAAGGACCCTCTTTAATTTTATAGCAATTGTGGAAGCAAGCAAATCAGCACAAACAGGTAGCTTACCACATGTGTCCCACACAAACCTAACAAGTTGTTAAAGAGAAGATAGATACTTTGGATTTCCAAAATAAAACCTCAACAATTAAATATCTGTACAGACAGAACAAAATCTCACTGCTTTTCTTGTGACTAAGATGGGATTCAATTAGTCATTGAATTGCTATGATAATTAAATATAGATTGATTACTAGTGCCTATACATACAGAATTGGCTTAAGTTTTGAAAGAACTTCATGTTCTTTTTAATTCAGAAAAGAACTATTTTAGCATTTCAACCTATGTAAACACTACACATTGTGGTGGGTGTTTTGCATAGGAACTCAGGGTTCAAAGAGACCCCTCTATAAGTGGTAACAAAAAAACCCAGCAAAAGCAAAAATTCCACAGAATCAAATCTTTTATTTGGAAGCAAAATTATAAAATCCACATTCAAATGACAGAACTCTGAGGGGTTTTTTCCCTACAGAGGTTTTAACAGAGAGGTTGAGTCAAGGGGAAAGGAATATTAAAAAGTTGAAGTTCTGCCTCCCAGTATCTAAAGACATAGATTTATAAGGATAGCTACATTAACCAAAAATTCACTTGGTGTCTGCACTTCTTCACAGTCTTCTTATGGCACGTCCCAAACAAACCCTTTTGTGAGAGCTTTACACAGGTGACCCCTTCTTATTTATCTGATCATTTGAGAATGCATGTACATGCATGAGAAAAAGTGAATATCATTTTTTTTCCTGCAAGTGCATATAGCATGAATTCATTTCTCTAAGAAATGACTTATATGAAAATTAAATGCTGGAGTGCTTCCAGGAGCCTAGTATTTAAAACATTGAGTGTTTGCCTTCACAAAGTCTTTGGGCTTCATCCCCAGTTGTGGTTCATGACTGTCACAGAAGGATTTTTACCGTATACCTAAACAGAAACAATTTGGTGAAGCTAGAGGATATTGTCTGCGTTATTATTCAGTAGCTCAAAGCAGACTGTGATAACAACCAAGAACATGACACCAGTGTAAAAATATTTCAAGTTATTGAGATTTAATCATTCACTGCAAATGTAAAAAAATAAATACACCAGCAAACTAATAATGCCACTATATGCTTATCTCATCTGTTTCATTTGATTGTAATTTCATACATAATTAAAATTAAATAGAATTTAAAATTACATGTGGTGCTGAAGTAGATATTCAATGACCTTTTGTCAACATCAATGATTAGTTTTTATATATTCAAAATTTTAATGTTTCATTATTGTAAATTTAATGGACAAAGTGTCATTATGGTGTGTTTTACCATCATCTCACAATGTGCAGTTGATCCTATTGTATTGTATCAGTATAATAGATCATGAGAGTCTGCTTGAAAATCCAGAAGAGTGTCACAGACATGCTTTGACCTTCTGCTTTTCACTTTTGCACCCTAATGTTGAGCCCCAGCAGATACCCACTGTGTTGAGTCAGAATAATGATGGAAGAGAAGGTCACATTGTCACCTTTGCAGGGAAGACCAGATACAGTGTAGTGACTCTTTCACACAGCTTCATACCAGTAGTTTGGTGGCTGTAAACTGTACTAGTAAGTATGAGATGGCCTTTCTCACTGGGTCACATTTGCAGTCCTCTATCCCAAGACACTGTTATTCAGAGCTTTTGAGTGAAAGCCTGTGTGGCTACCTAGGTCAAATTACTGATTCAGTTACGGGAAAGCAAAAGAATTAAATAGTAAAATAGAAATAACAACTGAGTGGTGAGGTTGATCATGAGATGCAACCACTTTTGTGGTTAATTCCAAATATTATAATTATACAGAAATTACTCTTAATATATTCTATTTACCATAGCACAGTCCATTCACAGCTGCTTGTTTATTTGTTTGTTCTGATATTTTTGTAATCAAACATCATGCAGGTATGTCAGGATGGTTTTTTAAATTTTCTTGGAAGCAGGAATGATAGAGACACTCTTTAATTATGTGAAGTTAGAAATAAATATTTTTCAAAGAATACATTTCATTATTTCTTTACCTTTTGCTCCTATCAATATCAGTTTTCACATGAAAGTTATGCATTTACACCAAAGTAGGAAGATCATTAAGGGAAGGCATTGGGAGAAAGTATCAACAACAAAAATAATGAAGGCAGCCAAGGAAGAAGGAATGTGAAGATCCTAATTTTTATGGTTTAGTTGTAATAATAAAAATGAGTACCTCAAAACCATATATTTTATTTTTTTCAAAATTAAAAAGTACATGTCATCCTTAAACACTCATATGCAACTATTCAAGGATGAAGAAACCATGCTGACAATACCATGATATGAAACTGACTTTAAGGAGACAAAAAAGTCCTCTAAAAATTGTTCAGATACTCTAAATATGAATTTATTGTCACTATAAGAGGAAAAGGAAAGAAAAAGAAAAAGGAAAGGCGGGGGGGAAAGGAAAAAAGGTAAAAAAGGGAAAAATGAAAAAGGAAATGAGAAAAGGCAAAAGGAGTGATGCTTCTGTTATTGGCCAGATTTTTTCTTTGACTTGGCACTCTTACTAACCACAATCTAAAGGCACAAAATAATAATAATAAAAATAATAATAAAGAACAAAACAAAACAAAAACACTACCAAAATTGAGTCAAATATGTGAAAACTAAGAGAAGTCATGTTCAGTAGAAAAGAGGTTAAAAAGACAGATACCATAACTTTGTATTCATTCTTTTCCCAAACAAAGATGCATCTTGAGTTATAGCAATTACAACTATAGCAATCTCAAAGTCTTAATGATGATAGAGAATTTTCAGTACAAAAAAAAAATATTTTTGTTTCAAGTCTGAGAGAGCATCAAAGGCAGAAGGTTGCTTTTAATCCTGCCCAAAACTATTTGGAGAAATGGGGCTTGTAGTATGCTACCTATTCACAGTCTGAGATGCTCAAGATACTACATTGTTGTCCCAAACCCAGGAAGATATTAAAATAATTTTGTCACAGAAGGATCAGAGACAAAATAATCTCAGGACAGGAAATCAATTATTTAGTTGTGCACCAAATTTATTAATTAATGTTTACATTGACTTGTGGAAAAACAAAAGGCAAAGATTAGCCTTTTTACTGTCAAGTTCACTAGAAACACACTGTCTGAACACCTTAGGATCAGGAACACTGATGGGACTTGGTGTACTGCTCTCAGAGAGGCCTGAAACAAAGGATTGAACAGCACAGAGGTGTTGTGGTCATGCTCTGTTGAAATCAATGCTGCTAATGGAAAAAAAGTCAGAGGAATGAACTAAACAGTAAAAAAAAAGCTGAACTTTGCTTCATTGACTCTAAAATACACATTATATTTCACATTCATCACAGGATTTAAGGTTTTTTTGAATGTCCTTATAGCATGTTTATCCTATATCTATTACCTCTTAATTGAAGAAATGATTGCCAAATTCACTAACTTCTATTACACATTTTTGGTAGAAGACAGAGGTGATGAGTATATATGTTTTCCGGTGGTTCAAAAAAAAGTTATTTCCAGCAAAGATCTGCATGTGGAATCATACTGATGACACAATGGAATAGTGTCCAAGTTAAGGCCAAATCTCCTTTTTTACTCAAAATGGAAAAATGAATAAAAAAAGGGCCACTGCCTACAGCACTCAGATAATTCATAACAGATTGGATGTTTTTATTGTTTTTTAATATTGGTTATGTTTGCAGCAGTTATCATAGATGATGACAGAGGGTTTCTTTAAACAAAAACAACAACAAAAAAGTGTTCCAATACTGTGGAAAGAGACAATTTTACCCAGGTTACAAGAAATCTCTGATGAAAGCTATGGTTTACTTACCAGCAGTCTCAGATGCAGTATGCAGAGTTCAGTATGTAGGTTACAAATTTAATCTGAGAGAGTGAATATAACTCTCAAACAGGTCACTGATCGATGATGTATGTCATCCACAAATAAATTCCCGTGCTTCTTGAGCAGTACATTTGAACAGATTCCTGACTTCCCTTCATCTTTAATACCATCTTTACTGTGGTTGTGCAAAAGTTTCTCATTCAAAAACTATTTCTGCCATGCAGAAACCTCTGCAAGAAAGGAAACATTTTCATACAAAAGTTCTTGTCAAAATACTGAAAGAACAAGTACCCTTCAGCTCCACTTATGATGAAAGTAATAACTTATCCATTTCATCTTAGTCATGTTCTACTGCAAAGACATTGATAGGAATTTTGTATTCTAATTGTCTTATTTTCTCTCCTCTCTCCATGTCCTTCAAGCTAATTTTAAATACAAATATATATGTGATCATCAAATCCACGTACAATTCCAATAGAAATCTTGACAGAAACCTGACCTTAGATATGCAATTAATTCATAAGAAAACTAATATTTCCACTTTAGGAGGCTGTTTGTCTCATTCTTTTTAGAGTGAAAAATATCTGGTGAGTTCAAATATATTTTCTTCCACTGTAAAATATATGCCAATAGGTCTTAAATTTTCCATCACTTTCAAATGTTTTATATATCTTCTAAAAAATTATTTTAAGCATCACATAATTTTTAAACTATTATAAAAAAGAAAATGTTCCTGCAACTTATTATCTTAGAGTGACTCCTTGAATTTACAGAAATGTTTTGTAGCACAGCTGCCTCTGTTCCCTGCTGGATGCTCATTCACCTACAGTACAGTAGATCCCAAATGTCCAACGTTTTTCATGTAAACATAATGAAGCATAATGTACACTATCTTCAGGCAAGTAGTCTGTGTATCCAGCAGTGTTTTTAAACTCCAGGCGCAGGTTCAGCTAACAAAACCCCACAGTGACTATAAACATATTTCTACTGATTTCATCAGTGGATAGCTTTCATCTGAAAAGCAGAGACCTGATTTCAAAAACTTAGATTGCAGAAAATAGGGGTCTTCCATGTCCTTGATCTAATTCACTTATCAGGTATTACGTATGAAATCAATACCAGAAATATGCATAGCTGAAATCCATATCACTAGGCCAATTCTCTTCTTTCTACAAGAAATTTCAGTGCATACTGCAGGCAATATAGTCTTCTTTCTCAGTAGGTACCTTCTCAAAAATTCCTTCCACACCCTTATCTTTATTATGCATCTGTTAGAACATTAACCTTGCATTTGCTCCTTTTTTTATACATAATAAAACAGAGATTGTACTGTCTTGTCCCTGAAGAAATCGGAGATAACATTGTTTTTGTTTCACTGTAAAGAAGCAAAAAGTAAAGTCATACTTTCATTCCTAATATTCAGAGCACTGTGAAAACCTGGGAGAAAACAAAAAAATAACTCGGAGTAGCTCACTAGACTTTTATCAGAAGAAAAATATAGAGGGTTTGAAGGCTGAAATTTTGACATGTCAGTTTAACAGGTCAACTGTAGCTTCTTTCTCTAGTGGAGGCAAATCAGGTCAGAAAGGACAAGAAATCTTACAAAGAAATAGATGTTTACATATCAACACATTAATTTTCCTTGTCTTTATAGTGCACAATACTGGCCATACTTATAGATATATACAGAAATACATTTGCAGTGTGATTATGCATCTTCTCCCAGACAGCAGCAGTATGTTATTCTGTACAGAATCTGACAGAGAAATTGCAAAGAGCATTGAAATTAGCTGTATGTTTTAAATGGCAAAATACATGCACATGTATGACATATATGCTCTCAATGGAACTGGAGTACATACATTCTTGAAGATATGTGTATAATTTGCTGTCTGGAGTTCAAAGTGATTATGCAATTTGAAATTTTAAATAATGTTATTCAGTCATTAATACTCAGGCAATCATTATTAGTTTCACATGTGAACTTTTCTGTTTTTTTCTCCAGTTTCCATCTTCCACATTTCTAGTAGCAGAAAATAATCACAGACTCATGGAATGGTTTGGGTTGGAAGGGACCTTAAAGATTATTTACCATCAACACCTCTGCCATGAGGCACCCAGACCAGGTAGCTCAGAGCTCCATCTAACCTGGCCTTGAAACTTCCAGGGATGGGGCATTCACAATTAGTAATGAATTTCTTCCTATTTATAAGCCCCCTTTTATGTACTAAAAGGTTGCAATGAATTCTCCCCAAAGATTTCTCTTCTCCATGCTGAATAGTGCAGCACTGAAAAAAAAATTCTATCCCTGATTTCACACAACTCCCTCTAGGTATTTTCTTTCTTATCTATTAGAAGCATTATAAGGGGAATTCTAACCTATGGATAACAACTTATACTTCTTTTAGATGCCATATGGTCTAAAACTGCAGTTCATACTGATACCAAACCTGTGATAATTACAAATATCTCTTACCAAGTAAAAAAATCTATGATTAGAATGTGGAAGCCTCCAAAACTCTTAAATGGTATTCACCATAAAATACACAGTCTTTGTTACTGTCCGATCATCCTTGCTGGTTTTTAAAAGAAGGGCAAATGGAAGATGCACTTACAATCTGAAGAAAAGTAAGCAAATTTAAGAAAAGAAGTCTTACAGTACACCACTAACATTGCTAAAATTAGACTTATATTAACAACACATGGGTAAAAAAGCACTACATACTTTTCCTTTAATGAGCTGCTGATGTGTAGAGATCCATATTCATTAAGTATCATATTCAATGATCATTATTCAATGGTTCTAAATCAAGAATAAACTACAATGTACTGACATTCTCACAAAGGCACATCTAGAAAATATACTCTATCAGAAATGCAGTCCAGAAGGCTGTTAAACGTAAAGAGGAATCTTGTCTTGAAAAAACAACCCAGTGTACTATAGCCACATACTTTGGATCCAGTCATGACTGGCAATATAGATGGAGCAGACTATAGACTGTATATGAAAGTCAGCAATGAAAATCACAGTTCTCCTTACTTTAGAATCCAGGTTGTAGGATTCAATGTGGTATTCTGTATGGCTACTTTTGTGTTAAGAGTACAGCCATTTGGCAGGAAAAACCTTTGATTCCCAGATGGTCCTCAGAAATAGGAAGGGCTGGGTGTGGCTAGGCTTAATTCCTGATTACAATCAATTCAGCTCCATAAATCTGGTTGTATTCCCAGAAGCAACAATGATGTGGGTTACACTATTTGATTGCTCTCATTCATGGTTACAGATTTACCAGTAGTGCAGTTAACTATTTCTGGTTGAGTTCAACAAGAACTTTGACAAACACAGATTCACCAGTAGTGCAGTTTATTGGAGCAACAGATTATAAATTCTTTTAGATTGTTATATACTTACGCAAAATATGAAGGTATAATGCTACATACAGGTGTACAGGTATACTTTGACACAGTCACAGGTGCAAATCTTATCAAAGAGGCAACTCTGCTTTGGGAAGGAGAGAGTAGCAAATCCATGCACTTGTCTGTATGGTGCTAGTAACCTCAGCCTTTGCCACTGAGGACTTTAGATGCCAATTTATACTTTTGCAAGAAGTGAACATGTGACTGTAGTCAAATATTCTTTAACTACCATCATAATAAAAGGGGACAGGCAGGCAATTTGTATGTAAAAGAGGAATAGAGAAAGTTACAGAGAGATTTACAAAGACTGTGGGTGTTGCACAGGACTGAACAGGACCCTCACACCTTAACATCACTCCTTCTTCCACCTGGTTGACTGTAGTAACAAGAGTCAACCAGTCTCCATTTGATAGCCTACCAGCTCCTCATCATGACATCATGGCCATCGTAATCCTTTAGCCACACTTTTTGTGGCATGTCTCATGGCTGTAGGGATCATTTCCTACAGCTGAGTATCAAAGGATCATTTTATTATCCCATACCTACCCCTGCCACTTGATCTAATGGCCTCCCTTTGAGATTTTGGGTGTAAATACTTCAGTACCACAGCTGTAAAGGAATTTGAAGCTCACCCAAGTGTGCTGCACTAGTCCATTTAATTTTACAGAGTTTAGTTGTTTATTTTTGAGTCTCAACATGAAGGTTACATAATAATAATTGAAACAGCAAAAGAATGTAAAAAAATTATCTAAACAAGGTAGCCCATTGTGTGCATCTTATACTTGAATACCAAGTACGTTTTGTCTTCCATTTCAGTATGAAAAATATATACGATCTATTTCACTTTCTAAAAATTGTATCAGTCTTCCAATATTTATAACTTGAATAATTTTTAAAGATAAATTAAGGATACATAAAATCAATATTCCATAAATGCATTAACTTCCAATCAAATTAAAAACTGAATTTGAATTTCAAATGTCAGCCCTAACATGCAGATACAGAAGGTATCAAATACCACAGACCTGCCAAATTATCAGCACTACCTAACTTGGCATATTTTTGCATAAGACATAAAATAATGAAAAGCTTCCCTCATCTTTTCAATAGGTCCTGAAGACAGAAATCCTTTTTTTAATTTCAGTAAGTGTTTTCTTTTTTGGCAAGCAACTTTTCAAATGAAAGAGACAACACGGCCACAGTTTTCTCAAAGAGCACTTTAACAGTTGAAGAAGTTTTAAGAAGACTGCCAATAATTGACAATACTGTCATTTCTATTTTTACTAACATGATTCTATCCATTTCAACTATACCAACTTGGAACTGCAATGGCAAATTATACCCTCTGGAAAATACAGAACAAACTGAAAAATTATTCAGTTCCATTGTTATATGAAGCTATTTTCTTACTTCTGCTTCAATTAAATGATTCATATTTTTGAGTAACCTCAACTTTCTCATCTGTCAATGATAGATTCAGGACTTAAGGGAAGAGGACTCAACTCATACTTTTTTCCTTTTCTTTTCTTCTTTCTTTCTTTCTTTCTTTCTTTCTTTCTTTCTTTCTTTCTTTCTTTCTTTCTTTCTTTCTTTCTTTCT
>JAOXXN010000364.1:33679653-33689934 GCA_026770055.1 Myrmophylax atrothorax
CCCCCCCCAAAAAAAAACCCTCAACAAAACAAAACAAATACTTAGAATCTGTTGCCCTTTCATCCATTGTCCACAATGGCTGAGAATTTTGATATATTTTTTCTCCTGCAATGAAGTTATAGATTAACACTTGAATTCAAATACGAAATTTGAGACAAATCTTGAGATTAAGAGCTCTTCCTCTTCAGAAAAAAAAAAAAAAAAGAAAAACCAAAAAATGACAAAACTGTTCAAGTCTTGCATGTCCAAGATTTCCTAACTACAATAATATAATTAGTATACTCATGCCTTCCCACTGATTTTTTCTTTGCAAGTTTTACAATTCTCTTGATGATTCTGAAAATATCTTTATTTTAAGTGAAATATTTGAAATAAACGTCAGTTCTTAACCTTTTCTAGGCATGTGACACAGAAAAAGTGAGAGTCCAGTTAGGAGACCAGATAGAAAATAAGCGTTTGAAAGAACTTCAATATGTTGTTCTATAGAGTTTCTCTCATTTTTCACAGTCTTTGAGGCTTATAATTAGCATGGGGAAAAAAAAATAAAAACAAAACAGAAGGAAAGAAAAAGACAAGTTATTAAGCCCAGTGCTACCATACTAGGTACTATTTAAGGAACTTTTATTTTTTTCATAGTTAGTTGGGGCTGTCCATTTTTTGCAAGAATTTCAGCTGTTCCTATTTTCCAAATATAAATGAGCAAGATATGCACTCCACCTACATGTTCAACATACATGCACTTTCTTGCTTTTTGAAAAAAAGGGAAAACTATGTAGATTCTCAGCTCTCCTTTAATGGAAGTAATCACCAAATACTGCTATTTAGTTTGCAGTCAAATAAATTCACACTGGATTCCAAAAAATAATTCTTTTTAAATTAATAATAATGTATCTTTCCCTGTTCACTCTAAAAAAATAATAAATTGAAGATTTCCCATTACATTTTGCTCTCATGCTGGAGTTTTATCTTCCTGTGTTGCACTCTTTCACTTGCATGGACAACCAGCAAATTCTGAACAGCACAGTCTTACTACATGAAGCTTTGGCAGCCTTCACATTTCAAAAAGCAAGGAGTGTTTACTTTCCTATCAAAGCTTGGGATTAATCTATTGAAGTTGAGAGGACTACTATTCTGTACTGACTGATAGCCAACATGAAAGAAATGAAAATGTTTACAAAAGAAGAAATTAGAGTGTTTGTCAAGATCATTACTCCAGAGGGCTTGCATCCAAAACATGTATCAATATTACAATGCTTATATTTGCAAATCATAAAAAGGACTCTGCCCATATGTGTGCTCGATATATTACTACCTGTAGTGACAGGCTTGTCAAAAAATAATTAAAGAAAAAGAACACTAAGGAAAAAAATATATATATGTATATAAATAACCAAACTACAGTGACAAATTTTGTATGAGGGAAAAACTGAAAGACAAAACAAAAAATATGAGAGTATGTTTATTCAAACAATTGATGTCTGTATCACTATAGATAGTGACTTCTCATCATGCAATATAATCTTTGCAGAGAGAGATTATATGCTTTCAGTTTCTGTTCTTAAATTTGGAATCTGAAAATATAACACCATGTTTTCTTTTTAACTTGCAAATAGAATGGGACTCTTTCAGGTATATAGTGTGATGCCTTTTATTTCTGAAGGCTGCAATACAGACTTCAGCAGTCACCTCATTAGAATTTTGCAGTATACCCAACTTTCGACATCTGAATCTCACAAACTCGTCTTACTCCAATTTGACATGATATTCTATTAGGCAGCACTAGTACTTTCACAGCAGTGTAACACACCATAGCACAAAGTTATACACCTGAAAAACAGCATACAAAATTTATTTTTTTTCCTAAACTTACCTCTAACTCAGATCAATTTATTGGTCTTGTTTTTCACATAGCCACAAAAAACCTTATGGTGGCACACAAGTGGAGAAGGAACAATTGACTGCAGGTAATTAATTACTTAGCTATAACAAAAACTGGTATTTTTTGCTTCCATTCTTAACAAAACACTTTCAAACATTTTGTGGTATTGTCCCTATCCAAAAGAAAAATACAAACTTAACAGCAAGAACTGATGATTAGAGGCATAAGTGGTTGTGAGTTTGTGAGGTGGGGTTTTTTGACTGTTTTAAAGACACTGTTTACTGTTATAAACACAAATAAGTTACAATACTAGCTGTCTGGTGTTAAAATCCAAAGTAGAGTAATTTTGTACTTGGAGCAAACCAGATAGGAACTGAGAAGAAAATCAAGCCTTTCCAGTCCACAGCATTCAGAATATACTGGATGAACAGTTTTCAAGCTTAGTCTGTCAGCTGAAGACTAGATCCAAATTCTGATCTCATTTTGATTTCAAACCAGAGGTTTTCTTGGTCCCATTTACAACAATAATCAAGTTTTCCTCTGTCACTTGAGGAAATTGCTTTATTTTTCCTGAAGGATGGAAAACATTTCTGTTGAATGCAATCAGTGCCTAAAAGGGGACTTTACAAATAGTCAGGTATAAAATGCAAACACTTGCAAATGAGGACAGATCATATGACTCTTTTGGCTAGGAACACCTTGGAATATGCTAGTATCCATGGCAACACATTGCTTCAGAGATTGCAAGGCCACTGAAAAGGCTGCTAAGAGTGAAAAACACTACACTGTATTTCACCTGTCTAAAACAAGGAAATACTTGGAAAATACCCTATCTTCAAGTATTAAGCAAAAGCACAAAATGAGGTTAACCTTGTTTATTCAGTGATCACTAATCATCTGAGGTTTCTCCACATGATTTCTACCATTTTCTAGGCTAGTTGAGGATACTGGCAATGTCACTATGTTGTCTTAAAATTCAGCCATTACAGCCCTGGTTCATAACAGGTGCAAAGCTGAAGTTCTGGCTATGCTGAAAGGGCTCAGCCAGTTTCTGTCTTACATAACTAAATTTAACACTAATTTGCCATCTGAATATTAACTGACATATAAGTATGTAGTTTCTACATACTTAAAACATGATAAATAAATGGTAGGCAGACACATCTGCACATGGTTGAAAAAAGTAAGGTTTTAGAGATATTTACTCCTAGAACGCAAGATAGAGGGAACAGGCAAAGCCAGCATAGGCTTAGGAAAGGCGAGTCCTGTTTGACTACACTATTCAATTTTTACAACCAGTAACCCACATAGGAGGTGAAAGAAAGGCTGTAGATGTAGTCTACCTGGACTTCAGTAAAGCCTTTGATATTATCTCACATAGCATTCTCCTGGAAAAGTGGGCACCCCATGCCTTGGACAGGTGCAGTCTTTGCTGTGTTAAAAACTCTCCATATGGTTTGGCCCATAGAGTTGTAGTGAATGAAGCTGCATCCAGTTGGTGGCCTGTCACAAGTGGGGTTTCCCTGGGCTCAGTATTTGGGCTGGTCCTGTTTAATATTTTCATTGATCATCTGGACAAGGGGATCAAGTTCACCCTCAGTAAGATCACAGATGACACCAAGCTAGGTGGGAGTGTTGATCAACTGCAGAGTAGGAAGGCTCCGCAGAGTGATTGGGCTGGCTGGATCCATGGGCTCAGGCCAGTGGTATGAGGTTCAACAAGCTCAAGAGCAACCCAATACAGTGCATAGATTTGAGGCAGAGTGCCTGGAAAGCTGTCTGATGGAAAAGGACCTGGGGTTGCCAGTCAACAATGGCTGAGCATGAGCCAGTATTGTGCCCAGGTGGCATGTATCAGTGTGGCCAGCAGGACCAGAGAAATGATTGTTCCCCTGTACTTGGCACTGGTGAAGCTGCACCTTGAAAACTGCATTCAGTTCTGGGTCCCACACTGAAAGAAAGACATTGAAGTGCTTGAACATGTCCAGAGAAAGGCAATAGACCTGGAGAAGGACCTGGAGAGTAAGGCATATGAGGACAAGCTGAGGAAGATGGAGTTGTTTAGCCTGGGGGAAAGAAGACTCAGGTGAGACCCTATGGATCTCTTCAACTACCTGAAAGGAGGTTCTAGCCAGATGGGTGTTGACCTCTTCTCCCAGGCAACTAACAGGAAAAAAAGAAATTACCTCAATCAACACCAGTGGAGGTTGAGGTTGGACATCAGGAAACACCTTCTTTGCTGAAAGGTTGCCAAGGATTGGAACAGACTGCCCAGGGAGATAACTGAGTCACCATCCCTGGAAGTGTTCAAGAAATTACTGACTATGGCACTTAATGCTATGGTTTAGTTGATGTGGTGATGTTTGGTCAAACATTGGACTTGATGATTTTGGAGGTCTTCTCAGACCTTGTTTCTGTGATTCTAACATGCCTTTATTAATTCTGCTAATATTATTTTCTATTGATAGTACAGTTCTAAATTAAAACCAAATTCTTTTTTTTTTTTTATTTTAGAGAAGGCATTCAACAACCTCAGTGACATGAACCCTAAAAGACCATATGAAGTCTGCTAAGGTTGCAAGTAGTCTCACCCTATAACTAGACACAAAACATTACTGCCTACTCACCCTTCAGCAAATAAAAATGTCATGGATAGCAAAACAGTTGTGCAATCATTCTCATGGTGAGATTTTCCATTGATTTCAAAGAAAGTATTAGTCAATAAAACATTATGCCTGCTCAAAGAATAGGGAAGGAAAAGGGAAATTAATCCTGGAGAGGGAATATAGTAAAACAGAAGTTATAAGTGCTTGTTTGTAGCTATTTTGCTGAGTTGTCTGTTTCAATTAAGAGATTTTTATGATTTAATTAAATTCGGCTAGAGATAGGTTTTTTCCCTCATCAGCTGTTACATGCACAGTTAGCTGATACAACAATTTAGACAATACAGCACATGGGTACAAATACATGACCCTAAGGTATTTTTTGTACACAAACACACATATATGAATGTACATCCATACTTATATAAATACTTACATATAATACTATATAGACATGCTGCCTTACCAACAAAATATTGTATCACAACAATTACATAAAGCTGACTTTCTTATTGTCTCTAAGCATAAATTATTATTTGCACTCAAAGCAATGGAGTTTTTAACCATCATTACTTATCAGCTGACACACAGGGATATAATTTTTACTGATTATTGAGTATATCTTTTCTGTTTAGAAATATCTGAACACTGACTGACTTTTGACACTGAATATGAGTGACACATTAACTGTATGTATGTAATTGCTGTGATGTGGTTCATACTGCTTTAATAAAAATGCTCAACAAAAGGAAAATGAAGAGTTTTTACTGAGGAAAATAGCGACATTTCTTGCCTCAAAATAGACATTGTACACTGCATCGAGTGAAAGATAGAGGCCAGTGGTTGTTATTTGACTGATCTTTTATTACAAGCTCTGCTCTTAAGGAGCTATTGGCTAGAACACGTGCTGCAAGCTGAGTGCAGCTAGGAATTTATCCATCTTCTTTTTTATTTACATTCACTTATATTAAGAGCTTTTAGTAAACATTGCTCATTATAAACAATTTCCCTGAAGAAATGTAATTTTCAAATGAATATTTAAATGCAGCTTTATTTTTTGTTCCCTTCTCACAGAAGATTTTTTCAATAAACCTTGGAATGCAAAGGACATACAGAGAGATGCAAACAGGCCATTAGAAAACACAAAAATAAAACATAAATAGAAACTATTCTGCTGTATGACTCAGTGAATTAACAGAATAACACTACTACACCTCACATTGTCAGCATGGCTATTTCAGGTCCTTATAGCCTTAATATATTACTTATAATTGGATCAAATTAATCCTTAGTCACCCTAGATGTGACTTTTTCTGTTGACAACCTCAACATCAATAAACTCAAACTCAGCAAATTTGGCATGTGTAGTACTCACCCTTTAACAAAAGATGGCTTGGAGAGAGTTCAGGTATGCAATGTGTTTTTTAAACTTGGATACCACCACAGACATCAATGTAGGAAAAAAAATTCTTTGCATTCTTCATAATGCAAAATA
Organism: Myrmophylax atrothorax; assembly: GCA_026770055.1. NCBI lineage: Eukaryota > Metazoa > Chordata > Aves > Passeriformes > Thamnophilidae > Myrmophylax > Myrmophylax atrothorax. The sequence continues at coordinate 33,685,631 of JAOXXN010000364.1, forward strand.
GATTGCACTCAGTGTATGAATCTGCTTTGATCACTCACTTCCCATTTTCTGTAATATTTTTGGTTTTATTATTGAAATTAAGGAGACTAAACCACAATTTGCATTACCTGACTGTGTTCAGGCACTGTAGACTATCACAAATTTTGCCGAAGTACAGGTAGATTTTTTAGCTATTCATGATTAAGTTAGAAGTCTTTTGAAAGGAAACTCTGGAGAAGTTCCAAAATAGTTATATTTACAGGTCACAATGCCATATGTCCAAAGCATTTGCAAGGAACACTTTTAAAGGGACTCATTTATAGCTATTATGAATCTCATATTGTGGTCAATATCATCTGGAGGGTTACCTAAGCTTGTTCCAATAAAGCACAAATATACTGGGCATTTTGACATTTGCTTTGACTCTAATTTGGAATCTCCATTCTGTGAGAGGCCTTTCTTGCTGGCTTTGTTCATCATGCTATGGCATTATTTGCCCTTTTCAGATTACTGTGATCTTTTATTATGTTTCACCAGGTACAAATGTAGAAACAAAAAATGAAGTAAAACTGACCACAGTAAAGTTTTGACCATGATGAGGAAAAGCATAGAATCACAGTTCGAAGCCAGACTGAAACATTTTGCTAAGAAACTGAAGAAGACTCCAGAGTACAGAAAGATTATTCTCTAAAAAAATTTTTTAAGCACGGTGAAAGAGATAGATGACAAAAGCTTAAAAAAGGCAGACTCGTCGAAGGTCATGGTGATACACTGTTGGCAGTTTATGCAATGGGATATCATAAGAATACATGTGGAAAGGCAGGTTGCTAAACAAAAGATAGAGAGGTTGATGCAAAGCAGCACTGGGAAGATACACCTCAAGGGCACGGAAGACAAATGAAAAAATTTACAATTTGGCAAATTAGAAATCACAATACATTATCTTCACTACTTTATCTTCACTGCTACTCTGTGATTTTGTTTATATTTTGTAATTACAAAATATAAATTCAGCTCTATGATGCATGCAAAAATAATATGTTTTGGTATGTTCAAAGAGTTCTGAGAAATAACTATCACTGATGAACTCAGAAAAGCCATGAAAGCATTCAAAAATTAGACAAAATTACTAGAATAGAAACAACATGGCCATGGGGAAAGAGAAAGTTTATATATCTATAAAAATATATATAATATATATATATATACAAAAATACAATGTATTTATATCTGTGTATACATATATATGTAATATCTTTGTGTGTGTATATATATATGTATGTATTATGTATACATATGATATATATAATTAAACCTATAAATTTGGTACCTTCCAAAAACAATTAGGAAGCCAACTATAGTGGAGATACATTCTGCACCATTCAAAGGTATTTTTAAGATCTGAAATGATGATGGCTGCCCCAACCCAGTTACAATAAAACTCTGGAATAGAGCTCAGGAACTATGCCTTTGGGGATTGGCCATCATCTGTTTCCAGCTCCCCAAAGTGTCAGATTGAACCATGTCTAAAGAATACATAGCAACTCTGAGCTCATCTAAGGCAAATTAAGATGCATGCCCCTGAATTTAGAACAAGACAAAATAATTATAATTTTTATTGAAAGAAATGAAGCAGACTGAAAAACTGTTTGAGAATGTAAAAGACAGCAAGAAGCACCTGATTCACTGACCTTTCCAACCAGTGGCTTGAATCATGAACTCTCACTGCCCTGTGAACAGAAAACTGGCAGCTTTTATTAAAGGTCCATTACTGCTTCAAGATGCAGATACTGTGATGAAGTGCAAGAGTGATCTTGCCCTGTTAGTCTGGAACAATCTTAGAGGAATGTATGCCCAACCAAAAGGTCTCTTTAGACTCAGGGGAGTACATATTTTTGCAGGTTTGTTCTGATTTTCTTTTTGTTTAAGAATGAAAAGACATAAAAGCAGCAATGAAGTGTGATGACTTTTCCAAATCACCTCAAATCCTAAATGAAAAATATAGGTTATTTTGCTCTGTAAATTGTCTGCATATAAAGTTATGTTGGCACTGCCCTTGTTAAGGTTAATTGTTGATTATGGTATTCACTGACAGTATCAAAGATAAGTCAAGAGAGGAAAGAGTAAATGAGAAATAAATTAAAATGCCTGGCCAGAATGCTGCAGTGCAGAATACTCACTAAAAAGGAGTTGAAACTGCTGTGTTTTATTTTGCAGCATCACTCTAGACAGTTTCTTTAATCTCCATGAATGAGGATTTGTTGGTTCATTTTCCTCTTCATTATTATTGTCATTTGAGGATGTTTTACTTTTAGTAGCAGCTAAATGTTTTCAAAGTAATCTAAATAAAAACTGTTTCAGAAACTTTGCTTTTTTATTATTAATCTACTTTATACACTGTACCTGAAAACCTCAGTTTCTTCCAAATTTCCTCTTGACTTACGGAGGAAACTCATTTAGTCAATGACAACTCAGACCCTCAACAGGTCAGAGTATAAAGGTATATTTATCCTCCTTCCCCAAGATTTTGAAGAGGTTTTTGTCCTATGAAATATTTGGGGATAAGCAGGTCCAAATTCCACCACATTAACAAAGTACTGATTTTTCAGTTTCAGGAATTAGAGACATCCAAAATTTTGTGCTGTTGACATGAAGGCCATGGTGGGCCATATTTCTGAAGGTTTCCCTGAGCTAACAACTTAGTATCCTCACACTCTGCATTTCCCAACCACTCCCAAATTACACAAACACTCTCAGGGTGCCTGTGATGTCTACTGTTCTTTTATGCCCTCTTCTACCTTATATTCACATCACCATATAACCCCATACAGAGGAAATCTGTGTTATATTCCCTTGTACAATATACAGTATACCATCAGATCCTGAAAGCCAAACCTGAAATCCAAAAAGCACTGCACACCTAATACACAGGATCAAAACTGTAAAGCCACTGTATTTTCCTGCATTAAAGTTCCTCAAATAAGTGAAGTTGAGCATTCATGCGCATCTGGAGCTTTGCAGTTCTAAAGGTTGACTAGCAGCAAGATCACACAGAAGCCAAGTGGGATCAAGAGAAGTTGACCTTAATCAGGTAAGAATTTTTAGAGTGAACACATTGGCCCTTGGCTAGCAGTTATTCATAGTTCAGCATTACAATAGCAACAGAACTCAGAAACACTAGCAAAATTATGTCTGTAGTTCTATCTCCCTCTGTAGTGGGCTGTGATTTTCAGAGTGTAGGGTATATTTTAACTAGGACTCGTGAGACTATATTAAGATGTCACAGAAGCTCCAATACGTCTCCTGATTTCTGCCTTCTAGGCCTTGGACAATTAAAGTTAAATTTCAAATAAGGATGTTGGCGGGGGGAAGGAGGAGAAGGTCAAGAAACATTCAGAAAAATTATTCTCTGGAGGAAAGAGAGGTAAGATGATTAAACAGTTTCCCTTCAGCTCCTGTTGCTATGATTCTATACGCTGGAGAGTGTATAATTTGAAGAAAAAAATCTCTGTCTCCCAGACAGAGAACATCCTCCTCGGACTCAAAGCTCCTGACCATTTCAAGCTTCTCCAGCTTATAAGGTTTTTCTGCATACTTCCTAAACATTTAATTTCACAATTTGCTAAGATTATTGATATTAATTTTTTGTACTCTAAATTCCTATGAAATATCTGGAAAAAAGCTGTCATACAGCAGACCACAAATCCTTCTCTGCTCTGAATAGAAGCTAAATTTTACTTCTGCTTGTTTGGCTTGAGGGATCAGCTAGGAATCATCTCATTTCATGAAACTAGTGAATGATTTTCACTCTGAATCGGACAAAAAAAAGGTTGGGATGGGAATATTTCTTTTTCTACTCTTACAGTAGAATATCTGGTAATATTTTTTCTCAAAACTCATTAATAAATTAATGGTGTTTTTAAGTTTTTTTTCAATATGAATGAGTGGATTGATACCTAAAAACAAAGAAACATAAAAAAACTCTCAGCAAATAGATTCTGAATTCAACATTATGCTCTGCCTGCCACCCTGAATGATTCTATGATTCTGACTTTGGACTCAGCTTCTTCAAATCCACAAAAAGGGTTGCAAGGAGGACCTGGGCAACTACAGGCCTGTCAGCCTGACCTCGGTGCCTGACAGAATTATGGAGCAGATTATCCTGAGTGCAATCACACAGCACCTGCAGGATGCACAGGGGATTAGACCCAGCCAACATGGCTTTAGGAGGGGCAGGTCCTGTCTGAACAACCTGATCTCCTTTTATGATCAGGTGACCCACCTGGTGGATGAGGGGAAGGCTGTGGATGTGGTCTATCTAGACT
>JAOXXN010000364.1:33763911-33782068 GCA_026770055.1 Myrmophylax atrothorax
CCCCGCGGGCCAGGGAGAGAAAGGTCTGACTCTGTGTTGGGCAGTTGGCATTTTGCCAGCTCAACCCAAGACACTCCCCCATCTCTGAAATGCATCAATTGTGCGAGCATCCAGACAGTTCCTCTTGCAGTTCCTACCTCATGTTCTTATCTCAAAATAATTCATATTAACCATACAAGACAATAGAAAGGGTTGTGAGGAAGAGGAGGCCTCACTCAAAGATCCAAGTATCTTTTATCACTGTCACAATGTCTTTTATCTTTCCAAGTCACTGACATGCAGAGGTGGAGCCCTACTTTCCTGGAGATGATTGAACACCTGTCTGCCCATGGGGAGTGGTGAATGAATTCCTTGTTTTGTTTTGCTTGTGTGTACATCTTTTTTTCCCCTATTACGCTATCTTTATTTTAAACCACAAGTTCTTTAATGTTTTTCTTCCAGTTCTCCATCCCACTGGGAGGGAGCTGCTCTCTAGTGTTAGTTGCCAGCTGAACTTAAACCATGAGGTTTTCAAAGACCCAGTCAGTTCTACTTGTGTCTTATCCTTGATTGCTCATAATTTTACAGGCTGAAGGACAAATTTAATAATGGCCTGAAGTGCTGTATATTGAAAAACTGGATACAAAAGCTATATGTTTTTCAGTTCTGTATTCTACTCTTGAGAAAGATGGAAAATAATATGTGAGAAATAATTAAATTCTTAATTTTGGGACTAGCCTTGAAGGAGATTTTCATCTTTTTCACAAAGGTGTCTGAGAATGGTTTTCACTCTTAAGAATGTCTTCCTGTTTCCTAAGACAGCAGTTTAGCATTTTTAATGAATTAACCCAAGGAACCACATTATGAGAAGTTAAGATCACTTTGGTACCCGCCCTCTAAACTTTGTGTTGTCTGTTTCAATTTAAAAACTAATTTTCATGCAGAATACCTCATTAAATGGCATTCAAAAATTTGCTACTGTATGTCAGTGACATTTTCATCCCTTTTGCCCTTGTGATAAAGGCAAACATAAACTTTCAAAGCATGCAAAAATACTTTGAACGAATGAATGACTTAGTGTACTGAGCAGAGGCTAGGTGAGGAGGTTAGACTTTTTTTACTACACTAGGAGACAGGCTTTTAAACATGAATTGTCATGTTTAAAGAAGTAGAGGATCAGTTTAATTCCTACTAATTTGCAGTAAATTACCAAAATTTGCCGGGAAAGTAGGCCCAGTGAAAAATTAACATTAAAATTTAATTTGGCCTCACAATTCTCCAACAGCTTGTCTGGTTTTAGTCTATTAGATATCTGCTTCTAATAAAGTGTAACTGCTGATTTAACATTCAGAAAGTAATAGAATTTCAATTGTTTCTCATATTCTGATTATTCACTACAGTACAGCCTTGTGTTCTTTACCTTGAAACTCTTTTTCTTTTGACAGTCTGAGTTTAGCCTTTTACACAACATATATTTCAGAAGCACAGGTATTAATTCTGAACTTGCAGGAAATTTTATGTCCAGGCAAATTGTGGCATAAACTGAGTAACATAATACATTTGAACTCTGTTATAACAGAGTTCACTTTTTTGTCATTTGTGACATTTCAATACAGAGGTGGTCTTCTAGGCAGTTCCTTTTCATGTCCTCAAAGACCTGCTGGTCTCTTCCTCACCATATGTATGCAATAGTGAATATTAGAGAATATATAATAACTCTGACATGAGTGTTAGATGATTGCAATATAGTCATAGTTTTGATATGCAGAATAAAATGTAACTCCTCCAGTTTCTGATTCCCTCTGTGCCACTTTCCTTAGAAAAAGCAGTGACAGAAACAAGTAACAGAAAAACAAATTACCTGTCTCCACATATGACTGATGCACTTTATATATGACTAATCACAACCTGGAGAATTTACAAGTAGTTTTCAGTTCTTAGAGAGGCCTACATTATGTCATAGCTTTTTATATACAATCATAGATTAGTTTATGTTGGAAAATAAGATCATGGAAGTACAACCATCAACTTAACACTGCCAAGTCCACTGCTAAAGTATGCCCTTAACTTCCACATCTAAAAGACATCACATGTCTTTTAAGTACTTCCAGAGATGGTGGCTCTATCACTACCCTGGGCATCATGTTTCAATGCTTGACAACTCTTCCAGTAATTTTTTTTCTCAATGTCCTACCTAAAGTTCCCCTGGTGCAACTTGAGGTCATTTCCCCTTGCCCTATTACTTGTTATTTTGAAGAAGAGACTGATCCTCATGTTGCTACAACTTCCTTTTATTTCCTTTTTTTTAATTTTAGAGAGTGACAAGGTCTCCCTTCATCCTTCCTTTCTCTAGGCTAATAGACACTCCCTTATAATAAAACACCAAACAAAAAAACCAAACAAACAAACACCCCACAACCCACCAATCAAATCATTAACCAATCAAATGATAACATTTGAGAATGTTTTCAAAGCTGTAAGCTTAATTCAGCTTCCTAACTTAGTCTTTTTATTTTATATGCCGTGATTAAATTTTAAAACCTGGTATGCATCTTGAGCTGTCACTCCTTTTATTTAGACCCACTGACGGTTCAAGACTTGTGGGACCATGTCATTTAAGCTAGTTTCTAAATGCTTGATTTAGGCTTTTATATTTAAAAACCATCCACAAAAAAAAAAAAAAAGTTTTTTTTTTCTCTACACCTTTGGTTTACTATCTTTCTGCTGTTATCAGCCAGTGCAGCAAAGTGAAACTTCTTCCTCAAATGACTATAAGTGCCTTCCAGGAAGAAGACTGGATTGCGAGAGCTTCCTCTGGACAGAAAAGAACAAGAAAATGAAGATGACAGAGGAGAAAGAAAAAAAAGCTTTACTTAATGTTTTTCATTTCCTAGTGAAAGTAGACCAACATATTTTTCTATGCTGGTACAAATCTGAGGCCTCATGTTATACTATCAAAAGTAGTATTATTCAGCATCACATAAGCAAGAAAGCAGATAGCATGTAAATGTTTTACTGTAACAGCAATATGAAAACTCACATTCATTCTTAAGATTTATTTGAGATCTATTGTGTTAGTTACCAAGTAGCTAGGAAGGATATTGCTGTTATACCTTGAAAAGCATGCAGAGGCCTGCAGGGGGGAATTGAAAAGGAAATAACAACATCTTTTAGTGCAGAGTAACAGCTTTCACTCTTTGGTTTAGCAAGAACTTGTTCTTTTTCTAAAACCACATGTATAAAAGATATTTCTCCTACAAATCCTAATATTAGTTTCTGTGTGCATTCCTTATTAATCACTCTCAAAAAATTTATATTTAACGATCCATTTCAAAAGCTGATTGAGTTTGCAATGACGTGACATGGTTTTTTGTTCATGGATTTTCATTTATAATGGCCTAGCCTTTTGTTAAGTATTCAGAATTAAAAGAGAAGAAAAGCAGAACCTTAACGATAGAGCTTGTGGTAGCAGCTGTGTTGTGTTAATGGCTTGTAGAATTAGTTTAGATAAAATAAATGTTTAAGCTTATTTTTAATAATTACTTAAGGATTTTTGGAATTTTAATTATGCCAGTTAATTGAGCAAGTTAGCTAAATTGATGAATAATGATCTATGCAAACAGCATTTTACAGATGCAGTAAAGGAAGTTTAGCAGATCATGAAATAAATTAAAAATAAACAGAAAGGGTAGGAAGTCACTATCAGCACACTTGCAAGGTAAATATTTGAAATAAAGAAATAGAAAATTTAAAAGTGACTCAAAATGTAACAACGGGTAGAATTTTCAGGACACATAGACTGAAGCTGGTATTTCAACTCATCAGGAAAATGCCATCATAATCTAAGTAGTCAATGCAAGTCTAACCACAGAATCATACCAGGGCCATAATCAACTTCTGTGTCATGAGAATGCAAAACAAGATGCTGAATCTGAAGGTGATCAAAATTACCTTTGATCATGACTTAAATCAACAGGAGTATATATATGCCTCTAAAACTCAGTATAAGTTTTGAGTACACAAAGAGTACAAGAAAAATTATAATAATGAAGGTATTAAAGGGCTATCTGGAAAAACAAAAATTTAATCATGTTTTCTGAGTTTCTGAATTTTCTAAATACTTTTCAGTTTAGAAGTATTTTTGTCTTAAAAAATGCTTTAATTTCAGAAATATTCAGTTATAGATATGAAAATTTAAGAGAAATAATTCAATTGTAATGAAAAAGCATTTTGTGTCATATGAACTCTGGATATGATGCAAATGTGAGGTTTTACATAATTAAAGAAAAACTTCTGTTCATAAAGGGTTGTAAATTTGCTTCATAAATGCATATATGAAATAACAAAATAATGTTGTCTATGACAAAAAACCCAAGCCAAACAATGTAGCAAAATAAGTGGGGCAGGAGACTGCTAAAAATAGTCAGTGATGACCAGAGCTATTGTAATGTATAGAAAGACTCTCAAAAATACAAAAGCTGTCCTCTCACCAAAAATATTCACAAATATTTCAACAGAAAGGTTGCACAACTGTTATACTCTAAGAGCATACATGCAGCATTATTTGTAGCATAATAAAACTTCTGGTGCCAAGACATCCTTTGTTTCATTTGAATAGCAGGTGTAAGAGGTAAACTGGAGTGTGCTTTGGATGCCACATACCTTCTCAATTGTTAGTCCAGGTTTCTAAAAGATCTTTCCATTCATGTTGATGTTGCAAAAATACCCCAGATAAAAGAACATATTTTCATCCTCTCTTTTGTGTCTCCACCCAGCTCCAGCTCCTAGCACAACCTATTGTTTTATATCCACCCAATCAATCATTTTCTTGCCTTACAGCAACACATTCAGTTCAAATTTTTTGAGTATTTTTTGCACTGAGGAAAAGTTAACTGTCTAAACAAAAAATATGCATCACTTTCATATCATGTAGGTGCAGAATCAAGTACTGACTCAGAACATGTCAACATTGTTATCAATCACCAGTGACAGAGGGATATAACAGCACATTCCTGTGGTCATGAAAATAGAGGAAAAATTGTTTAGAGGAACATTTTTGTATTTTGCTCAAACATATGCTGAAAGAAAAGTGCAAAAAAACCCCTGGATTAGCTATTTCAAAACTCTTATCCTCAATGAGAAAGTATGAAAAAAAAAGAATATGAGGTAGTTCATGACAGAGTAAACAGATTTCTCTGCACATACATGTTACTGAATACTTGTATCCCATGATCTGATATTTGAACTTTTTTTCAGTCTTTTTAACAGGAAATGCGGGGGCGGGAGAAAAAAAATGGCCAGGAATGCATTTCTGAAAGAATCTTATTAGTGTAGAACACTAACTTTTTCAAGAGAAATTCAAATTTTCGAACAATGGAGCTCTGGAACAGCACTTTCAGTGTAACTAGAGTGAAAAAAAACCCCATATAATATTGAAGACAGTCTGACCAATTTCCAAAAAGAGCTCTAAACCAGCAGCTTCGTGGCAGAAAAGGGGTATACTGTGGCTCTTATGTTTTGTATAAGGGGCATACTGTGCCCCAAGGGAAATAATATGGAAGAGTCCATATTCTGTGCATATCGGTGTCCTCAGCAGGATGCAGAGATGCAGCTTGAGTCAGCAACGGGAGCAAGAAGATCAAATTTGCTGAGTTCCAGAGTTCATATGCATTCTACGTTATTAATTGTTCCCTAATAGATAATTTTCTTTTTAAAGCAGCCTCAGAACAACGTTCCTCCCTAGTTACTCTCTTTTTTCTCTGATCTGATGTCCTGGATCTTGACTGCTACATGATCTATTATCCATTTAAGTCCTCAGCGTTGCATTAATGAGAAAGGACATTACTTCTGTCCATGGAAACAAAAAGAGCTTCTGCTGTGAAAGCATTCTGAACATTTTTTGCTACATAATACTTTTGTCAGGATAAATGAGTTTTTTCTCCCCCCAAAAAAACCTCCAGTGCTTGTAGCTAGGCACATAACCAGCTTTACATAAGTATACTTTCATAACTATAGATCTAAAGGTATGATTTAGGCAAATTTACAAGAAGATAAAAACTGAAATTTAAGGTTTAGTAAATTCTTAGTGTCAAAGTATGCAAGATGTAAACAATTTCAGCTGCCTTTCAAGTCTTGGGGACAGGGAGAGTAAATTAATATGTAAATCTCTAAAGTTTGTCCTTAAAATAGATTGAAAGCGTGGAACTGGGCTCCACTGAAGGGGCTAGCAATTAAATGTAGAAAATGAAGTGATTCAAAGAAGAGAAGATGGTAAGAAGTTTTTTAAGTTGTTTTTTTTCTTCTTTTCTCTCTCAAGAACCTCATTTAACAACAGCAGACCATCTCCTGTTTGCTGCTTTAGTACAAAGTAGGGAAAGAAGCTAAAGAAGCCAAAGCTCCACAGTAAGGAAGGAAGAAAAAAACTCTTTGGGATAACTGTGCTCTTAAGGAAAAATTAGTCTGACAGAGAAAAGAAGAGGAAACTTTTTATGACATTTATAAAGCACAAAGACAGAAGAGGAAAGTGTGCACGGAGAAACAACATAAGAGAACCATATCTCCTGCTAGGACGAAGGTTCTTCGGCTTTTAAGGGCAATGACTAGGGGCAATAAATGCAAAAAAAGAATGTCCTCATCTCTGTAAAGAACTCAACCTGAGTCTTAACAGACACAAGAAGCATTGGAGGTTGCTTGCAGTCAGAGTCTTGTGTGTCACCAAAGAAGAAGATACAAGGAGTGGGTGGAGAAGGCTGGCAAATATGTGAGGAGTTTAAGTGGAGGAAGAGAAGCAAAACCTCCTTTTTGACTATTGGAGCATGAAGGCATGGTGGATTACTGATAGCATTTGTGAGCATTTGATGGAACTAGTGATGAACCAGATGGGCACAGATGACTTGATGCACTTCTTCACTTTCTCTATCACACCATCCTTGGATGATAGTGAGGACAGGAGCTGAAGAGTCTGACCTTCTTGTTCTCACTCTGCCTAGAACCATCTCCCCATGCCTTCCCTTTAACATGCCTGTACAAAGCACATTAAGTGATGATCAACAAAACCAGTACTGCTACTCTAAGCTGTGCTGTCTGGCCAGCTTAGTCACCTCTCAGCAACCTAGCCGAAGGTGGGACCCATGATAACCTGCAGGGCCTCACTTAAAGCAACATGTGATGCATGGCTCTTTTAAAATGTCTAGGTGACTCACACCCCAAATGGGTAATCAACATCTGCCATGAGGCAAAACCACTCAGACCCATACAGACTGAGAATCATGGATGCTTTCCTGGCCTCAATCCTGGCCAGTGGAGGGCTCGGATTCTTTGGTGTCAAGAGGACTGTGGTTATAAAGCTGCAATTTCCATGTAGCTTATCCAGGACTCTGAAAAGCTTGTAGGGCAAAGCAGTTATAACTTATTGGGATTCATAAACTGGTAAGAGACTTGTAAAGAATACCAGGTAGGAGCTTAAATTCCCTAGAAGACTCCAATGCACTTCTGACTGCTCTCCTGGGAAAAGGATGATACATGTTCCTCAACTGCTGATAAAACCTGGTCATGAGTGACTGATCTCAATCTTCACCCTTCAGACTCAGAGGGTCAGCATCACACTGCTCACTGACTTCCTAGATGTGAAATTTAGAGATTTCTGTGGGACAGCAAGCAAAGGGAGTCCATGACTATCACAGAATCACAGCCTGACTTGGAAAGGTCCCACAAGGATCATCCAAGTCCAACTCCTGGTCCTGCACTTTCCTGGGCAGTCTGTTCCAGAGCCCAACCACCTTCTGGGTAAAGAGCCTTTTCCTAATATCCAGACCAAACCTCCCCCGACAAAGATTCATGCTCTTCCCTCAGGTCCTGTCATAGGTCACCTTGTGTGGAAACCATGAGATCTTTCAGTCTGCTCTTTTCCCATACCCTCTTGTTCACACCCTCTTCTCTGAGTATGATATACCCCAGTGGTCACACTGCAGGTGTTTTTGTGGACAATACATTCTATATGCAGCAGTGTAGTCCCAGCTGGCTCAAATAGACTACGCATCTTTTTTCTCCCCTCACATCTTTCCACAAAAAAGTATAATACAACATCAGAGCTTGCTGGTGAAAATGGCAACTGGCCTCGTGGAAGAGGTGATGACATTTAGAACTATTCTTTCTCATTTGGCATGAATTTGAAGTAATAAAGTACCTTTCTTTCTAGAAATTACTTTCTTTAGGCCTTGATACAGTCTACGGAAATAAAATTTCTGAATGACATAGCAGTTTTGAACCCAGATGTATATAATATATCTTGGAGTGAGAAGAGGCTATTTTGAGTCTAACTGAATCCCCTGCATTGTATATTTCTTATATATTTTGCAGGTTTGGAGGGTTTTGGAGGAGGATTCTTCCATCCTTCCCTTCCTCCCCTCAATATTCATCTCAAGAGATCCATTTGATACTTAGGATGCTTTTAAGGAATTTACCCAATCTTGATCTAAACAATTCAAATTGTGGAACCCCATTCCATTTCTAAGGAAAGCTATTCATCAGTTAATGAACCTTTTTATTAAAAAAATTGCAGTCAATTTTCATTTTTAAAAAATCTATGATATTTTCTTTTCAAAATAGATCCTGCTTTGTTTGATTTGGGGACTTTTTTCTGTAAGATGGAAGTGGACTTTATACCAAAAAAATTATTCTTCATGTAACTATGCTATGACCAAGATAAAATAACATTTTAACTTACTCTTTGGTAAACAAAATCAATTGAAGTTTCTTGAGTCTCTCATTAAAAAGTATGTTTTCCTGACCTTAAATCATTACTGTAGCTTTGTTCTGAATAATTTATTTTGTTACTATCCTTTTTAAAGTTTATGCAATTTTGTGGTAAGGGTCTCATTAATCCCATATTTATTACATCTTTACTCCCAGTCAATATTACTTTTGCTATATTTTGGTACAGTTGCTTCTGGCAACAGGTCAGAACTCAGCCAGAGATCTGAAGAGTGCAGAGACTAGCTACTCTTTGCCCCATCTTAAAAAAGTAATTTGTTATTTTGGAGTTATATTTTTTTAGTCCTTTTTAGTTAAGAAAATTGTAACAAATATAGAAGTAGGAAAACAAATAAGAGTATGCCAAGTCTTCTTTGCCTTGCTACTTGTTAAAGACCAGTCTGACTGAAGTGAAAATATTGCTTTTTTGACCCATAGGCATTTCAATCTTCTCTTGAAAAGATATACTAAAAATTTAAATCACAATTTCTTCACCCACCTTTACTCTTATGAAAGTTCAGTACTCTCATCATAGCAGCACTACACTAACAACACAAAACTCTGAGCAATTAAAGGCACTATCTTTCAAAGCCAATTTCCATTTTTTTGTGTCATTGTGGAAAAATTAATGAAACATCATTAAGTATAACATGGCAGAGGAGCACAGTGATGAAAACAAAGGGTTTTCCTTGAGCAACAGTCCATACCCTGGCAAGAAACATTTAACTGCTTTTTGTGCAGAGTACAAAACTGGGATTTTTTGCTTTATATCAAGAATGTCAAAAAGATTAAAAACTTGATTTGACCCAAGACCTTGAGCAAAAAAAGAGTCTCATTTATTCTGTTTTTCCTGGTGTTTCTTTGGCCTTCTGTTCTGCCTCTGGGCACTGAGCAAAAATAAAAGAGACTTGTCCACCTGTGTGTCAGTGCTGGCATATGAATGACAACAATGACCAGAAAATACACAACAGCGTCTGAGTCGTTTGTTCTTTTAAAGCCCCACATGACTTTCACCAAGGAATATAGGACATGGTATCTTGATATAAATCATAGAAGGATATATATACAATGAGTATTAAAGTGTAGTTTATTGCTATTTTAGTTCTTAGGAAAAAAAAAACCAAACAATCACTTTTAACTTACTATTCTGACTGACACTCTTCTGTATGACCTGAGTTTTTGCTTAGTAGGAGCCCTGTATGCTACAGCTTTCTACTGCTGATAGATAAAAAATAATTACACAAGATAGTATACAACTTATCAGTGTAGTCTTATTCCAGAATAAGCACCAGATTTTTCATGTAGATGTTCCATCCTTTTCCTTAATTAAAAGGAAAAAATATTGAGACTGATGAGATAGATGACCTGCAAAAATATTAATTTATGTTTTAGCAAAGGACATGGATAGTCTGACCGAGAGGTATGAAAATATAATTTGTCAGCCAAGTGAAATCTAGCTACACCTAAGCAAACTATTTACCCTTTGGATTATATTTGTAGTTAATAGCATTACAGTTGGGGAATCATAAGTCCTTCACAGATCTTTGTGATCCCACAACACGTGTCCAGCTCCAACTATCATGAGATCCCTGTGCAATTTACAATTTTCCATGGATATTCTTTAAAATATGACAGAGATATTTATGTAGATAAACACATAGAGGCATCTCTATGAATCTAAAGAAGAGTGTATTGTGTGGCTTTCATAATTATTGTTTAGATGTCTAACACTTTCTAATTAGTGACAAAGAAGAAATAAAACAGTAAAAAATATATAAATATGTATATCTGCAATGTGTAATGTATAATATTAGAAATTGTAGAACCATGACTAATAACAGGACAATAATAAAACAAGATAAAATACAATTCTGTATTTTATTATGTTGCAGCATATAACAGAATACATAAGAATCCATAATTGCTTCTCAGAGTAATTCTAATGAAGTGAAAGACATGGGTGAAAATAACTTTTTTAATTAATCGAATATTGTCTCATTATCAGGCTTTTTTTCAGCCTCTTTAGTGATGGAGAGCTTACCCCTGAAAGGAGGCCACTGAAACAAGGATATATTACTATATAGATGTATTATACTAAATGACAATTTTTGTTAGGTTCAGAATTATGCAAAGCTCACAGTAAAATATTCATTTGAAATCAGAACTGTTAAAATTTGACACATTCAATATCTGGCATTAAATAGATCCTCAATTAGGTATTTTTAGGCACAAATAAAGATCATATATCTCCTTGTGCTGAGGAATTGTTCTAAGTATTGTAAGAATAACATTTAACTCCATAAACATAAATAATAAACAACAACAAAAATAATAAACATAATAAGCACAAAAGCACTTTGTTCTCCAAAAGACCTTAAAAGGGAAAATGATACTGTAGCTAGTGTTTTGCTGTAAGAGGGAAAAGCTGAAAGACAGTAGCAGTTTTATCCCCTTATCATTGCATCTAGTGGGACAAGGTAAGATGAGGTGAAGACAAAACTTGGAATCACTTCATGAGTATTTCAGTGAGTATTGTTATCAACAGTACATCTGTGAATGAACCACAGATTTTACAAATCACTGTGGAAGGCGATACGTGATACCTCAGTTGTCTAAATAAAATTATGGTTACATTTAATGGAATTCTTCCAAAGTAGTTTGTGCTCAGAATGGCAAATGGTAACTACAGTTCTTGGATATTTTATGGGAAAATCCTTGAGCAGCTCAAATAAGCAGGAATTCAGGCATTGATCTCAGCTGAGTTTGGACAAACTTTTAAATATTTCAAGATAAAAAAAGGCAGTGACATCCCTATAAATAAAAATGTTTTCTAATAGACCACTATTAAGGTTCAGAATGAAAACACATTGTCAAAATAACTGTGTAATATAGAGAAGACATCATGGAGTTTGTAGAAGACTAAGAAATCATCATGGGTGAGGCACAATGTTAGAAAATAGTAGGATATGAGAGGCAATGTGGGAGTTGTCTGCCAACAAACTGGAGAAAGAGAAAAAATGTGTTCTATTTTAGTTTATGTGAACAAACATTAAAAAATCATGAGGTACATACATTAAAGGAGACCCATAAGGAAAATTGCAACAAACCCTATGTATTTTTGTTTAAAATGGAAATAATAATAAAAAAGGCTCAATTTTTTCATAAAATATTTAGTTAGTGGGATTTCTGCCAGTTACCTCTGTTTTGAACAATTGTTAGGAAACCCTGATTTGATGGAAGAGCAGAATACCAATCCAAGATCCACTTTCAAGTCTTATTGCTTGCCACATCAGAGAATAAATTAGATTCATAGTTACACCCATACAAACTAAAATTAAAGCACAATCGAATGAAATAAAACTATCACAATTTCTTTACCTCACAGAATTTTGTAGAAGGCATTCCCTGATACCTTAAACATTTAATCTTATCTGTAGTTACAACTGAGGCTGTAGTCTCATACATTTTCATGTAAATCTTATTTTTATTACATCGTTAGGAAAGTCTGCGAAATATGGTGAACTGCCATCCTCATATAAATGTTTCTTTTGGTGTCATTCTATTATTAACAGAGATTTTGTTACAGAAATCCAGCCAGACTTGAACTGAAGGCTCTAGACACAAAATTAATCCTACAGAGAAATGCATACTACATATAGGTATATATGTATTATGGAATGCATAAGGTTATACATAAGGTTAAAAGGAGAAATATTCTTAAATTCTTATTATTGGATAATATTCTTAAAAATGTATGGTTTCTATGTTCCAATCAACGCCTATGAATCCACACAGGCACATATGCACAAATTGGAGGGCTATTGTCTATGAATGCAACATGTTGGAAAACAGAAAAAAGTGTATTACAAGACAGGTGCTGCCACCAGACCTGTAAAGTCTCATCCAGTGAAGCAGGACTTTGCACAAATTATCAGATTTCCCGGAACATTTCTTTCTGCGTCTGATCTCTATTGTGTTTCTGCTCAGAAATTCAAATGCATGTATCTTAACCTTGGCTGCCCCAGTACCATTTCAAGGACTGGTTCATTAAGGAGGATGAGAATATGCCTTTTCTCACGTAGCAGATTCTTGCAGTTTGAGTAGTCATTTATACAAGTGTATCTTTCTGTGCTTTGGCACTTCAGCGTGACTGAATAGTCAGAGAAGTAGATTTCATGTATTAAAAGGAGTCTTTGATACCATGCAGGAGGAATAGTGATAGTCTTTACAGTAACATTTGAGGAAAGACAATTTTTTTCCCAGATCACAGAAGATCGGGAAGTTAGGGGAAAAATACAGTAAAACACTTGAAAAGGCAACAGTATCTTTAAGTAGTGTAGGAATCAGCTTGATACCACATGGTAGCTTCAAATAAAATTGTTGATTGTACTTAAAAATAATATGATCTGAAGCAAAGCATTCCCAAAATCCATACAAAACTTCAAAAAAACCCAAAACAAACCAAACAAAATAACCAAAACCAAACCAAATGAAAAACCCCACAAACTAGCAGCATACAACAATCAAAGAAGTTTGAAACAGACAAATGTGTCCTTACAGTAGATTTCATTCTTTTAAAAGGAAAAAAAAATGCTTTCAACAAGAGGTGCTGTCTCCTGTCTCAATTATCCTTGGAAGTTGAAAAGAATGATTCTAGACATAGAATTACTTAAATATCTCATAGTCTCTGGTATCCTATCACTGTGCCTTCTACCATCATCTAAATGCCATCTACCAAGACATTTCAAGGAACTGTGTGAACACAGAAAAAGGGATGCAGGGTAACTTAGAAAATGAGACAAAATGTTTATTTTTGATACAGTATTAGAAAGTAAAGATTAATTAGTATTTGTCAGGCTCTGTCAGATTCCAGGAGTAATTCTAGAAAAATTCAGTATGCAGCCTTTTGTTGTAGTTATTCATATGCAGAATTAAACACTCTCTCAGTTAAATAACCTTTTTGCAACTCCAGTAGTGCTTGGAATTAATACCCCCATGCAAATCTGGTGATTTCTCATGCAAGGCTGTGTGCTGCAATAATACATACTTGCTGTAGTTTGGACCAAGTATCTGTGTATTTGAAATTATCACAGTTATCCAAACACAAATCCTCACAGTAACTTTGATGAAAATATTTTTTCAAATGTATTTTAAATTATATGTAAGTATAAATACCTTTTATTGGTTCAGTTTTTCAGTTTCATTGCTTTTGTTCAGATTTGCCAATCTATCTTTCGTTTAAGTGTAAGCCAATCTCAGCACCTTATAGCAAAATTGGCTAAACTGTGGCTCATGAGTGGTCCATGCGATTTCCTGAGCAGTTCTTGTTCATCTTTCAAAGTAAAATTCAGAGCAAATTTATTTAGCTTGCTTTACCCACCAGCTCCCCATTATAAAACATGCCAACACTTTATTGGGTTTGGATAAGAAATTTAAATTGTATTTCAGGAACTGTGGGGCCTGGATGCTCACTTAAGCAGGGTTGTCAAGGCTTTCAGCTTTATAGTCAGGACTTATAAACCTGTAAGTGTTGGCCTGAGGAAAGAGTAATGTCTCTGTCATAAGGTGCTAGTCACATACTGGGTCTTTCGTGTGTACAATATTGTAACGGAGAACTTACTCAGCAGACAGTAAAACAATTAAGGTCCCATCATTTTATATTTTCAGTGCTATACACCAGGTGAGAGGCAACTATTAATATTAATTCCACAGTTAAACAGCTAATATTTGGATATCATCCCAATATAATCCCATTGTTTTCAGTAGAGCTACATAATTCAAACTGATTTATCATGCTACATACATAAGAACAGAATTCGCACTTCTTAGACTCCATGTAAACACTTTTCCAGTGAAAACTGATGCTCTGATACTTATTCACAAGATGATTCAAGTGTCAGACATATGGCAGAATGAGGTTCTTTGACTAACAGTAAAATTGCATTCATTAGTGTTAATGTTAATATTTTGCCACTAAGCACTGAGGTAATTCATCATGTGACCATTGGTCTAAGATGGTAATTTACATTAACTAAATGAAACTTCATGGGTGAGAAAAAGGATGCAATGGAAGAAATTCCCTCATGCATCACATGGTTTCTAGAGATTAGTTGATATAGTATTAACAAAACATAAAGCAAAATGAATATATTGTTTTTGTAAACTGCAATTATTTTCTTGCTGCTATCTAGGTTATATTACAGAAGTCCAAATTCTAATTTTATAAATTATAAACCATTCATAAACTGTAGATATTTATTAACATATTTACCATTGTGTCGTATATTTTAATTTTATTCACTAATTCTTTTAGACCCTACCCCATTTCTTTTTTTGGGTCAGCAAAAGAAAATAAGGATATAACAGAATAAAAGAATTTTTCTGTGATTTCTTGAGACAAATCCAAATAAAAACTTGAACATTTTTGTAAGCATATGACTGCAGTGAGATAAATTTTAACCAGTAGTAGCCATTTTATTTCCTTTCAAAGTGTGATTTATCACAGAACCTACTGCTTGGTAAAGGGAATTAGCACAGGGAACATTTTTTGAAAATGTAAAGAAAACAAGAGAATACTTTGGTAACAGTGCTAACATATATTCAGAAAAGATAGCGTATTGTCAGGGTAGGTAATATGTGAATTCAGTTGTACATTTGTTTTTCAACTTCACCCTCATCACCTCCAGTCAACAATTCTCTCCTACAATCCTTCAAACTGTGAAATACTTCTTAGCTCTTTTGAATTCTTAGCTCTTTTGACTTCTTAGCTCTTTTGACTTAAATGGGGTTAAATGGGGCTGGCAACCTGGAGTTCCTCATGGCTCCATTGGACCAGTTCTCTTCAAAACCTTCATAAACAACTTGGATGCATGACTTGAAGATAGAGTAAGTAAGCAAGTTTGCTGACAATAGTAAACAGACCTCATTGCAGTCTACAATTTTCTCATGAGTGAAAGCAGGTGGGAAGGCACTGATTTCTTCACTGTGGAGACCAGTGACAGGACCCAAGGGAATGGCATGAACCTCTGTCTGAAGATGTTTAGGCTGGATATTACAAAAAGATTCTTTACCTAGAGGGTGGTTGGACAGTGGGACAGATTCCCTGGAGAAGTGGTCTGTTCAGAAGCCTGATGGAGTTCAAGAAGCATTTGGACTACACTCTCAGGCAGTAATGATGTGATTTTTGGAAAGGCCAGAAGGTGAACTTTAGGATCTTTATTGGTCCCTTCCAGCTCAGGATATTTTATGAGTCTATGATATGGCAAGCAACATCATACAATGTTTCTTAATATTTTACTAAGAGATTACTTATAAGTAACTCAAAGGAACACATAAACCTGGAAGGTGTCATCAACATGAGAGACCACTTCTAATACAGATATAGGAGAGAAGTGAAGAGAGAAAATGTAGAGAAAGCATACAAAATACATATGGAAATTAAGAACTGTGAAAAAAGTAGTCTTTATGGTTGTTTTCAGGGGATAAAATCCATGTTGTTTTTATCTTCATCTAATAAATATATATATTGTTTAAATGCTCCATGCTCTAAAAATCTTTCCTGCTGTTCTGTTCTCTCTAACTCTATACTCATTAACACCAGAAACGGTCTCCTAAATTGTACTCCAGGATTATTCAGGGTCATTTTGCACAGACTTTTATGCTTATGCTATCAACAGGCTTGGACAGATCTTCTTCCACCTCTCAGACACAGGGCTTTCCTAATCTTTTGAGAGATGAGATCAAATCCACTTAGTTTGTTGAGCAACATTCATTTCCAAACCAAAACATGTTAATTAAAAACTTTAAGAGGTCTGACAGGAGACTGTCATTCATAGGCAAGGACAACACAACCTGAAGGCTGAACATCTCTTTAATATTTAAGCAAAATATTGTCTCTTTGAGAAATACAAACATCATGAGGCTCATTTGTCTTTCACTGACAGTATTTATCCTTGAACTGGATTTATCCAATGTATTTTGAGCCAAAGATTGCACAATGTCCTTATCCAAAATCAATCTGACACCACCCACAGTGTACAGACAGGGGGTTACATCCTTCAAACTTCTTTCATGTAGAAATGGCATTTTAGTCAATAGGAGTTCAGGACATAGCCTGTGACTTTCAGAAATACTGTGCCCTGTCCCACTTACGGGCCCACCTGTGGCCAGATATATAGCATGACTTCTGACATGATAAAATCTTCACATTGACCAAGGTTTTGCTTTTGTGAACATTATTATAGTGTACATTGAGACAAGTTATTTCTCAAGCAATTTGCTTTTCCACTTGCCCTCTTCTAGTAATAATTCTTACAAAGAATTAAAGCACTATTTTGGAATACGTGTCAGAAAATTCAACTTGTGTTTCTGCACATTGCTATGTAACCAGTAGAAAGAAATAGAACATGTTCTCGCTCATGTCTTGTGCTTTCTAGTCCTCTGTGATACATAATACACTGAAATTAATATCCACAGTGTAAGAAATGATAAGCAGACAGGTTTGAGGAAAACATGCCTTGATAATAATATCACTTTGTAAACTGGAACTTTGACGCTGAAGTTCATAGACTTGTGACAGCACAGAAGATCAGTTCAAGGCATGGCACATTTTACTTCTATCTTAGTCCTATAATCAAAGCTTTTTACTCTAAAACATTATATTGACCCTCCGTGTAAAAGGGAAGTTTCACTTACAGTCTACAATACTGACATTTGGTTTCCAGAAACATGTTGTAATCCAGAATATATATCATGGCTAGGCTTCGCAAATGAAGATTTGGAAAGGGCACTACCCACACTTGCTGCAAGTGTGCTGGTGGCTAAAAAGGCCGATGCAGGATATGCAAGTCCAGTTGCAAAAGGCACAGCAGAAAGTCTCCTTAGGCGATATTGGTGATGAATATTTTTTTCTACGTTGTCTTTTTTTTCCTTGAGACTGATTCTGTGTGTGTTCTCAAAGGAAGCAGGAGAATTATGAATGGTGTGTCTCCATATCTTCCAATTGGTAGTCAGTATGGCCAAGCCTGAGGTATTGTTTCAACGAGTCCCTGTATTTCTTCTCTTCAGAGCTCCTCTCTTGTGGCAGCCAGTGGCAAGTTCACCATAGAGCACAATCTTCGGGAGGCGGTGATCCTCCATCCTGGAGACGTGCCCTGCCCAGCACATCTGCATTCTCATCAGCATGGCCTCAGTACTGGTGACCCCTGCCTGTTCAAGAACAGACACATTAGTCACGTCATCAGTCCAGTGTATGTTTAGGATTGAACAGAGGCAGCACTAATCGAAGCGTTCAATGAGTCGTGGGTGGTGGCCATAGATGACCCAGGATTCAGATCCATATAAAAGAGTAAACAGTACAACGGCTCTGTAGACACTGATCTTTGTACTTTTCTTCAGGTGTTTATTGGACCAGACTCTTTTATGGAGT
>JAOXXN010000364.1:33788434-33803223 GCA_026770055.1 Myrmophylax atrothorax
CTTAATGATGCCTAGCACCTCTGGAGAACATTTAGGAAGCCTGGTTCAACAGGCAGAGAAACACACATTAAGTCACAGACAGCAAGCCCTTGTACAAATCGTAATTCACTGTGAGCTTTTCAGATAAAGTAATTGATCCATAAAAATTTATAACAGTTTTAGGAAGTGTATCAATATGCAGAAAACACTTGAAATTAAAATTTCCTGGAGTAAAAGTAAAGTAATACAATCAATTAATGTACTTGAATCTGGTCCTTGCATCTTGCCTTGCCTTCATTTGGTGTGATGAATGACACTGCATTTGCTGAATATTCTGGGGTAGATGTTTTCCTCCTTGAAGAACATAGGGTAGTTATCATGTGTTGGCCAAAGCTACATGCAGCCTATTTAATGTGATTCATACCATATTGTCTTGCTTATTACAGCAGTAAATATGATCCCTGTATTTATTACCCTTTTTCCTAGATGAAACTAGGATGGCTGTTATGCAGCTGTTGCACAATGCTCTGCACCTAAAATAAGTAAATAAATAAATCTGTCAAATATACTGCTAAGTTCTTCAACTCCAAGGAATTTTATCTATGACCCTTACTTTGTTCTGTGGGTAATTCCAACCTAAATTGTACCTTTTAATCTACAGTCATATGTAGCACATGCAGCCATGGCAGCTAGCTCACAGCAACAGAATAATCCCACTCAGCACAGTGCAACATGATGAAAAGAACTGCTGTATTTCCCATAAGCAGCCAGACAATGCTCTTCTTAATACCAAAACTGGTTTGTTTTTCACTAACTTAGCTGTCATTGAATTATTTTGCTTTGCTCATTGCAGACTGTGCAAGTTCTTAAAAAAAATCAATGCATATACGGAGATGAATAACAATGATACAGAGATGTGGTGGAAATTAGTTTGCTGAATAACTGCCTCTTAGGAATTTGTGACTAAACAGGATGAATTGGCAGGGCATTTAACCTCTTTCTCTGAGTTTCCTGTACAGAGCAGGGATAATGGTAGAGTCACTGTATGGTTTTCTTTTATTAATGATTCCAGAATGTTTTAAAAGCTCAAAATAAAAAAAAAGTTACCAATATAACATATAATAATTATGACTCATTTCAGGGTCAGGTTAGGTCGTTTGAAGATTTCTCGTAATTTTATGACCAATCTGTAGCAAATTACTGGTGAACGAAAGGAAAAAAAAGTATTAGTAGCTTGAGCACTTTTTTTTGCCTCAGAGTAGGAAAACTGAGGATTCTCTTTTTTCACTACTCTTAAAGAAAATTCTATTGAGGAACTATTCTGGTGTCATATATTCTCATGATTTCATGATTTACAGTCTACCTTTCAGCAACACTCATTATATTATTTTATATCCAAACAGTAATCCAGCTCTATCCATTTTAATAGACATTCAACTCAGACTATAAAGTTAATTAACTTTTACAATACTTAGAAATTAGTTTAGCTATTCTTAGACCTTGAAATCGGAGACATTACCCAAGTCAAATTATTTTACAGGCAGTTTGGTTAATAGGGCTATAATTGAGCCATAACAGTCTCTCTGGGCTTGGGCCAAGGTAAGCATTTTAAATATGCCTCCTTCCTCTGTTAATAGCTGACTCAGAACTTTGGAAGAAAAAAGTATCCCTCGAACTTAGAGAAGCAAAGACATGACAGTGAGAGTTTGGACTGATTTATTTTGCAATGTTCTTGTACTTTTCTGTGGCCTTGATGGAAAATTTTACAGTAAGTAAGTTCCATCAATTTGAGAGACTGCCTTTTGTGAATTAAAACCATATTACATTTCTGATAGTAACTCCTAAATTTCTGAAGATGTCTGCTTCATTATTTGCTGTTTTCAGGTGTTACATCTAGGAAATGATAAATTATAAGGACAGGAGGTAATGGGCACAAATTAAAAGACCTTGAAATTCCATATGATAAGAAAAACACTTTTACTGTGAGGGTTATCAAACAGCTTGTCCAGAGAGATTGTGGAATCTTTACCCTTGAAGATATTCAAAGTCTGACTGGACATAGTCCTCAATAAACTGTTTTAGCTGCTCCTACTTGACTAGGTGACCTCAAGAAATGCATTTCAACTTCAGACGATCCTCTGCTAAAAACATGATTGGACTATTTTTATTTAAAAATAATTATAAGACTGTATTTTCAAATAACTGAATAATGGGATGGGGAAAAAATAATACTGAAACAAAGAAGAAACACAGAAACTCTGTGCCTGAAATTGCCATTTTTAATTTAGGGCTGTATTTCTCATATATAAAGGTAGGCAAACTCCACTAAGAACAGGCATGTGGTATCTGGATATGTGCACACAGTATTTCAGAAACATGCAGAGTTGTCCAATACTGCTATTGCTTGGGTGTGAATTGACACTGCAGTGCCAGGTTTAAGCCAACTTTGACATTCTCATCTTTATATTCAGAATGTAAAAGGAAGAGAAAGTACTGAGCCTGAGCCAGTCTTTCACATGATCTCAAGCAGAGGTGTGCCTGCATGTATTGCCCATGGTGAGGTCTTTGGTTACAGACAAGGCTGCAGGGGTGGCCTCTGGGAGAAGATACTGGAGCAATCCACTCCTGAAGGACTGCAGCCTTTGGGAAAAGACTCATGATAAAGCAGTTCTTGAAAAACTGTAGTATATGCGAAGGACACACATTGGAGAAATCTGAGAACTTTATCCCATGGGATTAATTTTGTTCATACACATATAGCCCACCACCACCTGTCCAGTAACAAGAAGACAGAGTCAAAGAACACAGAGGCCTGCCCACTCCCTCTTGGGTGACCTTCTGTGGGACATGAGTGGGAAGAACCTTTTAGTTGCCCATAAAAAGAACAAGCCCCAAAAAAGAGCACTCTTCATGTATGGCTTTGGATTTTTGTAATATAAATACTTTCTTACTTGAAAATGGAACATAACCACTCAAAGCATTTTTGCAAGCCACAACAGGTACTGCAGGAGGAATTTGCCATGGCTGCACACCTAATCAACTTGTTTCAACCTCATTTTGTTCAGATGGCCTAGGTAACCTTAAAAACACTGACTTCAAATGTTAATCAACAAGGAAGATCATTCTTGTTTGTTAGGTTTCTTAGGATTATCATCATCATCATTACCTCTGTATATGTAATCCAAGGTGTTTATGAATTTTACTAAATAAAGAGATATTTTTATTCTGAATGAATTTATCTTTTTAATGTTCTTAAAAATGTCTCTCAAGGTAGTGGTAATATTATCTAAAACTAACACATCTAAATAGCATCTAAACTGCCTTAATTTTTCATATTCTGAAGAACATATCTTCACAAATATTTCCATTTGTTTGATAAAACTTTTATTTGATAAAACTGTTGTCAGCTGCTGCTTTTGAACATTCCAATATCATTGCAGGTACTCCTACAAAATATTATAAAAAACCCAACAGAAAACCTAATTTTTTCCCTTGCGTCTCAAATTTCAGGGAAAACAAGTCTGACTGTACTATGACCTCCAGACTGAGATAATGTATGACAAGCTGGGAGTCAAGGTGATTTAACTTCTTTTATATAAAGATAAAGGTCAATATTTATTTCCTGGGTTTTTAAAATAAGTTTTCCACACAAAACCCCTCCAAATTAAAAAGATAAAGTCCATAAAGTGCAAGGAAAACATTTTGGTAAGCTGAGAGACAAGCTAGGAGTTGTCACTACCAAGAAAAAACAGAAAATGAGGATTTGTTTATTTGATTGCTGGGTTTTTTTAAAGAAAACAAACAATTTTTTTTTATTTGAATCTCTTTGAATGTGCTTGAAATTATTGTAATTAAACTGTAATTAGAAATATCAGGCAGAATTAGAACTGAGGTGTGTTAGATGTTGTCCCAAAATAGCAAAGAAATTTGTGAAATTTCTAAAATTTCCATTTCAAATAGAGGTGTAGGAGCTGAGTTTGTTTATGCATCTCTTATGATCTCCTTTTTCTCGCATTTGTACCCCTGAAATGTCACTCATATGAATTTTCACATGAAGCAGGGATTAAATGATGGACAATTAACTGATGAAGAATATTGTAATGTAACAGACAGACATATAACCAGTTCAGCTTCTGAAAGAGGACAAATTCAAATCAAAATGACAATACTCATCTGGGAATTACTCTCAACAGTAATGAATTCTTTATTCTGTTAGTTCTTTACATCTATTTGCAACCTCTTTCTGAAAGCTGTTCTACATCTCAGGCATCATAGGGAATCCATTTCAGCAGCACCTGTTAAGCAGAAGGTCTCACAAGAGCAACTCATAATTTTTTCCAGTCTAACAGAGTAAGAATATACAGATACCATGTATTTTAAATTTGCAAGAGAAGTGATTGCTTAGCTATACTTGAAAAATGAACAAAAACCAAAAACCCACAAACAAACAAACAACAAACCACAAACCAAAACAAACCACAAAAACTCTTGATATAAGTCATGGAATAGCGAACATAAGGGAAGATTAAGAAGTGATACTAAGGTGAAGAATGAAGAAAAAGCTTAAGAAGAAATAAAATATTTAATGGAATTGTGGAGTGCCTGGCAACCTCCTCTCCTGGTCAACTGTAGCACTGTGGTCAGCATAGATCTTGTATCAAAAGCAGTGTGGCCAGCAAGTTGAGGGAGCTGGATTCTTCCTTTCTACTCTGTTCTCATGGGAACTCACTGGGAATACTGTACACAGTTTTGATGCCCCCAACATAAAAATGACACTGCTCTGTTAGAGAAAGTCCAGAGGGGGGCCAGCAAGCTGATAAGGGGACCAGACCACCTCCCCTATCAGGATAGGCTGAGAAAATTTTGGCTCCAGCCTGTAGAAGAAAATGTTGCAAGGAGACCTCATGGCAACCTTCCAGTATCTGTAGGGGATCTGTAAGGATACTGGAGAGGGATCCTACATCCAAAACTGTAGTGATAAGATGGTTAGCACAGGGGCATGGCTTGAAACTAAAAGACAGTAGGGTTAAGTTAGATGTTAGGAAGAAATTCTTCACTGTGAGGGTGGTGAGGAACAGGTTGCCCAGAGAAGTTTTGGATGCCCCATCCTTGACAATGTTAAATACCAGATTGGACAGGGCTTTGAGCAACCTGGTCTAGGGGGAGGTGTCCCTGACCATGGCAGGGATATTGGAACTAGATAATCTTTAAGGTCCCTTCCACCCCAAACCCTTCTATGATTCTGTGATTGCTCTGTTCTCCATGACTTTTCTGACACAGTTGATTGTGGTCAAAGTATTTCCCACTGATCATTCACACATTCTGTCCCGATTTTGCATATGGCAACATAATTTGAAAAAGGGGATTTAAGGAAAGAGCAGGAAAACAAAAAGTGCAGCCCTAGTATTGACATTATGGACCCAGCAAGATTGAAAAGGATCATTAGTGGTTGTTTCTATTTGACTGACCACAGCCTGTTGCTGGCTGGTTTTATCTACAGAACAAACAAAGGAATTTTAAAAGTAAGAGATGCTTTGTGTTGCTCTTAACTCCAGCATGACCTAAGATTTCAGCTGTAAGGCTTTTGTTCAAACTTGTTTGTCCTCTAGGACCAAAGACTACAAAACACAAACATAGGGCCCCCAAGGCAAGCTGAAGTGAAGAATATGGGCAGGACAGACTCCTGCCCTTGAGGGAAATAAGTAAAACATCGCAGTCAGATTTTAAAGCTAAACCCTTAGGGTAAAGTCACATGATACATGGAAAAAGAAATGGAAAAAATGCTTTTCCCTAAAAGCTTAGCATTTCTAGACACTCAGAATTACAGAGACTATGCTGCAGTGGTTTTGCAGGACTATGTGGCTGCCATTTAAAATAAGTATGCTTTGAAAACATATATTTGAATTTTCTTTATATAAATCTTAGATTACAGGCTTTCCTTATGTCTTTTTTATATTTTCTTTGAAAAACATCAGCAAAACAATTTCACATTAAATGACTGTGTTCCTATTTCAGTTCTTATATATCACTTGGTCAATACTGTCAAGAAATATTCATTATTTGTTCTTCATTTTGGATCATCGGTACTAAACTCCTCTCTAAACAAATCAAAATTATTGTACTAAAGACCATGATTTATCATGTAGATTTTCCTTCTTACATGATCACAGTTATGTTTTAGATGACTTATCCATGTATAGGACTTTGTAGTAACAATCAATTGAAAATGCTTTTTGAGGTTTAAAGTTTACAAGTTTATGCTCCTATTTTCCCATTTCTTGTTGCTTTATATTACTAAACGCCTTTCAGATTTACTATGCTTCATCAGTAAGAAAGGTCTT
Source organism: Myrmophylax atrothorax (assembly GCA_026770055.1). NCBI lineage: Eukaryota > Metazoa > Chordata > Aves > Passeriformes > Thamnophilidae > Myrmophylax > Myrmophylax atrothorax. Next base: position 33,794,755 of record JAOXXN010000364.1, read on the forward strand.
ATAACAGTCTCAGAATTTCTTGCTCAATATTACTACTTGTAAAAATTATGCTGGTCTGAGAGTGATAGCTTTTTCATTCTACAAACAACTTCCTTTAAACAAGACAAAAAAAAGTGTTTATTTTTTTCTGAGATTGTAGTAAGGACAAGACTTAATTATGTATGCATTGTTTGCAACTAAACTTTTAAAGAAAAAATATCTTATAACCTTTTTTAAATGATTGTGTGGGCTTCCTCACAATGTACCCGTACTGGGAAATGATAATTTATATTTGCCTAATGGGAAATTTTAAGATTTTTCTGCACACCATTTGTTCATCACTATAAAAAGTCCTAAAGTGCTGGAAAAGAATTCAGAACAACTTTGATGGCAAAGGGTTATGCAAAACCTATTTTAGATCAGAACAAACTTTATTATTGAAAATAATGAGCCCTTTACTGTAACACAGCTCATTATGGTTGATAAAGAAGTGGTAAAATCCTTCAGGTATACTACTGGAAATTCTTTTCTCTAAAGACACCTTTCAGATTTTGAAATAGAAAATAAGCTGCCAGTGAGAGACTCAGAAGTGAGAAAAAAGAAAAGAAGTCCCTTGACTTACACCTTCGTCAAGCCATGGGAAACATACTGACATGATGCAATTTGACCACTCTATATTAAAAATATAAGTGCTGCTGTAAAATATTTTAACAAAGTAGATCTGGTTTGGGTTTTGTTTTTTTGTTTTTGTTTTTTAATAACAATTTACTTTCTATTAATTTTCACAGACACCAGGAATTAGACACACTTCAGAGAACTAAACAGACTTATCAGGAATTTTGTCCAAACTTCTCAATAAAAAAATCATGTCTAAGTACTGCCATCACATCCAGAACATAATTATATGCCTACTGATTTTGAAATTTAGTATGATTGTTATAAAAGCTGCTATTTTGACATGTCCCTTCCTAGACATTGCAGTAACTGGAAGACAGGTACAGGAAGGCAATGTAAGATTTCTGGCTTTATATGTCAAGGTACTGCAATGATTATTTGGTAATAATCAATAAAGAAGTTTCTTTCTATTGTACATTCACATAGAATCCTATCAAACTGAAATACGAGAATCCTAGGCTATGTTGCCTTCATCATTCATGAAATAATAAAAAACTCTAACCCTTTGTGTTTGTTAACTTTTGTCAAAGCAGCTGTGGGGCTCTGTTTTGGATTTGCACTGAATATACAGATAACATAGAGATGGTTTTGTTATTGCTGAGCAGTACTTACACAACATCAAGGACTCTTCTGCCTCTTACAGTTCTCCACCAGTGTGTCAGCTGTGGGTGTATGGGAAATTTGGAGGAGTCACAACCAGGACACCTAATCCCAAATGACCAGATATATTCCATACCATATGACATACTTGTTTAGAGGGAACAGATAGGAGGCCTATTATAAACTAAATTTATTTTTAAATATGTATTTTCTCCACCTATTCTTTAAATCTGGTCCTTCTATTTATTTATTGGAAATTTTAGGGAAATTTTAATTTAACTTAGGTCAATGACCTTTAGATATTCAATTATGAAAGCTATTCCATATACAAACCTATGAATATTCTAGAAATAAAGACTTAAGGAAAAATAAAAACCAAAACATAACCAACCACAAAACACAAGTTCTAGTTTGAAGACTCTGGAAATTCATCTGACATCAGAGGCCTTGAATGTCTCAGTAACACAGTGAGGTTCCCTACCTAAGGCCTTAGTTATCTCATTTTGCCATTTATCCTACATTATGTGTAACTTCATTTAGTATTCATATGCTATTATAAGCCCTGTTGCCTTTTATTTTTCCTCTTAAATTGCATATAAAAATCATGAACATAGCTACCAAAACAAAAATTACAAACTTGAGTATGGTGTTTCATATAATGGCATTTGCAAGAAATTAAGTAAATATGGGCCAACAGCAATCTTTCAGTTGAATATAAACTGGCACTGCTGTCATGCCCATCTGTCCAGTCAGGCTGAGGGAACATTGATTATGTCCTCCTACAATCTTGTTTAAAAATGTCCAATGCAACTCTTTCTCAGACTCAGAAAACAGCACTTTTGATTTCTGTTTCAAAAAGTCAAATGTTTCCTACATTTAAAGTTATATATATATTTTTACCAATTAAGAACAACTTACAAGTCATCCAGTAAAGCTAGGGTTCTCTCTTTGTGTACCAATGATACTAGTAGCTTATCTACTCTCTTAATTGCCCTCTTTCTTGCTAACTTAGGGAGCAATCATCAGTCAAGTACAATTCTAGACACTGCTTTTTACTTTTTTCAAATTCCAAATCAAGCAGGTAGATGTAGTGGGAAAATACTTTTATCACAAGGACAGTCAGAACAGAGTTATTCCGAGATATTGTTCCCACAAAAAAACAACAGAGGATCTTAGCTCGTGATGACTTCAAAACTATGGAAGATGCAGTTCTCAATATCACCATACACTAGTCTTGCATTCTGCCTTTAGTTTATAGACCACAGACCTAAGTGCTTGCTGAATCTTTCATACCTATCCTTCATTAATTTGACCAAAGTTTTTGCCATCGAAGTAATTTTTTAATTCACTTGCTAAGACCAAGGGATTTTCTCCACTTCTTACTGAATATTTTTGACATATTTTCTTTTTGCTCTTTACCACATTTTCTGTTTCCCTATTTCTGATTTCTAATCATGTTTTTGGCAATGTTTTTGCCTTCAATTCTGGGACACAAGGCCTAAGAAAAGATATTTTCTCCTTTAGCTTTCAAAATCTACTGCCACCAGGAGCAGTGTCTACGGTTTTGTACAGTCACAGGTGAACACAGGTCACAGATGCATAACTTCAGAATGCTTAAATGTCAATAACCAGTGGAAAGAGAGGACTGAACCAAATTCTTTCCCTAGTCACCCAAGAGAATGGAAGAGAGGATGGAGCAGCAGCACCTTTCAGCAGAATTTTTTGTATCATGGAAGGCTAGTCTTTGTCAATGGAATAGCATTCAGAAAACATGTCTGCATGTATTATTTCCAGCTCTGAGAACATTAGTTGATCTCATCACCAACGTTTTTCAAAACTTTTTACAGAAAGCAGAGGGTAATGCAAGTGTACACATATAGGAGAAAAGTCTGTCTGAACATTGTCCTTTTTAAAGTGTTATACATGATTCAATATTTGGCTTCCTGTTAAAGAGAACTAATAAAATACATTGTAAGATTTCTATTTACAGGAGTGAAAGAATATCTGCACTAGAAATTATTACTTGAAACACAAGTTATATATATTTAAAAAGACTAGCAATTTAAGTCCTTTCCTAAAAATTCTTTGATCATTTACAGCTGTTTCTCTTCTCTATTTAAGAAACTTTTGTATAAGCCAGAGTTTTGTTATGGATTTACTGATGATGATAATAAGATGATGGTATACTGTCCTTCAATCTCATAACTTATTTGCCACATTTCTTTTACTGTCATTTTTTTCTGTTTCTTATTATCTACAAAATTCCCCCACTACCAGGAAATAATGCTATTTCAAAGTTAATATTAAACACATAAATTAGTATGTTTATACATAAGGTTATTCTCGTACACTTTAATAACAAAAATTATAATAAAAAGATCAAAGTGACCATACTAATACAAACTCCAGGCTCATTCTGCATCTTAATCCTTGACTGTCTAGATTATTTTGATTGCAGATCTCTTCATACCAGTGGCACATTTAGCCTTACACATATGTCATACTCAAATGCACTGGAGAATGAGAAGCCGTAATTTGCCAAGATTTTAAATAAGAAACATTGAATACAAAATGTTGAATTTTCCATTCATCAGTGAGTGCAACTCATTCAGTATAGTAAAAGCATGAAGCTGCATAAGAGAAAGCTGGGCTATGAATTCCTGCCTTTTCAGGGTAGTATGTTAAATCACAGGAACCAGAACCAAATATATGTTACAAACTTCTAGTTAATTATATTTTTACCATTTTTCTCCATATTGCTTCTGCATCTAATCTTCTCTATTTCTTTTTCATTCTGTTAGAATTAGAGTTTTGCTGAAGTTAAAGGAACTATATAGATAAAGAAGAGAATGGGGGGATGGGCTAACGAAGTTTCCAACGGCTTTTTGCACCTTTGGAGGAGGATGGCAGCCTTGGACATGTAGGTGGACCAAGTCAGACTATGAGTCCCCAATTTCTAGCCAATAGGAACAGGGGGCGGGGACCTTTCAGCCGGGAGAGGGTATAAAAAGTTCTTTTTCTTTAGTTCTGTGTCTATCTCCTAGGCCAGAGGGACACACCCAATTCAGCTGAATTTGTTAAATAAAAGTTTAGTTTTGCTTTGACGACTTTGTCCTCTCTAAACTATATTGGTAAATGTGAGCATGGTATAAATTTCTGTATCTCCTAGAATATCAGCTTTGATAGGCTGATTTACATCAGCTGAAAAGTTGGTCCATCTGACACCTCCTTCTTCTCCTTTCCTTCTACATGAAAAGAAAAACACTACAACACTTTCCATTGGAGTTTCACATTTGTTCATACTGGGATTTTGAGCTCTTTCCCTCATAGGTAGTCCTTAACCTGTCCCCTATTTTCCAAATCCAGGGATAGGGTGTTGAGGGGACTTTTTGTAGTGCTGAACCAAAGGTACTGAAATTCATGGAGCTATTCATATTACACAACCAAATTGTACTCCCATATGTCTAGAATACACATGATACATATTTTGGGATTTTTTTTTGTAATCTTTTGAAAGTACAAGTTTTAATTGGCAGGTAATTAATATTCAGTGATCATTCAGTAACTTAAAAACATTATGCTCCTTTTTAAGGCATTACCTAACGATCTGTTATAATCTAAAGCATTCTATAATCTAAACTACCCCCAGTAGAACTCAGTACCTTATAAATATGAGTGCCTTGTTAGAAAAATACTCCATCCCAAGAGTCCATTTAACAGCACTGAAGGTTTTTAGCTAACATCACCAGGTTAGAATATTAAGAAGCACATTGAAATTATTTTCTACTGAAAGCTACCTCTTTCAGGGAATGTTGCTTCTACAGTGCCATTGATTAATTGCAAAATGTAGTTAGAACATTTGAAAATCAGTCCCCAGTGCAACAGGACACATTTAGGGGAGGTGTAAGGGAGGCAGTCTGCATGCCTCTCACAAATTCATTCAAGCTAGAGTGTTTGTGGCCTTCTTATCAAATAATAGATGCAAACGAATACGAATGAACATGGTAAGATGTATTCATGCAAGCATGAGATGTGGGTTGGCATATATATTCATGATATATAGCTGTCCTAGTATGTCATGCATTTTTTCCCAAGCATATTATAGTCCCTTTAGTAACAATAAACCCTTTTCCTAAAATGCACAGCGTTTGCAAGTGATCTTCTGCACATATCTTTTTATATTTTTAACTTGTTAATAGTTGTACTGCTTTTACTTGTTTTCATACTTATCCTAAGACTTTACATGCATTTTTTTTCTAATAGACTTAAAAGGAGAAAAAATAGTACTGAAAAATCTTTTCTCTTGATGTAAAAAAGCCTTTAATGCTTTTTCCACAGAAAGAGTACACTGTCTTACTCTAGTCACAACTTTATGTGAAGAGACAGCAGTGGGAACAGAGACATATTCTTGAAACATCTGCACAACCTTGATGCTGATGCTTCAGATAGTACTTAACAGATCTTTATTACATGTTTTCTGTGAAACAGATACCTGTCTTACAACAGAGGACTTCAGACTTGTCAGACTTGACACAGGTCCCCTGAAAATTTCAGCTAAAATCAGCATTTTCCTCAAGGTATTGTCTGAAGTGGTTGGACTAGTTATTTATGCTTTTGCTTTGATTTGATAGTGAAATGCCTCAAATGAGGTGCATGCACACAAAAACACATATTTCCAAAGCGCGCTTCTGATGATATTATGCTCAAACTTACATGACTGATTAATTAATTTAGATATGTACTACTTACTTGATTGAGAAAGGGAGAGGAACAATAGAAGATGGCAGTTTTACAGGTTTGGGTGATTTTCTTATTTATTTACCTGTCTTTTTCCCTGAGAAACTTAAAACAAATTATGGTATCTGTCTTATTAATCTGCCAATGAATGATTTTAGTGGCTTGAAAGTACTAGAGACAAGCTGAAAAGCTTCCATTCCCTTGAGGACAGGGCGAAGGCTTTCAGTCCTCAGCTTTTAATGTGTTTTAAGCCATCTTCTCACAACCTACTCATATCTTATAATTAATTAATTATAAATTTTTTCCTTCTGTGGCTTTTTATATTAATAATTTGAAACGCAGGAGCAGATATATTTATTGGTAGGACTTTTCTCGTGTCTTCAGAGATGCTGAAATTGTGGTCAGTGTGAAAGGTAATCTGTAGGAAAATGCTGAAGTGAATCCCCGAGGAGAGCTGTGCTGGAGAAGCACCTTGAACCTGAGAACATGCATACTAAGAGACTTGTTGCTGAAGTTTCAAAATTATGCCCTTACTTGTTATGGTTTTTTTAGTTGCAAAGTATATGTATCTCCTCTCTCAGCTTTTTATAGCTCCCCTGCGGGGCTGTTACACCACATCCCACCTTGCATTGTATCTACCCCTCCCTGTCTCCTTTGTGTCTCCCGGAGGCTTTTTGTTCCCCTAATGAGTCATCGAACCTGATCGTTGAGTGTGGGTAAACGTAGTAGGTCATGGAGGCCAAAAAAGAGAGAAGACACAGCTCGCAGGTGTCACACGCGAGATAGTTTATTAAATCACTCCATGAAGAAAGAAAAAGAAAAAAATAGAAAAAGGCAAACAAAGTAGAAGGATCCATTCTAACTACAAGTTACATAACTTATATTGTAAAATCCCACCATAGTCAAGTTCTATAGGTTGTATTGCATTGTCCATAAACTTTATTACAGCTTCGAATTGGATGTAACTTTCTGCCCAGATGTTCTTTGTTGTGTGAAAAATTTATCTCTTCAACATTCTTTTTCTCATGCCTGCTTCTCTCAAAACCTTCTTATCTCATTCTGGTTTTGCTAGCCTGATGGTTTTTCTAACAGGACTAATTGAGTTTCAGTGTTCTCATCTCTGTACCAAAAGGTACCAACTACTAGGCCTCAGACACTGCCTGCAGCTCCAAAGACCTTTCTCAACTCAAAACCCCTTAATAATCCTCACAGCTGAGCATGTTATTGTTTTTTTCCCAGACTGGGCAACAGCGTCCCCTCCCTTGGGAGGTCCCTGGGACCAGGACATCATAGCAACCTCCCTCCACAGAAAACCCCCCGGACCAGAAAGCCCCCAGACCCCCTCCCCTCTCTGCCCTGCTATTCCAAGGTGGGAAACCCCATGTGTAAGATCCCTATGCCTTGTGGCTGGGGAGGGCAGGGCCAGGGCTGCAGCCAGCCCTACCCCTGTCCCAATTCCATTGGTTACTGCCCCGTCTGTCCCCAATCCCTGATTTTCTATTGGTTGTTACCCCTTCTTTCTCCTATTGGCTAGCCTGGGTACTTAAGACCCTTCTCCTTCTTAAGTTTTCACCTAATCCAGTCCCAGATCTGGCACCTTCCCCTGGCAATCTTATAAAACCTCTGGCATTGTGCCAATAAACTCTCCCACTGCCTGGACCCCAGGACTAGTCTTTGTCTCCTTTCTCTGTGCCCCCTCGGATTAGAGGAAGGCAGAGACCTCTCCCTTCCTTCCAACGTTGCACAGTAATCCTGATAATAATGGTGAATTGGCATGGTATTACGAGTGTATTATTTTTATGCAGTTGTACCCTCACTATAACATACTTTTGGATGAATCTTTTCTAACTGTGTTGCTTTGAAAATATCACAGGGAACAGCACTATCATATATTCAAGATCAGATATCACTCCATTTCTAAATAATCCCAAACTGAAAAGTGGTTTCTTTCAAGGTCACTATTTTGAACCAGTGCTATCAGCCCATAGTGAAACAGCACCAAGCTGAACCTCCTTAACCTTTTACTTTTTCATAAAGCAAAGAAATTCCAGCTTTAGAGTGGAACTGTGTTTTGACCCTAATGTTTCTATATGAAGGTTATTCCAGATCTGGTGATTACAGGAACTTTTAATTTCCATTATTAACATTCATACATTATCAGATTCGGTTTCTAGATGAAGTTTTCACATTTCAGTATCTATCCCCATGTGTTTATAATTAGAAATAATTTTTTGAGCCTTCTGATTTGCTAGAATGACTAATGATAAAAGAACACATTTGGAAGTTGTCTTGTGAAATCTTTTCCATTTTCCTAATTGGCCTAACATCATTTCTATTTTTTTTTTGCAAGAGTTTATTTTTGGAGCAATGCATATAATGTTGCACACAGAATTTATACAGTTGTAGATGAATATTTTAATAGCACAGGCCACAGTGTGCTATTAGAAGCTTTGGTGCACAACCCAAGCTCTGGAGAGG
>JAOXXN010000364.1:33878398-33894269 GCA_026770055.1 Myrmophylax atrothorax
GATTACTTTGGAACTCTATTGTCCGATGCTAATCGGGAGTTCCCCAACGTTGCACCAATAAATACCTTGCTGTTTACCGACTAAAACTATGTCTCTAAACAGTCGTATTTTGCCTTTTTGGGCATCAATATCATATTGGCACATGCCAGCTTTAGACCAGTTCCAAGAACATACCACAATTGTTTGGGGGTTATTTGTTTTCCTAGCTAGTTATCAAGACACTGTATTATTTAAGTCCTAATGCCTTTATTTTTCTTACCTGGCCTATGCTATCTAATCCTTTTGCTTTCACAAACTTAATACTAAATTTTCTTCCTTTCCATCTGGCCATACTTAACGCTACACTGTCCTCCTTGCCTAGTTTATCAGTATGCTCACATGAACTGAAGAACATGTAAACATACAGAGAATTAAAGTATTCCAAACTTTAAGTCAGCTTTACATTTCCAGGGAATAAAATTTTTGCACATCTGTCATTTAGAATAAAAGCACATTTACTACCATTGCAGATAACACATTGAGAATTTAACTGAAAAGTTGTACAGTAAAATGACAACCTGTTACGGTTGATAATCTTTAAGATGCCTTATACTACCCATCAACAAGCCAAAGATAAGGCAGAGTTTACAACCAAAAAGGAAATACTGAGTTTGAGCATGCTATGGAATACATTGCAGCAAGCACTCCACAGCACAGTCTAAACCATCTAGTCTTGTAATGGGTTAAACAATTTTAAATACTTAGACATCATAAAAATTTCAGCAACAGTCTGGCAACATGTTCTTTGTAGCATGCTTTTCCAAGTACCATTTTAAAAACATTTTCAGCCCTGTGGTGTCATGTACACTTTCCTTTAATTCCCTAGGTTCTTTGAGAATGTAAACTTTTTAGCTATTTCTAGAAAGCAACCAACAATGAAGAACACTTGGGATGTAATTATGTTTGTGACTTGATCTCAATGGAAAATCAGTTATAATGGCTTTTAAACAAAAAAAATTCTTCTAAAACTGAGAAGAGATATGAGTGAGGGAGCAAACAGGCTACCAAGTTCTTACTGGAAATGACAACAGCAAGTCGGTTTACTCCTGTATTTATGTTTTCTGGGACTGTACTGATATGCACAGCCAAGAAGAGAGCTCAAACTATTTTTGATTGGATTATGCTAGCAGTCTGAAAATATATATATGGCAAAGCTGAAGAAAAAGAAGGCACAAGGTACCTTCTCACAACATATCTCTTGCTAAACAGAAACATACACTATCAACCTCTGACTAAAGGACCATAGAAAAAGTTCACACTTCTGAGAGGTAATGAAGTTGAACAGCAGATACGAAGAAGATGGGACTACAGGCCTTCAATTTCCTTACTAACTCTAGCCATTTCTTCACTGACTAAGATAAATTACCATGAGCAGGAGGTAAAGCAGGCTACCCTGGTGGGTGCTGATACTGAAGAAACAAATACTGCACTGAGAACTCAAGACTAGGTGAACTGATTGCTGTTTCTAGGATAACATTATCCTAAATTAGAAAGGAATAAATTCTCATATGAGGACAGTTATCTCAGTCTGGAGTGGATACTAGTATTTGCTTATCAGTTACTTTCTGGACCTGCAAGATGACATATTCTGTTCATGTATCCAAGATCTGATGTAGCCTGTAGCTTTAGGTTTCACTCAGCCAAGCCTCTCTGCATCAAGTTTTAGAGCATGTCTCCAGTGTAATGTCTTCAGTTTCAACTAGTAACCAAACCAGTTCACAGTTCTCTGGGGGGAACCTGCAGTCAATGTAACATAAATGGACCTGAGGTTCAATAGGCCAACTACATTGATAGAGAAATGGTATATCCTAGGAGTGTTGTGGTTAGCCTGTATTTGAACATGGTTGTAAAAGCTAAACATTGTTACAATTCTGCTATAGGCATAATGAGGTCTTCGGAATGATCATGTCCCTCTGACAAAGTGAAGTCTTGCACTGGCCTCACTGCAAGTTAGCACCTAGGGTAAAAGACAGACTTTAGGGGCTCATGTTCAAAGATAGAGAAAAATTCCTTTGAAATTATCCCACTTTCATCAAAATAGCACTTTTTATCCATTTTTATTTTTTAATATAGCCTCACCTTTCAAGAAATTTTTTTGTTCATACTGGTCCAACTCAATAGTTTAAAAACATCTCTACATGTGTTTCCAGCTGAAGGTTTGTTTCTCTAATGTAACTTGTACCATCACCATAGTGATTTCTCTAGAACTGTAACATACTGAAAAAAAAGAAAGGAAAAAAATCTACTGCCAAGCACAGCTAGCTCCCACCTCTTTAATATGTGATGACGTTTCCATGAGAAAAAGTAACTTCCTGCTGAGAAATCAAAAGTACAGCTGTGTATTTTAGGCATTTACACAGGCACCAGGATCCAGAGACAGTACCACTAGCTATCCTGAGCATCACAGCAAGGCTGGTGGTCTCCAAAATACCTTTTCCAAAACATATTAAAAGAAAAAAAAAACAAACACACAAAACCCCCCACCAAAACCATGCAAATAAACACAAAAAAATCACCACCACAACCACCACCACCACCCCAAAAAAATAAAAAATATCTTCTCCTCTTTATAGAACTAGTCTGTGTGGTTTTTCTCCAATCCTCACAGATAACTGATAGTCTGAATTTTAAAGTCCTTTGCATTTAACCTCTCCCCTCATTTATTCTGAATAACGTGAGGCTCTCTAAATGAACGTGGCAACATTAGAAGCAGGGAAGTAGAATCTGGGGAATAAATTTTCTTATTTGTGCAAGAATTGAACCAAACAAATGGAACTATTTATGCTGCACTTTTCTTTAAACTATATCAGGTGCATAACATGAGTCCTAACACAGTATCCATAATTAACAGGACTATAGTTGTCTTTTAATAGTGCCCTTTTGACATAAAAACTTTTTAATTGGCAACCAGTACAGGAAAGACCAGAACCACCTAGTTAGTGAAGCTGTACAAGGGACAAATTGGCTAACTCCTAATTTTCTGTTGAACAGGCATAATTTACATTCAGTTTACATTTGTGGTTTAATGCATATTTATGACTCGGCTAATCCATACTAGAAACATTTTTGGTAAACTATGGAAGATGCACTCTTTTCCTTAAATGTCCGATTATCGTAAACACTGTGTTCTCTCCCAATATATAAGAATAACTTTTAAATGTACCTTGTCATAGAATGTGTTTAAATGCAGAAACAAAATAATAGTATAAACCACTACTGAAAGCAACAAGACAGAGAAAAGACACTTTGCAAGTTCTTTTTCAATGTGAGAAAGTTAAGGAGCTGCAAGTTTATGCCACTATATGTAATGATTAGCCCAGAATTGAAACATGCCTTTTAGAACAAATTAATATTCTATGAACATAAAAGTATTGTTCTACTGCCTCCAAAAGCATTTAATATATCCTCCATCAAAAGTTTTCAAAGCCTACAACCAGGATAAAGGATCCAAAACCACTCTGCACAGAGAAGCTCACAGGTACAAAATGTACACTGCTTCCTATGAAATGAGGTAACCATGACAATTATATTCATGGCAACTTTAAGGAAAGTTGTGGGGGAGTTATCCTAAACATGTTTCAAGATTGAATATACTTTTCTTATATACAGTGCCTTTGTGGACAAATCCATACCCCTTGACAATTTAAATGTCTAGGATTTTACAGTGAGAATTCTCAGGCTGCTCATGACTGATAAACAAGACCTGATTCCTTGTGCAGAATTAGATGACTTTCTAAACATGTAATTGCCAATGGAAAAAAAAGTCACCTAAGCTTAAATGCCATATTTTATAATTTAATTTAAATATATATACACCTCCTTGAAAAACACAGGCCTGCAACTTAAAATCACAAAGACAACTGAGAAGTAAGCAGTTATTTAGGATTCTGGCAATGCAAATAATGCACAACCTAAAATTGCAGTTTGACTCAAAATCAATCCATTGCTAAGTACCTCCGACGTATGAACATGTCTCTACCCTACCTCTCAACTATTTTACATTTCTAACCTTCTTCAATTGGCCTATCAGATTCTTCTTGCTCTGTTTCATATTAACTGCTGTTATTAGGCTGTTACCTTTTAAATTAGAAATACAACAATTTTACAAGAAAACAATTTTCTTTTCTTGCAAGACAGTTTATACTTACCATGGCCTTGACATACACTGTTCAAGATACTCTTGAATTTCAGTGGTAAAGCAGGTAAAATGGTAAAACAGAATCAGGTAGCACATTGGTGAAAAATATTTAGCTACAACAGGATGTGCTATGAATTTACCAGAGAAACAAATATCTACTTCTACCTCTTCAATGTTAATCATCTTCACTGCTAAGTACAAAAAATAAGCATTTTTGCCATAGGGATATAGTACTGGTACTAGAAGAGAATTGTCACACCAACACTGTGACTCCAGAACCAGTGAAGGTTTGCTTACTAGTCAAGGAAAGTCTTTCATTTAATACATTTAATATAATGTGTAAAGTCAGATGAGGAATACAAGTGACTTAGCACACTTTTTTCTGACTTGTGATTTTTATTGTGAGGCACTCAGCAAAGTGATACCAAATAATGAGTAAATCAAAGTTAAATAATGCCAAATACTGTATCTGAAATAGGTGGAGTAAAGCTCCTGAACCAAAATTCATTTATCTAGATGAAGACTGTGGGCAGAGACAACATCTCTAGGCATTATCAAGCATATCACCACTAGGAATGTCGCAACAGGCATTGTGACTCTTAAACTTCTTAGAGGTTATGACAAGCTTACCAAAATATAAAAGTTCTGATCATTTTTCATTAGGCTATATGACCTTCATTACTAATGCAAATGTACCATTCATGGAGTCCCATAAAATTCCACAGCCTGCGAAGATGAAAACACATATGAGGCAAGGCCTCTCCATGTATGTAAACACATTGAAGGTCTCAACTTCAAAGCCCTCACACCAGTTCAAAGGGGATTCCATGAGCTCAGTCTCTGTTGAAACTTTGAGAAATAACACAATATATTTGGACTATATATATAATTCTAAAACTGATGAAAAAGAAAGTGATGAATACTTTCTGTTCAAAGCTGAAAATAAGATTTTACACCAGAGACCAAAAACAAGGTATGATTTCACATGAATCTAAACACCATACAAGGAACCTTTGAGCACCAGATCAGGACGAACTGTTGAACTGTTACTTAGTTTTAGTTTTAGAAGACAGTGTTTGACTTCATATTTGTCCCCTTTGCTCTTGTCTGCTTTGCTCAGATGGCCCCAAACTTGCCCTGCCTCACTGACTTCTACAAATACTGTATTCAGCTTTCATTCCCTCCTTTATTAAGTTGAAATCATTTTCAGGCCATTCAAGCAGTTCTCTCTCTAATACTTCTGCTGATATTCTCTATTTTTCTTGCACAGTCTACCCTAATTAAATATCTTTATTTATGCAGATGAAAATCCTAGTTTCTATTTCTCCTTCTGTTATCTTGAATCAAGGTTAGCCTAGTGTGATACATGAAGTTATAAGCTGAGTGTTCGTCACTGTTTTAAATTTCAGTATCTGAAATTTCATGTTTTTGAAGGAAGGCTTCAACAAGGAGGATTTGAAAACTATAAATAAATTATTGTGGTAATAGCATATATTCACTCAATAATAATCATACAGATCTTGGGTAAGCAGCCTGTCAAAGCTTTAAGAGGAAAAAAATAACAAGATTGAGGCTACTTCAAGGGTAAGGAAGTTATGGTTTATTTTGTGAAAGCATATAAAACCCAGAAAATTCTACACTTATCCTCTTGTATATTTTTTGCTTGTTCAGCTCTGATTAGTATCTACAAATAACGTAAATACAACAGAAAAATACCTCTTAATATCTTCATTTTTCAATATTTCTTAATCATTGTCACATTCTGCAGTTTAGTCAGATCTGTCATGATCACAGCCTCTAATCTATCTCCTTAGTGTGCCCACATTATTTTATGAATAATATTTGTTGTCCAAATACTCCAAAAACTCACTCCTTCCCAAATTATTTCCTCTTTGACTTCATGATTCTATTACACCACTCTTTGGTATGTTTGCTTCTGTCTTAAACTATAAGGTTTTATGGTCAAAGTCTTTGTAAAAAGGTAATAATTTACTGTGTATCTTTGTATATAGTTGCTGGTATTGTAACTAAAATAGATTATTGACTTTTATCCCTCTGCAAGACAGGTCTGACACACACAGTATTTCCTAGAATTACTACACATTATTTGAATGTTTAAATGTTGCAGTACAGAAGTTGCACTATTTATGCACAAGAAACTGGCAGGAGAAAAGATTCCCTAACTAGCACAATTATCTCTACTTATTAAACCTGAAAGATTAATCTGAAAACCTAAACAGTAGGGAAAGCATCCTACTACAGCAGAGGTGAAATTAAAATCAGCATTTTCTAAAATGCTAAAAAAATTTTCAAAAAACACTTTGATCTTTCTTAGGCTGAGATTTATTTTTTTCAGACTGACATCAACAACTAGAAGAGACTGAATAAAAAGCTATCTTTTAAACATAATGTTGTCTTTTAAACGTATTCCATATACTGTAAATATAATTGTATCTTAAACAGGTGCAAGACTACAGCATATATCACTGCAGTTTGTTCATTAGTATTTACATTACCTCTTTCAAAAACATTGTAAATATAGTGTCAGAGTTTAAATTTTCACACACATCCTTTGTGTAACTGCAAAATCTATTGCTTTTAAAACAGCTCTATACTTGCATAACTGTCATGACTCAAAGATGTACGTCCCGGTTTCAGCTGGGACAGAGTTAATTTTCTTCCTAATATTTCATACAGTGTTGTTGTTTGGATTCAGTACGAGAATGATGTTGATAACACACTGATGTTTTGGCTGTTTAGGCTGTTGCTACATAGAGCTTACCCTAAGTCAAGCAGTTTGCAGGTGTTCAAGAAGCTGAGAGGGAGCGCAGCCAGAACTGCTGACCCAAATTGAGCAAGGGGTCATTTCATACCATGGAACATCACGCTCAGCATATAAACACAGGGAAGCTGGTTGAGAGATGCCTGTTACTTTGGGGGCTGGGCATTGGTCAGTAGGTGGTGAGCAATTACACTGTGCATCACTTGTCTTTCTTGGGTTTTATTTCTCTGTCTTACCATTGAGTCTCTTTTCATCACAATATGATTGTTGCTGTTGCCACTGTTATTATTAAATTTATTTTAATTTCATTTAATCTTATCACAGCCCATGGGTTTAATTTTTTATTTTCCTGTTTCTCCTCCCAATAGCACAGTGGGTTTGGGGGCAGTGAGTGAGCATCTGTGTGGTTCTTAGTTGCTGGCCATTGTTAAACCATAACAATGTAATTTAAACTGACCAAGAGAAAAATCAGCAGCTTCTTTCTAACCAATGCAGTGCCCTAGGTGTTTGCATATGCTTGAGTGTTTCGTAGTATTTGAGGAGCTGTGTTCTTAGAGTCTTTTTTCACCATAATCAAGTAAAAACCCAATGTATTTTTAAAATATGTGAATGTATATAATTTTCTATTCTTTCCCAGCCTTTCTGTCATAGAATCCATATTTTATCCCATTTTAATACATCTTTATCCAGCTAGAAACAAGAATAAGTAGCTTTAAAAGAAGAACATCCCATACTATAGTATATCCAAACTCCTACTGACAGATCTTTGCAGCAGCTCCAACCTGCATTTTCAAAAACTTTATAAAATTTGTAAATAAGTAAAAGTCCTTATTGTTTTTAGCATTTCAGACTTCTATACAGCACCCAAGGGTGATTTATTCTTCTAAAGTGATGAAAGAATTAGTTTCACGGTTGCAAAAATAATTGTTTACATGTGATGTTACATTTAACACATAGAAGTGTAGATGGAATATGTATAACAAAAAGTCATCATAAACTGTATGATGGGAAATTAATGTACTTAAACATGCCCTGCAATACAATTCTATATAAAATACATTAATGTCATAAGAAGTAAATATGTTAATTATATGAAATTCAATATACTAATTTCCATATAATGAGAATTTCAATTAAACTTACAGGAGACATTTCTGAAATCTTTAGACATGAAATCTAAAGTCATTCCCTAATTCTTATGTTTCTGCTGGCAAAGGCAAACCCAATGAAATGTGAGCATTAAAATAAAATCAGATGCCTTGTGTCATTATGAAAGTACAATAGCACCATTCTGAACTGCAGTACTCTGAAGGAAAAGGCTTTGTTTACAGCAGTCATCTTGAAGAGGATCAGTGTTCCTGGAAACAGAAATATCAACTCAAGAGACATAAAAAAACCCCGATCTCTAAATTGCTAAGTGACAGATTATGTTTATTTATCTGTGTGCTTAGTAAGCCAAATCACAAATCTTATGGGTTTCTGCTTACACAGCAGTAATATATGAACACATATTAATTAATCACTACACCTAGTGAATTTCAGATTTGACCAACTACACTGCTCCTTTTATGTTTCTCCAGTACAAATGTGCTTGGTATTTATTTCAGTTAAAAGGAACAGAATGGGCCTTTTCAAGGCAAAAAGTGAAATGACCTACTGTCCTAAAACCCCCTTTTTTTAATAAAATATATATTGATATGACATTGCAAAATAATGTATGCTTTAATGGTAGATGAAATCATTGTCTTAAAACTGAAGGAAGTATGTTAAGGTAAACCTAAATATTCCATTTCATCTAAGTGGCTAAGAAAGTATTTATTACTTTAAAATAAAAGGGAAGTAAATTTCTCACGAAAAACTTATTTCTGGTAATAAAAATAAAAGTGTAAATTTTTAAGTTGGAAATTCTCTAAATAAAATTTTCTACCAGGTCAGAATTTGTGGAAAGAAGGTGAGTATTCAGATGAGACTGTCTGATGAGTTTGATATGTGGTTGTAAAATAATCTAGCTAACCAGCATCTGCATCTTTCAGCCTTTCCAATAAACTTTAATTTTATACTGTTGTAATGCAAAACTAAGATATCAGTGTTTAACTTCTGACAGTGATGGTCTAGTATTTAACATTTATTTTCTGCTATTTCCTTCCATCATGCTGCACAGCTGAGTTTTTGACATCCATAACTTTATCTGTGACCTGATAGTAATTCCCAGACAGATGACGTCAAGCTTGGAGATCTGCATAGTTAGAAATACGTGAGATATATCAAGCTATTGCAGTTGTCTGCTGATATCAAAACAATCTCAGTTCTTCCTATTGTTATACCTAGCCAGGCTCATGACTTGGGAAAAAGATGTTGTTGAGATCTTTGCTTCACAAAGAAATTCACAAAGAACAACAACCCCCCCCAAAAAAGAAATTGTAGTGATGCATTAAACATCAACCAATCTTGACAGAAAATGAGATCATAGTTTTCTTTCCTCCGTTGCACAGCACAACACTAGTATCAACCAGCTCCATGCACGTTCCTGAAAGAATTGTCATGTCAGAATACTCTTTAGACTTTCTGCTCTCATTGGCTTTTCTTCTGGGTTGTACCTAAATGTCTCAATCAAGCCCATGAATCAAAAAAGGTTTTTCTACACATTCCACTAGATTTCGGTTAAAGGTTCAAACAAAAAGGTGGGGGGAGAAATTTTTCTCTCCCTCCCAACACAAAGGTTTGGGGAGTTGAAATGCCAGGACCAAGAACAAAGGAGTGCTTGATGACTATAATTTCCAACTTAATGGTGGGGTGGAGGTGAGGAACAGACCCCCAGTACCTGGGAGGGGAGAAGCTTTTCCTGTGTGCTGGCTTCAGCTCATTTTCTGGTGGCTACAGTGTTTGGAAGCTACAATTTGCACATTAGAGAGCACTCCTTTTTTCTAGCTTCGTTCTTCCTGCTTTCCCCCTTAAACTTCCCTGTGCACCCCTGGGCTTTGGAGGGAGAGGAAACCTTTTGGATTTGATGATGACTTCCTGAAGACCGATTTCAGCTGCAAGGGGTTGCTGAGAACCACCACCCCACTCGTCCCCAGCTCCCAGCGCCATCTTCTTCAGACAAAGTGACAGGGAGAGAAAGAGAGAAAGAGAGAGAGAGAGAGAGAGGGGAAGCCTACTCTGCCCCCTGGGAACAGATTCCATCCTGCCCCTCTGTGACTGCTATTGCCATGTGAGCCGTTCAGAGGAGTCAATACCTCACCTTCACCCTTTCGTCTTTGTTTTACTGGAGCACTAAGTGACGTCACGGCCAGCTGACGCGTGGCAGCGACACCTGCTGGCTGTAAATAAAATTGCACCCAAGGAGCAAAGAAAAATTCAGTTTCATTTAAGGGGTTTATCCTTTTCTTTGGGGGGTACAATGTGGTTGTTCATTCTATCCTCGGCTTGTTTAGATAGATAGATAGATAGATATATTTGTAGTTAAGAACTGTTATACTCTGTTTCTGTACATTTTTATGATTAAATCCCCTAAATTTCAAAGCTGTGGTGATTCCTTGGGGAAGGATCTTCCGTCCTGGTCCATATAAATATCTTATTTTTCTTCTAAACTAAGTCAATTTCTAAATAGTTATATTCCTTTATAGTATGTTTTCTTTGAAGACACAGTAATCTATTGGGACTAAACAGTGGATGTAATAAATTTCTGGCAACTACAAGAAATAAGCAATGTTTCTTCTAATTTCTTCTCTCATGTGAAAGCACCGTAAATAGACTGCTGTTCACTGAATGTCTGTTTTTCTGTGATGGATTGAGGAACAGAGCTTTTATTTCCTAGTAGCATAGTACATTTCATAACAACATTTTCCATGTGATTGTCTTATCACAGCAGATGTTAACATTTGCTTTATGATATGCCTGCAAGTCTGTAGCAGTGGCCTGTTATTTTCCTAGTGATCAGTCACCCTTCTTAACATTATGACACCTTTGGAGATCCACAGTCAGAAAATATTTGTACTCTGCAAAATTTCCTTAGGAGTTCACATGCTCTCTAGCAAAGTTCTAGAAAGACCGAGTGCAGCATACTTGGATTTGCTCATGGGTTAGAAAACTGTCCCTTCTTCAGATATTTCACAATCTTTTCAATGTATAGGAAAAAGATGAAGGGAAAAAACTAAACTTAAAAGTATTCAAGAGCCCTTTTTGAGCATACTGCAAGTACAGTTTGTCTCTACAACCATTCAGGGTTTGTCTTTACACCCAACACCATCAACACAAAAATAGAGCCAGGAATGCAGTTATGTTCAGAAATGGCATGCAATGATACACTCCAGATTTGAAGGAAGTATTTTAACAATTATCCAAACAAGGAAAGGAATCTTACCTTTTTTTTCTAATTAATTGTCTTGCACAACACTGGTTTTCTTATAAATAAAGACATTAGTACTCTGTGCAGCAAAGGGACCTCTGCAGTGGCATTTGCCAACTCGATTTGTACAGAGGCAAGTACAATACCTTTGCAAACTTCTTAAAAAAAGTTTAATATAAAGATTCTGTGTAATTGCGTTGACTTCCATATGACTGTTTTCTGGAGCCCAAATTAGATGAAAAAGGAGCAGTTTTCCATCTTAACTAATGATCTTCAAGGCCAGCTTCATCTGGCGATTGAGTCTGTAAAAGCATTTTAGAGACTATGATTCAAGAGAGAGCTGTTGGCACTTAGTTTACCTTCTGTTACACCATTCTCATTTCTCAAGCTGTGCTTTTGAAAAAACATTGTCAATCATTAGTCATCTGCCTATTCACTTCTATATTTTAAATGATCAAAGTTGTTATACCCATCTACACTAATATTTTTACCCTTTTATATTCATGGAAAGCCAATTCTGGTGACTTGTAGAAGTCATGTGGGAAGAAAAATCTATTACATCCAGTGAAGAAAAATTTTTGCATTAAATTAATTTTATTCAAATTGTAAACCTGTTTCCATCTTGCCCACAATACAACAGATGCACTGTAATACCAATTCTATTGTTAAAAACTACAAAATGAACTTGTGAAAATTCTAGAATGGCAATCTGTAGTTTGCTGCTTAAGGCATCCAAAACATTTCTGAAGGCCTTATCCTTATGATGGACCATCCATGTTTGATGATTTTGGCTTGATAGACTAATGAAAACATACAGAATATACTGCAAATCTAAATCTGGGAGAAAAAAAGGAAAATACTGGTTTGCATCAGTTCTTGGTTACAAAATCAACTTGGAGTTGAGCATTTTAAGTGTATCAAGAAAAGTCCATCATCTAACCCAACAAATAGGTAAAAATCACCCATCATCTAAACCAGTCAAATAGGTAAAAATCATTTAATTTCTCTTTCCATAGTGGACTTAATATTAACCTAGATTATTTGGGTTGTATGGAACTTTTGGGGAATCTGCTACACAAATTTCCTGGGAGTACCGAGCACTGGCTAAGACATGCCTCACTGGCACATTATTTTATTGAAGATGAAGTCAAACAACTCAATCCAACTGTGCAGCGCATATTGGTTTTACTTCTTCAGGATTTCTAAGATTCACAATCTATTTTGTCTTTGCAATTGACTTCAGAAAATTTAAAGACTCTCCCAAGCATCAATTGAGTTGGTAAATAGTGAGGGAATGAGAAGAAGCACTTCTTCAGACTTCCATTCTAAACATATTTACATTCTAGGATGAAAAATGGGTAAGTCACAAACACTTCAGAAATACATGGTGGTGGCCGGCCTCAGAATACATCCTTTTTTGTAAGTAAGTATCTATATTTGACAAGAAATGTAAAGACTTAAAAAGAAGAAGTCCTTAGCTCCAAGAAAGACGCTAGATTTTCTTCTGTATATATCTTTTTTTGATGCAATTTCCATGTAAATGGTTTTTACAATCTTTTCCTCACTTGCTTTAAGTGAAGAAAAACCAAATAAAGCAAGCTTTGCTGGCCAGATAATATTATAATTTCTTCATCTTCTTTTTCCTCCCACAAGGTAGCTGAAAAAAACCAGTGTTGTGGCTTAACCCCAGCCAACAACCAAGCCCCATGCAGCTGTTTGTTCACTCCCCACCAGGAGGAATGGGGAGAGAATCAAAATGGCAAAAGGTAAAAAACTTGTGAGTTGAGCTAAAGATAGTTTGTTAGGGAAAGAAAAAGTTGCACACACAAGCAAATTCACTGCCTCCCATGGGCAGGCAGGTATTCAGTCATCTCCAGGAGAGCGGAGTGTCATCACGTGGAATGGTTACTCAGGCAAACAAATTACATCATCCCAAACATCCCTCTCATCTTCCTTCTTGCCCCACTTTATTTTCTGAGCTTGATGTCATATGGTATGGAATATCCATTTTGGTCAGTTTGGGTCACCTGCCCCGTCTGTGTCTCCTCCCAACCTCCCATGCACCCCCAGTCTCCTCAACAACAGGGCAGTACAAAAAGGAGAAAAGGCCTTGACTCTGTGCAAGCCCTTCTCAACAACAACAAAACATCTCTGTACTAACAACTCTGTGTTCAGCACAAATCCAAAGCCTTGTCCCATACTAGTCACTGTGAAGAAAATTAGCTCTACCCCAGCCAAAACAAATGCAATGCCCCATGTCCTATATAAATAAGAGGTTGAAAAAATAATTAAATCATATAAGAAGAAAAAAACTGCATTTCACTGGTTTTAAATTACAACTATGATATAGATGCTGATTCTGTTTGGAGATTAAGCGAAAGCATTTTTTAAGATGGTGAGGATACTTACAAAAAAGAACAAGCATTAGTGACATCAAATTCATGATTTAAAGTGGAAGGCAAAAAGCCACAGTAATCTATGCTGTCAGTCTTTTCATCAGGACATGATGTTCCTGTGAATATGTGATTTCCAGATCGCTTAATGAAAAACATAAAATGAGTATTTACTGAAAATTCTGGTTACCTATACAATGGCCAAGGAACAATACAGGAATGTAGTAACAACCACAGAATTACAATTTCTCCTGGAAAGCATCTGTAACAAGCTAAAGAGCAAGTTGTATAAAGCAGCTGAACAAACAGCAAAATGTGAGTTACATTTAAAACAAAAGTGTGCAGTGTGTCAACAGTAATTTGATTCTGGTAATTATACCTGATAAGCCCAATGCCAATGTGTTGTTGACTTTCTTTGAGCCCTTAGACAATGCATTTTGGTGAAAGTGATATCTGAACAAATATAAGGGTCTTTTCTTTAATATGCTTTCTGTACAAGAGGCCTCTTATGTCTGTCCTAGCTTAAAGGAAACCAAGGTGTCCATCTAAACTAGAGGATTCCTCCTCAATAACCAACACTACACCACTTTTATATTTAAGGAAAAGCAAAAATCTTCAATTAGAAAATGTATAGAAGATGATAACAGTTCTTAATATATATATTAACCAGAGCAAACCACCCACCACTGTAGCAAAACAACCTCAAAAGAGGTGTTAGCCTCTCTCTCGGTTCAATTATGCTTACTAACAGACAGCATGTCGCAGTGGTGCATCACGGCTGGCTGCAAGGATCAGACCCAGTCTTTTTCCTGGCAGAGTAGAGGCAAGAGGAGTTGAAAGGCACCTGCTTTTGATACCTCTCATAAGAATGGCAGTTACATGGGATGGGATGGAACCTTTTCCATGGGGCAGAGTAGGCTCTCTCCTTGTCCTTTGTTCAACGAAGGAAATGCTGGGAGTTGGGGGTGGTGGGGGTGGTGGTTCTTAGCAACCCCCTTGCAGCTGAAGTCAGTCTTCAGGAAGTCTGCAGCAAATCCAAAAGCCTCTCTCTGCCTCTTTGAAGCACAGGGTTCACAGAGAGTTGGAGCGGGAAAGTGGGGAGAGCCAAAGCAGAAGGGGGCTCTCTCCAGGGTGCGCTCACCAGCTCAGCAAAACTGGTGGCTTCTAGTCACAGCAGCTGCCTACAATGAACTGAAGTCCAGCACCAGGAAAAAAACTCTTTTCCTCCCCCTCACCTCTCCCCCAGCCATCAAGTTGGAATTCAAAGCAGTTGGCCACCTCTTTGTTATCTTGTGGTGTGGGTGACTGGGCATTGGCTCTCAAACTTCTGCATTGGTAGAAGGAAATTCCATAAAAGATTTCAAAACTGTAACAATGTCTCTTCTAAAGACCCAGAAGACATATAAGCCAAACATGTTTTCATAAGACCAGGTGTACAAATAGGCTTCTTCCTGTTATTCTGCACCTCAGTATTGTTGCCTTAAGAGGCTGCAGAAAAGTGGACTCCAGCTAATTTAGGTATAAGATTAAAAGGGTAGGTCTTTTAACTTCAGGCCAGAGGCCCACAGGAACACATCTCTACATGCGTGCTCTGAACACTGCTTCTGTGGTTTTTATAATAATGTCCATCCAACCCCCTTTCTACCACCCCCAGGTTCTGCCTTGCTCCTCCCCCTGGCACAACTTGCTCCTCCCCCTGGCACACCCCATCAAGAATTGAGTCTGAGGGAGCCTGGGACCCCTACTTCATCATCTTGGTCTTCCTCATATTGTGTCAGGTCCTTGGAGGCCTTCCAGCATTCTGGGCTTCGAGGTGACTCTGCCTATGTTTAAGTCTCCTCATGCAGGTCTTAAGGTGTTTTTCAGCATTTCTTGAAAAGACTAAACACCTAATGGAATTTTGAGGAATTGATGTGGGTATGGGTTGGTATGTGCAAACATTAAGCTACTGAGCTACTGTGGTTACTTTTACTAGAAATACTGGTACATTAAAATCTACATTCACTATAACTACTTCTAAAATCTATAAAAATTAAAAAATAAAAGAACTCTAAGGCATCGGTAAATACAGTAACATTCCAGACTTACGTGCAGAACATTGAACACCTAACAGGCATTGAGTCTGCTTTGCATTATATGTA
The DNA here is from genome assembly GCA_026770055.1 of Myrmophylax atrothorax. Lineage (NCBI taxonomy): Eukaryota > Metazoa > Chordata > Aves > Passeriformes > Thamnophilidae > Myrmophylax > Myrmophylax atrothorax. Next base: position 33,894,240 of record JAOXXN010000364.1, read on the forward strand.
CTAAAGCTTGTGATTGAGGCCTAATGGACT
>JAOXXN010000364.1:33926892-33947681 GCA_026770055.1 Myrmophylax atrothorax
CCAATGCCTGATTACTCTCTCTGGAAAGAATTTTTTTCTGATATCCAACTTAAATTTCCCCTGGCAGAGCTTGAGCCGGTGCCCCCTTGTCCTATGGCTGACTTCCTGGGAGAAGAGACCAACCCTCACCTGGCTATAACTTCCCTTCAGGTAGTTATATCCAACCTAAACCTCCCCTGACACAACTTCAAGCCAGTCCCTCAACTCCTGTCACTGGTCACCATAGAGATGAGATGGGTGACTGTCACTCAGCCTTCTCCTCACAAGGAAGTTGTAACTGCAATGAAGTCTCTCCTCAGTCTCCTCCAGGCTGAAAAGCCCAAGTGACTTCAGCTGCTCCTCACATGGCTTCCCCTCAAGGCCCAGGCCCTTCATCTTTGTTGCCCTCCTTTGGATATTCTCTAACAGCTTAATATCCTTCTTGTAGTGCAGTGCCCAAAACAGCACACAATATTCAAGGTGAGGCTGCTCCAGTGCAGAACAGAGCAGGACAATCCCTCACCTCAACCATCTGGCGATGTTGTGCCTGATGTCCTCAAGACACAGTTGGCCACCCTGGCTGCCAGGGCACTGCTGATTCATATTCAACTTCTCATCAACCAGGACCCCCAGGTACCTTTCCACGGCACTGCTTCCCAGCATCTCATTCCCCAGTCTGTACATACATCCAGGGTTGCCCCCATCCCAGTTGCAGAATCCAGCACTTGTCTTTGTTGAATTCCATATGTTGGTGACTGCCCAGTCCTCTAATTCGTTGAGTTCTCTCTCAGGGCCTTCCTGCCTTCTAGGGAACCAACAACTCCCCCCACTTTTGTGTTGTCTGCAAACTTGCTTATTATCCCTTTTGTCCTGAGTCCAAGTCATTTAAGAAGATGTGGGAGAGCACAGGAACTAAGATGGAGACCTGTAGAATCCCACACCCACAGGACAACACCCATTCACTTCAAAGTGTCCCTTAGTTCCCCAAAGAATAATTCAGCAGAATCATCATCCTGGCTGAGAGGTGTATAGCAGAATCCCACAATGACATCCATTTTGTTTGTCCCTTGACTCTTACCCTGCGGCTCTGAGCTATTCCATTTCCCACTGTAAGCTCTATGCATTCTAATCCTTCTATTACACAGGGACACCCCCCTGCCTCTTCTGCTCTGCCTATCCCTTCTGAAGAGCCTGCAACCACCCAACAGGGCACTCCAGTCCACACAGACTAGAAAATATCTCTTTTTCAAAAAAATTTTAAGAGAAAAGCCTTGCCCCAAGTACGTTACAAAGCATGGAGAGCAGACTTACACATCCAGAGGGAAAATTGAACTCTACATTTGAAATTCTTCTTGAAAACCATCTCTCTTACTAGGAAGAGTAGTGGATATAAATGATATTTTGATGAGTTGACAGAGAAGCACAGCATATTTACTTTCTTAACTATTATTATTTTGCATATCTGAGCAGCAGTTTTACAACGTAGAAGAGAGTTAATTTGCCATAAAATCTTCTTTCTTGCAAAATCGTGACCTTTCATTGTGAAAAAGATAAAACATCCATAGTAATGTTGCATCAAGAGCTGACAGTTCAGAAAAAAAAAAGCCTTTGCCCTTTTACAGGCTCTGTGATACTTCTCAGGTCTGCTTTGCAAATACATGTGTTTGAGGATTTCATTATCCCACTATAACCACACCATTACTCAATTAAGAACACTGAATAAATATATGCTTGTCTTGGGTTTAGCCCTGCTTTCTTCTGCCAAGCCCGGACTGCCCGGACTGGGGAAAAAAAAACTGAAAAGACAGCAAGAACTCAAACGAAACCAGACTGAATTAATGTATATATGTATATTCCAACATTTATCACTACACATGTAATTGTACCCACCCAGGGGTCCCCAGGGAGGAGGGGAAAAGGGGGAAAGGGGATGGGAATGAGAAGGGACAAAAGAAAACAGACACACAACAAACGGAATACAACCAAAGTTTTGAAAACAAACTGGCAAGGATACAATCTCACCACCCCAAGGGACAGAACTGAGCGGAATGAAAAGATCTCTCTCCAGGCCGGACCTCTGCTTCCCTGTGCCACCCTTGGAAGCAGCACACCAAGTAGTAAACTCCTCCCTCCCCTTACGTGGAAAACACCTGTGGAATAGCCATGTAATGCCACTTCCCTAGTTACAGTCAGTCACTAAGGAAACCTAGACCAAACCCATCACAATGCTGTACCTCCTCACACATGGAATGGACTGATGGATGCTTGCAGCAAAGAAGAAAATAAGGTTTCCATGTCCAGGTAGTGTTCAAAAGGATGGTGTTCTCTGCTTGTGCTTTGGTTTGAATATTTTATATTTCTGGCTACCAGAAGTGACAAAAATATATGTTGTAGTTAAAGAAAATTCTCTGCTATGGAAAAGGTATAAACTTCAAAAATCTGGTCTTCTAAAAACCTTTACTATGGAAAGAAAGATTTCTATGTAGGTTATACTATTACAATAACTAGTACTAGGAAATGTAGAGGAAGATTTGTTTTTAACATAGGTGACCAAGGTAATAGTCCCAGATGTTTGTAGATTATAAGACACAGACTGTAGAGTTCATAATAATAGCTAATTCGGGGAAGTATCTGCAAATCCTTTGGTTACCTCTATTTTTTTTAAACTTCCTTATTAATTTGAGGGATCTGACATTGATTAAGTTAAGGTCCTTGCCGCCACTGGTTATACTCAGTGTAACTGGTATGTTTTCAAAATGTCTGGGGAAAGAAGAGACTCTGCCCATGCACAAATTCATCATGTGCCATGCATTTCCAACAAAAACATGAGGAGACAAACTACATTTGGACCATTGCCACAGACATCATCTCAAAAAGAGCTTATCAGTGTTATGCTGCTGTCTCAGAGATGCAAGCAGGAAGGGGGTCCACCTGCTTCTAAATTTTGGACCATTGGTTAACACATTTGAGTGTGCAATATGTCTGGATTCTGGAATTTAAGACATGTTTCTACTCAGTAAGTCTGACAGCAGCGAAAAAAAGAAGTTTTTTAAAAGGAACTTGTAAATATCATAAACAAACAATGCTATTGACACCACAGACATGCACACAGCTGGCAACAAAGGGGATAGAATGGTCTCTGGCAGGGATGACCATAGGAGCTGCTGGCAGACAACATGCAAACTGACAGGTTTTAGTTGCAAAGGTGCCTGGAGACCTTATCATGTGGCACCTCATTGTTCATTGCATTACTGATGGTATTTCATATGTTTACTAAGGTCTACTTTCTCCTGCTGCCTAGCCTACTTTATACCCTGGAGAGGGCTTTTTACAGCCCTTCCTTGTTCAAATGTTCAAGGCCAGGTTGAATGGGACAACCTCCTCTAGTGGAAGGAGGAGGAGGGTTGTAACTAGATGATCTTTAAGGTCCCTTCCAACACAAGCCATTCTTTGAATTTTTGGTTCTCATAGCACCTAATAGCAAAAGGTTATTTGAATGTCAAGAGGAAATGAAAAAGAGGGGGCTCTGAGAAAAAAAAAAACATGGTTCAAGAGCATAGCAAATAATTGCACAACACAGAAATAACTCTTGAATAGGCACAGAGCTGCTCGTTGTTGCTGGCCTGGCATGGCCAGACCTCAGGCTTCTACTGAGTAGGGCCCCACATTGAAGCCTGATCATAGACCCTTATGGGGAGACCAGCCCACCCAGAACATCGTGGCCAGGGCCAAGCTCGCCATCATGGCGTGATCCATGGTTGGAGGTGCCCTTCTGCCAGCCCAGCCTGTCTCCCTTTCTCTCTCGCGCAGACTCCACCCCATATGCCCACAGTGAGTCCTGCCCAGTAGGCCCCTTGGCTGGGCATCCACCTGGACCCACCAGCCCTCAGTTCCAGGCACAAGGAGCCAAATACTAAGAAAACTGCTGCTAAAGACTGGATTTGTCAGTTCTCCTAGGTTTCTGATGCATCAGTGTGTTTGGAAAGTTTTGCCTGGTATTCATAAAATTGCAGTTACGTCAGGCAGATTTTTGGAAGTGTTAAGCATTCACCTGCCTGTACAATAACATCACATATAGACAGTAAATTAGGACACTTATTTATACATTTCTTCAGATTTGTAGTCTTTCAGTATGCTTGGTAACTTTATCCTCTCAACCTTTTTGGCTACCTCATGTCCCACTTAAAGGAGCATCTGAAATGTCCACTGAAGACTTACAAATTGAAAGCAGGAAGCAAAATGCAGGCTGGATGACAAACTAGATTTTTGTTTACAACTGGTATTGTTCCATTGTTTTCAAATATACTTTGCAATACTGAATATATTAACATTTACATAAGCAGGAGAATCAACAATGAAAGTCGTTAGTACCCTCTTCTGGCTTACCTTACAGCAGCAGGCAATATGTACATCCATCCTTGGCCTAATGGCCTCTTCTTAATAGGATCTATGGCTAATTAAGAGAGATAATTATTCCTTAATAATTTATTTAAAAAAATGGGAGGTGGAATTATAAAAAGACATTAAAAGTTGGGCACAGTTTTGTTATCTGATGTATGAATTATTCAGAACAAAGCCCAGCTTGGAGTCTGTTTCAAAGTCACACCAATGCAGTCAGTTGCGCCAGGAGAAAAGCAGAGCAGACCACTGTCTCTTTGCTCCTTTACAGAAATGATGAGCCAAGTCTTTTAAAAATGCCTGGGAAGTAAACATTTTATTTTCTCTTCTCATCACATTCAATTACAGTCACTACGCTTGAAAGATGAGCCCATGCAAACCTCATGAAGTTCAATGAGGCCAATTGTAAGATCCTGCAGCTGGGTTGGGGCAATTCCACACACAAATGCAGGCTGACTGGAGAATGGATTGAGAGCAGGCCAGAGGAGAAGCAATTAGGGATACTGTTGAATGAAATATAATCTAAACTCTATTACTTGTGAAATATCTGCAGTACATTGTGCAGTACCTGTATGACACAGAACAACATTCCTCATGGTCTGTAGAACTCCAGACCTGCTGAGGTTTAAATTTTTCATGTATGATAACTTCTTTCCTCAAACATCATCACAGTTAAACATGGAGCTGTTTGGGAATCCTTTTAGCTGCTCCTTCATGAGGAAATAAAAAAGGAAGTTGCGGATCAAAATTCCTCCCGGATCCAAGATGGATTGAGCAATCAGAGCAGTAGTACCTGGGTCCAGAACAGGCAACTGCTCAGAGCATTTACCTGGACTTTACAGAACAGGGTATAAATTCCTGGCCTTACCCAAGAGGAGCTGGATAACACCTGGGTTTCTCATAGGCTGCTTTAGCACTCTCTTCCAGATGTCTTTTATTCTGTTTTCAGAGGAAAAGAAATCTTGGAAGATCAAGGATTTATCTCAGAGTAAAATGGCTATAATCTCACATTTCAAGACTTTATGGAGTGAAAAAAAATATTTACTGTTTAGGTTTTGTAAAAGATTATATACTTTCCCTGGGGTAGTAAGAAAGTGTTTCAGTTTTAGAGCAAGAAAACAGATTGGTTTGGAATGTTTTCTAGGATCACTTTATTGTTTTGTATTGGCTAGAGAACATTCAGATTTATTGGTCTGAATTGCTTGCACACTGAAGAGTCCATCTTTTAGATGCTTCATCCCAGGACTGGAGTTTATAGAGTAATTTGTATTTCCTTTGAAGCTGGCAGGTCTCCCAAGGAATGATCATTGTGAATTCACTACAATAAAATAATCTGAATTATTCAAAGCAATCTCACTCAATTTCAGCCATTCCAGATTTCCAAAGTTGTTCCATGCACATGCTTTTCAATCCAGAAATTAAATACTTTATATATGTGCATAACTTGTCTGACAGTACAAATCCCAGAGACAGAATGCAGCTCCAAATGCATAGCTTACAAAAAATAATTTAATTTATAAGCTTTTAAGGATGTATTAGCTCTGTATTAGTTTTCTCTTCACTATCACAGCCCCAGATGTAGAAGCATAGGAAAGATTCCAGAAGCAGTTTTGATCCCACTTATCAATGTTAAGCTCTGTGAGCTTCCTCCACAAACTCCATAGTATAAGGACCTGTGACCTCAATTTCTGAGTACCAGGTGCAAGAAAAAGTGGGTTTGAACTAGACTGTTTCAACATAAGCTGTTTTATACATTTCTTTTAAGACTGAGCAAAGCACAAGAAATAAAATCCTAGCTAGATAAAACACAGGGTGAACTCAGTGAGAAGATGCATCTAATGGGATGCATCTAATGGGATTTTTCCATGTACAGTAATATGAAGAGGAATAACACTGCATGTGATGAAAACAGTTGGACTCAGTGAACACCAAATACTTGGCTGGGTAATCAGATATCTTAGTAGTCTAATGGCCAGAAGGACTACCAAATGAGATATGACTAAAGATCATGAACAAATAATTAACATTCACGCATCGAATAATGGAAACAGAGAAGTGCTTTGAAACTCACTCTGTCTGAAAACTGAAGACCACAGCTTCATTTACAAATCACTGAAGAATGATGGCTGTCATGAGGGGGAGTGGAAGCTTCAGACAAAGTTTATTAGACAAGCCCTCCCATTGAGTCACAAGGTGCAGAAAGGACTGTTTTGTTTTCTAAACCTCTTAGAGAGGAGTCTAGAGGTGGCTGAATACAATCTCAGCCTCAGACTTTTTCGATGGTTTTAGGTACAACTTTCTCCTGCAGGATTAAAGATGGCAAACTGGATATATTTACATAAAATTAATTATTTATTATGATAAATTATTAGAAAAAGTATCTTAATCAGAATTATGTACTACACAGTATAGAAGCTAAAACTACCAGGATAAGATACGATAGAATAGTGTACTATATCACAGCAATTATATTATAGGTAGCAAAAAAAGAAATTACTATTAAGTAGAAATTGATGTAACTTACTCATATCAACAACCTTGGATGTCTCTTTCACTCAGCCTCAAGACGGATCCTTGAGAGGTGTCTCCTGCTCGGTGGAAGAATGTTCACACATACACCCCAAAAACGGTTGTGTTAGAAAAACCTACCATTTGAAAGTCGACTGGACTTTATTGTATAAAGTGATTGACTGTGAATTATATGTCTCCAGGTCAGTTTAGCAGCTTATTTGCCAAATCTTTGCCTCACTATCAGGATGTTCATTTGGGTTTGATGTGTCAGACTGATTTTAGCATAATTCAACATCAAAAAAACAAGACACAGCTGCAGGGACTCTTTCTCAGTCCACTACTTACAGTCCTGTAAACAGGGTGTTGTTAGAGTTGTTTGACCACATTCCAGAGCAGACTATCCTACTACCCAGGCTATATCTGCAGCTGTCCTGCAGATTTCTACAGGTTTATGTCAGTGAAGAGAACTGTTCAAACATTTCAGTTCTCCCAAGGACACTCCTATTTTTGTTGTACATTTCTTACACAGAGAATAGATCCTTCATAACAAATTCTCTAACTACCAAGCACATTTCTGGGAAAACATTTCCGTAACAACCATTCATCTGCAAACCCCAACTGTGAGACTTGAATTCAAATGTTTTTCTGCTCTGTCCAGCAGTGAAATAAACTGACCTTTCAAATCTTTCTTAAAGACCAAACAAGAATAGCGCACATCCAAGCAGTTAGAGCAATCATGTGGCCTTTAAGAGACTCTTATTCAAATTTGGCCTTCAGAGTCCCTCACATACTGTCTATCCTGGTTTGAGTTTAATTAATATTTTTTGTCAGAGGCATTTAAGTTTCTACAGGTAGTTATTTAATGAGGTGAGATTTGAACTCTTAACACTGTATATGAAGGAAGTACTGTTGCCTCTTTTTTATGATTTTAATATGAAACTATATCCATCAGACTGAACTTTCTTTCCAAAAGTTTAGTTACACCTGGTAAAATCCCATGAAAATGTATTTTGTCAAAAATACTCCTAACCAACTCACACTCCAGTTAAGCTGTGCCTCACAAAATTGTCGATGATCCATGATGGAAGTTAGGTTTGGGATGAATGGAAAATACTGAAGGAAAAATAAAAAATCCAGCATAGTGTTCTCTCAATCTTTTAAAGCAGTTCTGTCTTCTCAATTTTCCATTTAAAAGATGGGGTCAGAAATGTGGATACTTTTCTCCCTTCAGTGCCTCTCTGACATACTTAGATGTTGCTGATTGTTTCGTCTTAGAGAGGTGAAGAAATATGGAAGGGACCTCTGGAAACGAGTCTCTCTTTTCCCTTATGAAAGATAACTGTATGCAGGTTTTCACTTAGAGAGAAACTTATATAACGTATTTCATGGTGATTTTGAAAAGCCATGCTAAGAATTAACAATCTTTGTGATATTAGAGCCCCACAGCCCTAGAAAAGAAGCAAAAAGAAATTTCAACAATTATTTTCCTGATTAGGTTCAAAACCTTAGAAACGAGTTAATTATCTAAACCTCTTACACATACTGCTGAAGTGCAGATATTTCCTTACAAATGGTCCGTGCTCATTCTCTCAAGTGTTCTTCAACTCTAAATTTAGGATCTTTTACTGGTATAAAGGAACCTATGAATAAAAATGGAAGCTCTAAAAAGAAAATTTGAAATCCAGAAGAGGGAGCCTTAGCAGATGTCAAACAGTGCAAAAGAGACATCAAAAGCAAATGTGTTATTATACTGGAATTTGCGCTATGAATACAAGTATAGACCAAGTCTGTGAACACCAAAATACTCATAAAATGAAGAAATGCTTTCAACTGACTGAAAATTGCTGTCATGAAAGGTCAGAAAAAGTTCTTCATTCATTAGGGGTCACTGGGATTTTTGTATTTTCCAACAAAACTCTGAAGTCCAGTTGGTCAGTTGACCAAGACTTTTGTCAAAAAACACATATGAAAAAATAATGCATGGAAAATATTCCCTTATTTTTACCTCCTCAAGATCAGATGCAAATTCCAGCATTTAACTTTTCAGGTTCCAGTTTCTTTTAAGGCTATTTCAAGGCAGTTTCTAGAAAGTCTATTTCAATTGAAAGACATCAGTTTACATGCCCTATGGATAATTCTGCCCATAAAAAGAAAAGGGACTGAGGCAAGAAAAATGCATTTTGTTCTTCATTGTGCCAACAAGAAATTGGGGAAAATGGGGCAAGAGACCTGTGTGGATGAACAAGGAATTCCTGTTATTACTTAGTCGTTATGCAGGAAACACCCAGGAGATAGCAGCCAAACCACTTGGAATTATCATAGAGAGTATGTAGAAATGAAATTAGGAAGGTCAAGGCTCATCTGGAGTTAAGTCTGGCCAAGGATGTCAAGGACAAGAAGATCATCTTTAAATACATCAACAATAAAAGAAAAACAAAGGATAATGTGGGGGATAATGGAAGGGGAAAAATAGCAACAGAGGACACAGAGAAGGCTGTGTTACCGAATTCCTTTTTTGTATTCACCTTCATTGACAAGATCAGCCCTCAGAAATCTCTGACCCAGGAGACCTGCTTAAAGGAGTCTTAGAAGACTTTCCTTTGATCAAAGAGGAATGGGTTAGAGAACACCAAGGCAAATTTGACATCCACAAGTCCACGGGTCCTGATGGGGTGCATCCCCAAGTGTTGAGAGTGCTGATGGATACCATAGCAAGGCAGCTTATGATCATATTTGAAAGGAAATGGTGATCAGGAGACCTGCCTGAGGACTGGAAAAATGCAAACATCACCCCAATCTTCAAAAAGCACAAGAGGAAAGACTCAGAGAGCTACCAGCCAGTCAACTTCACTTCAAAGATGGAAAATGATGAATGATGGAGAACCTCATTTTGGAGGCCATCTCTATCCACATGGAGGACAAGAAGGTGATCAGGAGTAGCCAGCATGGATTCACCACAAGCAAATCATGCTTGACCAACCTGATTGCCTTCTACAATGAAACAGCTACCTGTATGAATGAGGAGAAAGTTGTGGATATTGTCTATCTTGCCTTCGCAAAGTCTTTCAACACTGTCTCTCACAACATCCTCCTAGGCAAACTCAGGAAGTGTGGACTGGATGAGTGGGCAGTCAGGTGGATGGAGACCTGGCTGAACAGATGGGGTCTCTGATGGAGACGTCAGAGAGATTTAATCAGTGGTACAGGGTCTAGCTGGAGGCCTGTCACTAGCTGTGTCCCCCAAGGTTCAGCACTAGAACTAATATTGTTTAACTTACTCATCCATTACTTGAACAAAGGGGCAGATATCTCCTCAGCAGGTTTGATGACAGCACAAAGTTGGGAGGAGTGGCTGATAACCCAGAGGCTGTGCAGCCCTTCAGAAGGATATTGACAGACTGGAAAGATGGGCAGAGAGGAGTCTTCTAAAATTCAACAAAGGCAAGTGCAGGGTCCTGCCCCTAACCGCAGACACCAATACAGTCTGGGGGCCAAGCTGATGCAAAGCAGCTCTACAGAGAAGATCCTGGGGGACTTGGGGGACAACAAGCTCTCCATGAGCCAGCAGTGTGCCTTTGAGGCCAAGATCAATGATATCCTGGAGTGCATCAGGAAGACCATTGCTAGCAGGTCATAGAGGAGATCCTGCCTCTCTACTCAGCCCTAGTGAGGTCTCACCTGCAGTACTGTGTCTAGTTCTGGGGTCCTTAGTACTGGAGATATGTGGGGCTCCTAGAATGGCCAGTGTAGAGCAACAAAGGTAATAAGGAAACTGGAGTATTTCTCTTACAAGGAAAGGCTAAGGGAGCTGGGACTGTTCAGCCTTGAGAAGAGATGACTGAGAAGGGAACTCATCAGTGTCTGTAAAATGTCCAATCTTCCCGTATTTTCTCAGTGGTGCTGAGCAATAGAGCAAGAGACAATGGGCAAAAACTGATGTACAGAAAGATCCACCTGAATATGAGGAAGAACAACTTCACTTGACAGGTGGTGAAACACTGGAATGGATTGCCCAGAGAGTTGTGGAGACCCCCTCACTGGAGATATTCAAGAACCATGTGGATGCAATCCTGTGCCATATGCTCTAGGAAGACCCTGCTTGAGCAGGCAGGTCAGACCACAAGGCACACTGTGGTCCCTTCCAACCTTAGCCGTACTGTGATTCCATGATTGTTATGATCTCATCAAAATCAGGTTGAAAGTCTTGCACAAAAATGATGTGAGACCCACCCATGAGAACCAATGGTATTTACAAATAAAGGAAAGTATGGAACAACAATATGCCTAAGAAAATTCACAAGCGGGAAAAATATTAGAACTGTGTATTTTGTTATCATTAAAATTAAAACACTAATTAGAAATCACATTTTCTTGCAAATGTAGGTGTTAAGAATTAAGACTGATCTCACATATTTTAATTTCTGATGAGAGAGAAATGCTGACTGCTTTCCTTAAGCTGTTTCTTAGCAGCCAGAACTGTAATTCATGGAAAGTATTCATTCACACATTACAGATAACAGAGCAGGCTCTGCCCACAGACAAAGTCAATAGCTGTTTGGATTAGGTCTTTCCAGAGAGCTAAGTCATCATGACCTCCATTTTTGACAAAGGATGTCTGGCTGCCATGGTGCCCTAGAGGGCAAAGTTGGGATGGATGTGGCTGGGAAAGCCGGCCACTTACAGTCAGTGAGGAAAACATTTGAACTCCCAGTCTCCAATTTCTCCAGAGGGTGCAGATACATCAAGCCCAAAATGTAAGATTTTTCTTAATCACTTCCCAAAACAGCTTCAACTGCTTTCCAAAGTCATAGCCCTCCAGAAAGACCACTGGAACAGCACATTAACAAAAATTCACTTTTTTTCTTAAGTTGTTTTAAAGTCAGGATTCTCATTCTCTGAATAAAAAAAACCCTAAAATAAATAAATTTTTTTTAAAAAATCTTCCCCTAGATTTGCATGTGTTCTAAGAAAAACAAAAATACCATAGAATTTTCTCAAAGCAAAATAGGAAAACATACCACTTTTTGATTTTTCTCACAGCTACATTAAAAACACAGATACAAAATAATCAATAGAAAAACCCACTTCAGTCTGAGAAAGACTGTACAGGTTGATAATTTGATGGGACATTTATTCACAAATGTGTTATCCCTTGTTCAAGAATAAAACAAGCACCTAAGAAATACAATTTAAAAGCTTGAAAATTATTATATATAGTGCATTGGTCAATTTGGAAGACAGCCTATTTGGACCTGGAAAAATCTCGAACATCCCCATGTCATTCTTACTGTCAGTCAAATTACCACTCTACAGAATATGCGGGAAACAAGAATTACTCTCTCTACTTTGTATCATTGTGTAGTTAATACCATACAGAGAACAGCTTGTAAAAAAAATAAATCTAATTTTGAAAACAGATTGAAAGATATTTATATGTTTTATATTTGTATTTTATATGAGTGACTAATGTTTTATACTGCTCTAAACTAATAACTATGACAAATATAGGTCTTATTATGAGCAAGATGAGAAGACTTCATTTCATTTTATTATTTTTCTAGTTAATTTGTCTCAAGTTATTTCAAAGATCCCAGGTTGTGCACAAAAACACGAAGATAATTGGGTCTCCTAATTTTTGAAAATGCTTAGAATGAACAAAGCACACTGTAATGTAGACAAAAAGAGCTATTTTTCAGCTTCTGTGATTCTGAAGATTGACAAAACCATCTTCACAACTCTCATGACAATACTACCAGAAAAAATACCCTCTATATTATTGAACACAATTTCTAGAAGTGCAGTTCTAAATTCAACAGAAACTCTTTCTTCACTGAATGGAAGAAACAGATAATTTTCCCTATCTAAAAGAGACAATTACAAGGGGCAAAGGGACATGTTAGTCTCTGTATTTTGCCTTAAAAATTCAAATCACTATGACTGAAGTTGTTCCTGATTTCACTGAAATCTCATGAGGGATGAATACAGTGACTGTGGCAATTTTAAAACTACCTTCCAATAGAAGTGTCAAAAAAAAAGTCCATTATAGATAAAGAATTAATTTTCCCTCTAACTACGAAAAGTACCTAAGACAAGATCAAAAGCAAAACAATTACTACTTTTGCAATTCAAAATCAGACAATTAATATTCATATAGTTAATAAAAATGAAAATTTATCAATAAACATAAAGATATGAAAAAATATTTTTAAAGATTAATTCCACCTTGCTCTTGTTTTACTACATCTCCTGCATTAGAAGAAACAACATAAAACTTTCATCTGGAAGAGATAAAGATGTTCCCTGACAGGCAGGAGTCCTAAAATATTCATGCTTTAATGACTCTCAGAGTTTATGAGTTCAATAAAATATTATTTTCACAAAATTTACACTTAAATAAATAATTAGGCAAATAAATGTGACCTCTGGCATTTGATTTCAACTGTGAATGCATGCCTGCATTTCTCCAGACAGAGCAAAGAGCAAGCTTTCAAAAACAAGCTGTGAAGTGTACCAGGTATTTCATAAGCACCAGTTTCACATCTCCCAAGGTTTCATAATTACAGACTTAATTTGGATTATGAAAAGTGCAGAATACCTCCTCAGTTGCTTTCAAACAAATCAGTGCTGTCACCACCACTGACTTCCACAAAATGAGTATTAATTTAAAATGACTTCTTCTGAAAATTTGATTTCCGTAATAACCCTTAAGGAAGTACAGAAAGTCCTTGGTAGACTAACAGCCCAAGAAAAATGCAAAACAAGGAAACAAAACAAAAAAATCTATTTTACCAGTAATAGCAATGAACTGTTTTCAGTCATAAACTAATTTACTTTTGATCATTTCAATAAATTCTGCAAATAAATTTTAAGCAAGAATACAGATGCAATTATTAAATATGAAATAAGCAAAGCCTGTCCAGACCTTCAAAAATTTTGCCAAAAATAGTCAACACTTCTAGAAGGAGAAAAAATGTTGTTTTGGGGGTTTTTTGTTGGTTTTTTTTCCCCTTCTTCTCAATGTAGAATTGCGTCTTTACCTACCTATGTGAAACACTTTTGAGATCCCTTCCCACCACTTGTGTTCTTTCAGAATTTTACCTCAGGACTGTCAGAAAGCCAAGGTCCTCAGCTTGTCACAACAGAAAAGGTATGAATATATTCATGTTTTATTAGCTATGGCTTTGTGTTTTACAGGGATATTGGCCCCTAAAATAGGATGCCTTTGCCACAGAATCCAACCCAGGAACCAGACTTCAATCAATGCAAAGGATCTTATGAATTCAGCAATCTTCTGCCCTTGAGGGAGGTCACAGAGGGAAAACTCTTCCATTTAGAAGTTGCTATCATCTCTCACATAGGATCTATCAGTAAAGCCAAAAAGTTGCCTAAAAGAAAATAAGTTGCCTGGTACTTCCTCAGCTCCATACGCATTCTGCAGACACAGCTTCAAGAAAACTCCCTGCACACTGCAGGTCTGTGCTGATTCCTTCATCGTAACTCAGAGGTGACAACAAAGGTGTTGAAAATCCTGACCCTTACATGTAATAATCTAATAGGTTCTCCTGGGTTCATATGGTGCGTGCTCTACACTCTCCATCTGCTGACACAAAATTTTTAATTAAGCTGCAAAAAAAGAATACACAGCACAGCATGTCCATGCATAACGCATACTGTAGGCTCATTTCTTTATCCTATATATCAGACTATGTGGAAACGTATTTTTGAAAGTGCAGTCAATACAGTCCTTTAAAATGTAGCTCTATTAGGCAGTATTATAACAAAAAATTCAGGAGATTATGGCATATTAAATCTTATCTCTGAGGTGCAGAATAGTGCTCTTATTCATGAGAAATTTTAGAGTAGAAGGGCAGAAGGAACCACCAAAGAATTACTGCTATGCTCCTGCTGTCTACACCACAGCATACGTCATGAACCTAAGGGCTTGCTTTAATTAAAGAACAGCAAAAAACTCTGAAGTTCAAACCAACTGAACAAAAAATACCCTGTACCACCTACTGCTTTGTTCCAGTAATTTATTGTCATTGGCAACATTTTAAATCCAAATTTCAACTTCCAAATTTTAGGTTTTCTTTTATAACTTCAATCTCTGCTGCTTGCAAATTTCTTATCCAAGGTCTGTCCCTTCTCAGAGGCCAGTAAATAATATTTCCTTCTCTTTCTCTTTTATTAGCCAAATATTTCCTGGAGCATCTCAACTTACAGAAAAGTTCTCACTCTCTTGACTCTTCTCTGAATCTTCTCAGACTTAGCAACTTCTATCTTGAATTTTGGACAGTTAACAATGATACAAGATTCTGAGAAAAGCTGCTCTAGAACCAAATACAAAAGCAACCTACCTTCTGATTTTCTGTTTATAAATCTCTGATATGCTCTGCAGTTTAGTTCAAATAATTAGGAAAATACTATCACAGTTGTCAGTACTAATAAAATGCAGAATTAGGATGAAATGTACTTCCTGGACAGTATTAAAATTATGATTTACACTCTAGCCAATAACCAGTTAATTTTCAATTCTCGTGGATAACAATAAAAAGGTAATAGGCCAAGAAAGAATTAAAAACAGGCCCAGCACTTTGGACTCTTGGTGTGTTTGTGTGGAATTTATCAGATATACTCAAAATATCCTTATTACTAACATGATATCATTCTCAACCTTTACAAGATGCATTGTATAGAGTAATGAAAAAAAACCCTGTTTTACTGCATGCATATGTGTTCAGATGAAAGTGAGAAATAAAACAATTCTTAGAAATGCAAAAGAATAAGGGACGTATTATATAATCTGAGATGTTGAAAAGATTGAAAATAAAGAAAATGGAAACTAGGTAGTCATACCTGAAGATAACATTAAAAAAGTTCAGTAGTTTATTGGCAGGTAAGTCTTCTGCCTCAAGCCAAGAAAATTATACTTTTTAATTCTCACATTTTCATGTTCAAAACAGAAAGAACGTGAAGAAAAATCTTACTACCAGGTACAGAAAACAGTTTAACAGCAGAGGAGATTCAAAGAAAAACTTTTAAATAATGCTCGATGTTACTAAAAGCTGCTGAGAAAGTGATCACTTGCAGTCAAGAAGAGTGTGGAAATAGCAAGACCATCTCAACCATTTATATTTCACCGAAATCACAACCATTAACGTAATTCTGTATGACTGAATCAGTTTGCTTACATAATCTCTCCCTACAGTTGAGGTCTGTATTTCTATAATGTAACCATACAAATGGCATGGTTCCTGTTAGAAAAGAATCTTCCATCAAATTACACAGCTGCATAACACAACAAAATCCAGTAAGTTAGCATTCAACATCACTTTTTGCATCTGTCTAAATTCCTCTTGCAGTGAACAAAACAAAAAGATTTAGAGGCATACACAAAAATGAACTCCCATTTTTGGTTTTATTCCATTTGTTGGCCCTTCTGAGACAATCCCTACAATGACCATCATCATCATCATTAAAAAAATAACAGTGATGACCATAATAACAATAATAATACCAGATAATAAGACATCTGACTAAATAAAAAAACATCATAGAAATGGACCTAGACTATTATGTGGGCTTCTTTGAGACTAACATCTATAGAGGACATCTTGTCTCTACAATTTTGATAATTTTTGGATAAACAATCCCCCCCCACCCCCAACTTTTGGACTAATTGTAAGATGCCCATTGCCACACTTCAATGGGGATTTTTTTCAGGGAATTTTGTTTGGTTGGTTTTTTTAAGAAACCCTGATGAAAACCTGCAGAAGGGTGGAGAAGTACAATTGGTGTCAAAACAGAAATGGACCATTGTTATTAATAAACGTAACAGCATTCAACACTTAATCACCATAATTTCACTTATTTTGTTGTGTCTATTGGCCCAACTCTTTGTCAAAACTGAGCAGGCCATCTCTGCTAAGCTATGTCTGGCAAACTCTTCATTCTTTCAGCAACCTATCGAAACAAAATCTTTTGATGACCTCCATCTCTATTAGCTCCAGTGCCACCATTTCAGGCAAGATGTTGCCTTAGGGAGATGACAGAGGAGACAAAATAGAAATGTGACATACTGATCTACAGTTAGTAATCCTCTTTGCATGTGCAGTGATCTGAAAAGAAGCAAATTAGAAGGTATTTGGTATGAGAGAGTAAATATATTTGCCATTTTCTGATGTTATAAAACTCCTCTAGCCTGTAATACCAATTTTTGCACAGTGCATCACTTAATAATTTAGCAAGGTGTTGCTTAGGCTTGATCTGTTTATGGCCAGTTCCATCAGACCAGACTGTTTTTAACTTCAAAAAACCTGGAAGTATGTGTCTCAGTTTTAAGTGTTGCTACTTTGAGATCACTAGCATAGATCTTTGAAGACATAGTTAGAAAAAAATATAGGATAAATCCCTGCATCTGAGAAAGTGAGAAGTTTTTTCCCCGGGGTATCCTGGTGGATTTCAGAAAAATCTTTGTAATCGATGTAAATTAAGCCTATTTTTAATATTATAAAATGGAATTATATTTCATTAATAAGAAAGCTTTTCTATCACTGCTTCCCTTCTTAATGAACGGTTATGAAGGAAGGGTACTTTGCACAATTTGAGCTTCAGCTTACTCCCTTTGTTTGGCATCTAAAATTTTTTCCATGACAGAAAGACACCTACTGACTTAGCAGGCCCCTGAAGTAAACATTTCATTAACCTCTCTACAGCGAACAGTTTCTGCCAAGAGAGAAGACATGTTTCAGATAAAAGAAAGCAAAAAAGGGTGCATGATCAAAAGAATTTTCATATTAAAGATTGGTTGTCAGGTATCAATAATATAAAAACCTAAGCGATACAGAAGCAATTACATACCAAAACCTCAACCTTTTTGCTAGCATCCCAATTGAGAGAAACTCCACTAGGCAAATTGCTGGCTGGAAGCTACTTCTTATTTTCAGATAAAAGCATC
This sequence comes from Myrmophylax atrothorax, assembly GCA_026770055.1. NCBI lineage: Eukaryota > Metazoa > Chordata > Aves > Passeriformes > Thamnophilidae > Myrmophylax > Myrmophylax atrothorax. Next base: position 33,944,738 of record JAOXXN010000364.1, read on the forward strand.
CTGTCTAATCTACAGTTGTGCTTTTCACATATCCATTCACTCTAAAGGTAGGAATTTTCTCAAAGCAGGGGAATATTCATGTGTAGAGGAGCCCTTAAGTAGGTGACTTCGGTCTCTGTGGCTCAGATTTCCCACTGCATTTACAGGATGCTGGGTCACCACTTTGCACTAGCGAAGGATTGTTCTCTATGCTGAACCTATTAGATGCTGAAGCTGACTTAAAGACATCCTCCCCCTGCACCTCTGCCTTCTAAATGCCCCTGTTTAAATGAGTCTTTCTTTTCCTTGTAATAGTTTTATCTGCACCACGGCCTTGTTCTTTACTTATTTCTGAAGGGACCAAATGAAAGCATTAACTAGAGAAAGAACAGTGAGTCCTGAGACTTGAACACAAGACTATTTGCTGACTGAAAAGGAATCAACGTGTTTTCAAAAATCTTACAGATGAAAGAATCTCAAAACTCTTCATGTAATAGCTGTAGATGAAACATTTTCTGTCACAAGCATGATTTTCTTCCCATAATCTTTTTAGAATTAAAAGCACGGGTTTATCCCACCTTTCTGTTCTCCAGTCCAGTCTTTTCCAAGATAACTTATGATTTCACAGTACAAAATACTGAAAGTATTTTTTTAAAAAACTCTTTTGTCTCAGTGTTTCATTCTCTTTTTTTTCTTTTTTTCATATTAGGAAATAATAGATTCTGACCACTGAGTTTTATGTACATGTGAATCTCCACCTACTTACAAGTAAGAGATCTGGTCACAATAGAAAAATACCGTGAATAGTGGCAGCTGAAGTAACCAGTGCATGAGCACAGAAATGTAGTCAGCTTGTTCAGCCATTGGTAGCCATCTTCATTGCCCTGACTTTGGAGTAGCTTTCATAGTTGTCTCCCCTGTTAACAGTTGAAGAAGACACAAAATTATTCCTTAGGAAGTGAAGGATAATGGATAGGCAGGAAATAATATCGTTTTAAGACATTTGAAGGTGAGGAAAGACACTTGAAATAAGTGAAATGAAGGACCCCTACACTGGAGTTTCTAAGAGCTGATAGTTATAGTCCAGGCTATTTGCAGATGATTATAGAAGCTTATTTTCAACACCCTAGATGGTCTGAGGTAAGTAAAAGCATTTAAGATAAAAATTAAAACCAAAGAATTGCAGAAACAAAAGAAATCCTATAAGCAAAGGTTATTACTTTAGAAACTATTTCTGTCCACTGCCCTTCCTATTTTCTTGCTAATCTACTGGAGCCTGAATGGTGAAATATTCAGAAGTGCCCAGCCCCACTGAAATCCAATTTCTTTTTCTATTTTTAAAATTAAAGGTGTTGAGTCAAACCATGATATATTATGCAATGAATCTGTAACAGGAAGAGCTGTATAACATTGCCAGCTAGTGGTCAGTTGACTTCAGAGCACAATAACTCAATTCTAGCACAGTTTAAATATTTTTGAAATGTAATAAAACCTTTTATAGCTATAGCTTAAAAAGATGACAAATAAATTGCAAACATATTTCAGCACCTTAGCTATCAGAACATAAAAATCTGCATGGAGGTAACATTTAATTCATGTATATGTTAGTCCTTTGTTTATGGTTAGCTTTCTAATTGAAGAATATATGGAAATTTTAAATTCATCACAGCTCTGATTCCCACAGTGCAGGAAACTGTGTTATAGCTTAATTACTGTTGTTTAATTGTACTATGCCATCTTTGAGCTATATCTTCTGACACCTGGGTAATAGTACTATTCATTCTTTAAAAATGAACTCTCACAAAGGCACAGACATCAGCAAAACAAACATGGAATGGATACTAATGGGACAAATAAAATTCAGGACCCTGCATTTATAGTAAGGCATGCATTTAAAATAATTGTGTTCACAATATTAACGATGAAACTTTCTGAATTGTCTCTGTAATCTAAGGTCTAGCTTCAAACAAGGTGTTTTGTGAAGATTTAAAGGACCATGAACAGGGAGAAATGTAAAATACATTGTAAGAGAAACCAAAGGATTGAAAAGAATGGATCCTAAGGTAAATGTCACATTCTGAAAAAACATACACGCTTAAACATTTCTATAAATATCTTCACTAGCTACACTACTTTGTAAATATTAAGTCAGTTGGCATTTGCCTGTCAGGATGCAAAGGTCACAGAGAAGAATACATATTTTGGAAACAGACATTTTTCCTTCAGATTAACATAAGAAAAAATAGTTGTTTTATAGAATTGTGTAAGAAATTACAGTTAATTACAAATTTATAGACAAGCCTATGATGCTATAAACAGTTATCATCAAACTTATCTTATTAAGGCATTGTTGGGATTAATACTGTCTTAAAACAGTATTGCCATCATTTGCAGCAGTTTTAAAATTGTTTTTTTTCTCACTCAGATCAACTGGAATTGGGAGCAACTATCATCCTGCAATAAACCTGTGTTACTCATCTTGCCTTGTAGAGAGATTTATTGTGCAGAATTTCTGAGCTAGCTGTAGTTATGGGCTCAGACAACTCAGAGTGAGAGCATACTGTGCTGATACTGGCAGTTAGCACCAGAAGGATCAGTCTGGCTTTGCCTGTGAAGGACAGGGCAAACATATCCTAAACCACAATCCATTTAAGGTCCTTCCACCCTCAGAACGTCATTCTGCAGAGATTTTAATACCCATTTAATTTTATTCTGACTTCAGCAGAACTACTAAGCATGGATAAATATAAGCATAGCAGGAATCTTTGCAAATGATTCTGATAGCCAGGGTAACTCCAAGGTGTGAACCAAGATACTGAGTCTGAGGGCCAAGTCCACTGTTGTCGAGAAATTGCACTGCCATTAAAATTCATACAAGGAGTATCCCTATGTCCTAGTTCAGCAGATGGGACCAGTTATCTCTGTGTATGGGTGATCAAAGCCATGTATTCTACCCCCTCTATTC
>JAOXXN010000364.1:33959861-33979070 GCA_026770055.1 Myrmophylax atrothorax
TGGGTGTGGAGGTGCTAATGACTTCCTGGAAGGGAGTTATCACAGCTCTTATCTCACAGGTGTCTTTCCCAGCCAGCTCTCATCCTGAGTGGTTGGGTGTGCCCTGAGCAGCTTCTGCAAATGGTCCATTGTTAACAGTTTATGGGAAATGAGTAGAGGGTGTAGAATACATATTTGGTCACATCCACACAGTGATAAACTGGTCCCACCTGCCGAACTAGGACAACCTCTGCATCAGTTTTTGTTGTCTGAGAATCCCATCCTCATTGCCAATTTTGTGTTACCTGTTCAGGAGGGTTCCCACACACAAAATAAAAGATGCTAAAACATAACTGAGGTAGCAAAGCAAATTTATCAGTAAGCAAAGCAAATGTATTCTGTTACTTGTGACAGAAAATCATACATACTGACCCTTGGAATCTTAACCAGCCACTGAGCAGAAGGAGATGGAGCAAGGTATTGGGCGGGAAGGGTAGGTAGGTAGTGCACCTTCAGGGCATCCAATGGATCAAAACCATGTACATCTGGTCCTCCTCACCCCCTCAAGCCAGGTCTACACCTTCTGTATCCTCTCTCTGGAGTGGAACTTTGCCAGCTTGTGTGTGGCCAGTGCACCAGCTGAGGCTGCAACAGCTTAAGATGCTGACTCAGGGCTAACACCGACTCTGTTCTTCATTGTTCCTTTGTTAAAAGCTAAGTTCTCAGCAGTTTGATGTTACACTAATGGTTTTTTCTCCAAGGCTGAGTTTTCCACAGTGAAACAACGCAGTATTTTCTCACAGCACATCTATGAACACAACCATGGACCAAATATGACAGGGCCTTAAACACCACTCTGATCCCCAACACAAAGTGAAAGCTTTTAAGCCACAACAGAAAAGTATTTGCAGAATTCTTTTTAAACTTTTTCAATCAAATTCTCTTTTTGTTAAAGAAACTTTGATGCCAGTATATATAACAGACTGATTAACACATTTGCACAATCTAAATCATAGATTTATTATATGTTTTATTATAATCTTCTAGTATGCTATATTCAAAGTAGCATCTTATTTTTGTGATAAATGCATGTACACAGCACAGCAAAATCTCTGAGGACAATGAAAAAAGAAGCAAGTTTCCCAAGTACAGTTTTACAGCTCTTCAACTGTTATCCCTCCTCTCTTCCCCTACTTTTGGGGGAGCAAGACGCTGTTTGAGTTCTGAGAAGAATTAAAAAAAAAAAAAAAAAAAAGAATAAAAAGGGAAAAAAAGTAAACTGCATCAGAATGAGACCTTTGTTCCTCTGGATAAGAAGCACATCTCAACACAAATGAAGAGCAGCAGCTACCTCAATAAGCATGCCCTTTGCCACCCTGAGGAAGCGAGGCATTGTCTCACTTGTCATTGTACCCTCACAAAATGCCCAAGTGTCTCAAAAGGTTCTGGAAACAAACCCTGCAGATTGAAGGTAACACTAATAATATAAGCACAAAGAGACAAGAAAACTGCAGAGCTGACACTTCTGCTCCTAGTGCATGTCCTTCAGCAACCACACAGCATGGTAGTATCAATGACAATCTAATCAGATTTGACAAAATGTCAGCCAAAAAATTTCAAAACTGTCAAGGTGACTATTTGAAATACAAATTTCCATGCACTGTTGCTAACAATGAACTTCCATTTTAGCATATATTGTGCCCTTAAGTCTTAGCTGACAAAAGTGTGAAGGCATAGGGATTAGCACGGCATTTAAAAATTAGCCATCCTGGATACGAAGACAAACCTTAACAAGTTTTTTCAGTGATATTCAATTCAGTACTTTACAAAATTTCACAGAAAACATTGCTGAAGGTTTGAAGAAAAAATATTAGAACAAGTTATGAATTGTGGGAGGTTTGAAACTACAGGTGTTCCTAACCTGTCTTGGTTCATGGTATTTGCTAGACTTTTTTAAAAGGTAAAGTACATAAAGAGCAACCTTTTTGCTAATCACTAGAAAAGATGTTATGGAAAAGAAAGTTCTCCAACAATAAACCATTTCTTTTTAAAAATGATGTCTTATGAAAAAAATGTACAAATTAAATCACTGAAGTGGCTGCTTTGAATGGAGTAAAAAAAGGATTGCAGGATAAGGTTACAGCAATAGTGAAATTCATTCACTGCATCTCTCATGGGCAAGCTAGTGCAGCAAATAAATTGAAGGCAGAAGAGCAAAAGTGCCACAAGATGTCATCCATGTGATCAATTTTGTAACAAGATGACCTTTTAATCTTAGAAACTTTACAGTACTTTGGAAACAGATGGGGAGTGATCATGCAAGTCTTCTGTACCACAGAGGTTCACTGGTTGTATCACGGCAAAGTGCTTAAAAAAGCTGTCAAACTCACATTTGTCTTTCATGGAAAGACAAGCAACTGTTCCAAATTTCTTGACTTTTTCTGTGTTAAAAATGGCCTTATGCTAATATTTTGGAAAAATGAAGTCATTTAATGTATCTCTTCAATGTTTTTAACAATGAGAAAGATTCATTTTCTTTTTAAAAAGAAAGCTGTTGTGTGTAGGGGGCATTTTGAAGACAGGTTTGAAAATGCTTCCATCATCATGCAATTTTGTTGCAAAAGCAGGTGTAAAGCTGTCACCCATAAATCTCATGTATCTGTACACTTGAACTGGGAATTAACTCTCTAACCTGTTCAAAAACATCATTCAAAGGAAGAGCTTTAGAGGGTTTTCAACACATTTGTTAACAACACAAAAATTCAAGATCTTTCAGTTACTTTTCAAGAACTGACTGACACCAGGGAAGATGCAAACTTACTAGCTGAATATTAACACACACCGTTGCATAACCAGAGCATAGCATGTGAAAAGGAGCATCACGACAGTGAGCACAGTCAGCCAGATGCTTCTTCCATTTGGAGCTACATAATCTTTGTGATGTATCTTCTTCAGTAGTGACAGACAATAATACAAAGTATCAAAATAAACTGAACCTAGAACCAATCTTTGAATTTCTGTACCAGTGTTAAACCAAAATTTAAAAAAATAAAGCATATTCCAGAGCATCACTTACTATTTTTCCACTGAGAACAGTATAATATTTTGTACCACTAATAAAAATATTTTAAAATTGTTTATCTAATCTATAGCTCACCTTTTGTAATTTTTATCATGTGTTTTATTAGCACAGAAGTACATGTATATAATTTACATACAGTACAGGTGCTTCCTTAATATATTTTTTTGCATCTACCTCTGGGTTCCTCAGCACAAGAAACCACAGATCTGCTGGAGAGAGTCCAGAAGAGGCCATAAAGATGATCAGAGGGCTGAAGCACCTCTCTTGTGAAGACAGACTGAGAAAGGTGGGGTTGTTCAGCCTGGAGAAGGCTCTGAGTGAGCCCTCCATTATAAGAAGAGGGCTTTTGAGAAGGAGGGAGGCATTTCACTGGGGCATGTAGTGACAGGATAAAGGGGAACAGTTTTAAAGTGAAAAGGTAAGTTTAGATTGGGCATAAGGAAGAAAGTATTTATTCTAAAGATGGTGAAGCACTGGCACAGGTTGCCCAGCAACACTGTGGATGCCCCATCCCTGGAAGTGTTCAAGGTCAGGTTGGACAGGGTGGGTTTCAGCAACCTGCTCCAGTGAAAGATGTCCCTGTCCCATGATCTTTAAAGGTTCCTTCCAGCCATTCTGTAACCCTGAGATTTTACCTGAGGTTTAGCCTGCAGCAAAAATAAAATATCCAGCATAAAAGTTCAGCCTTGACATTCAAAGAAAAAGAACCACCTAAGCATCACCAGAAAAAACATCTTAATTCTGTAGCACTGTTCAGATCAGAAATTACTTTTTTTTCTTTTTAAACTGACTCCCTTTCACTCTTTCCAACCCGTGCCAGACACCAAAGGAACTTAAAAGCAGAGCATGCTTTTCATCAGGCTTGAAAACACAGGCACAATACAACAGAACAGGAATTCATGCACTGTCATCCAGCACCAGGATTAACCCACTTCTGTTCTGAAGCAGTGAAGGTACAACAGTGAACTTGGAAGAACATACACTTAACTCATAAAACCTAGAAAGCTTAAGATGTAGATTTATTATGCATTAGGAAGCTCATTAACTTAAAAACCAAACCACATAGTACAAAAGTTTTGTTGTCTGTGCTCAATATGGAACAATTGTCAAAATATATACTTTAAAAATTTGTTCAGTCAATACAATCCTTTTAAAAAACTGTGTATCTGTCTGTATATCTCATTACATTTATAAACACATGATTTACACAGCAGCCCATCTGGAAAAAACTGAAACTCCTTACAAATATCTACATATATTGCATACATATAAAACATTAATAGGAATACTTCATTAAAGTTGGGTTTAATAGTCCATTTACAGTGCAGCAAAATACATATAAATCTGTGTATTCTTCATAAAACACCTCTAAAATAATTAGCACATTTGTAGCCATCCATAACTCCTTGAAAGTATCTTTTTGAAAGGAAACTTGATATGAATATATCCATGATATTCAGCAGGTAAGACAGTTATATGAAGGCTAAATATCATTAATAACTGAACACTAAGCAGCAGTTAAGGCAGAGGTGAAAGGAATTAATAAGAAAGGTTATTTCATATGGCAGATAAAGTGACAAAATGCAATAAATACACATATTTCTTGATGTAAACTACTCTGGCACCCACTCAGAAGTGAGGAGAGTCTGTATTTATGACACTGCTCATTTAAAAATTAAAATCCTGGGTTTTATAAGTAAAGCATCAATGTGACCTGGCTCTCAGATACCACCTGAATTTGCTTTAACTACTCAGAACTATTTTGGAATGTGAGTTTAAGACTTCCATATGACCCTTGTTTATCAGTAATGCCTGTCATGTGTGAACACACACACTCAGAATTCTATTATCTCAGTTTTATCACTGCTTTCTGGTAACTACTGGACTTGTTGTTAGTAAATAATATTAGAGAATTTAATATAGCCATTATTTCAGACACCAGAACTATCTAGAGATCAGTGTCCCCCATATCATGAAGACTACATGTGGCATAGATGCAGACATAAGGCATAAGAAATGCAAACCAAACTTTAATAGTGATGGCGGGAACTATTCTGGCCCAAACCTGTTTATTTTGCATTATGATGCAACTTTAGGAAGTGAACATTGAAACTTTTTTAAAAAAACACATTATCTCTGTATATCCAGGTTTCTACCCAGTATCACAACTGGATGCAGCATTTGAAGTCCAATATTGCGTAGAATCACATCAAGCTGTGACCTGCTGTACCAAAAAACCTCTCCTGCAAGTATGACATCAACCTCAAGTTATCATATAGCATGTGGCCTTCCCTTGTACACAGCTGCCTTCCCCTCAGAGCCCAGATACTCTGTACCTCCCACCAAGCTCCCAGAGCTGCAATTCAGCACATGAATTGTTCCAAGGTCCCCTCAGAAGCTAGCCTTCATACAGTGCTATCTTGTAGCAATGGTTCAAAGTCCTCTTCATTACTTTGGTCTAGGTTGTTACTCAGACTATTGCTGATGCTGTTGCTGTGTTTTTTGGTACTGCTAGCTTTGCTGTTCTCAGGAATAAATAAGGCGACTAGAAAAGCCAGAAGAACAAAGCACGCTCCAACCAGGAAGGGTGGACCAGGAACAATCACTCTCTGTGGCAAAATAAGCATATTAAAGAATTCATGAAGTTTCAAACATTGAGTTCTGCATTATGAATTACACCACTAAGACAGGAAATCATGGGCAGTGTATTCATGGTGACTGTAAAGTTTTCACAAACAGGTCCATATGTGAACTGTAACATGAATTTTCTGCATCTCCAATCCCCATGAATTCCTCACCCGATCTGCACATTGACCTAAACCCCAGAAACACACATAACTATCAACTGACAACAGGATTGTCTAGCAGATGAAACAGACATTGAATGATGCTTTGTTGTAATTTCTTCTTACTTTATGCAACGTGCCTATAAAATCAGAACGACTCCCCTGAAGATTATTAGAATAAGGTTTCAATATCCAGAAGTACAAAGACTCAATAAATCTTCAACTTCAGTTTTCCAAGACTGACATACTTTAGAATCAAGTTATCCAAACAATCAAGCATCCTCAAAAACTAATACATAAGTGAGAAAAGTAACAGCAGCCTATACCGTGCATACAGTTCTCACTGTAGAGCCAGGCTATTCGCATTTATAACAACTTAGTGCTTGGAGTTATTCTCTCTTGCTTCTAGGCAGTTTAAAAATTTAAACCACAACTTACCAACATTTCATAACCACAATTAAAAACAAAAGCCAGAAAGGTTATAATATACTTTTTACATCAGTTAAGTTTGATGACAAACTTCTACAAAAGAAAGTATCAGCAATCCAGTTGGAGGTTTTTTATCTTAAAAACCTTTTCTGTATCTGTATCAATTAAATAGAAATCACAAGATGAAACTTGTCAACCCAGTGTATTTTTACTGTACTAAATGAAACATAGGAAGTTGTTTTAATATGAAGGAGGAAAATAGCTCAAGTTAAGCATACAGTAACAGGATATTTTCCTTCCTTCAACTCTTATTACAGAGACCTACATTTTCAGCTGGTAGTCTCTACATGTAAAAAATATAACCATATCAACAGAGTTAGTATTAATGGTATTACTTACATCTTCAAGAGGTGCTATGCACAGAAATACTTAAAGATGTAAGAAACTTTCAGAAATTAATACGCTCATCCGGAACAGCTGATTTATCTGCATAGATTTTGAATATTATGCTACTGTGGAGTAAGAATCTTTGAAAAGTAGTTCTTGCTCATTGCATTGACAAGTGTCATTATTACTCTCCAAACCCAGCCTGTGACTGCACTGTTTGCTGTAAGGACTTTCTGTGGATAATTATAATGATGCAAGCTCACTTAAACTTTACTTCCAGTAAACTTACATCAAACGAAATTACCTGCTTCTGTTACAATACTGAAACCAATGCTGCTGCTACTGAAAATCTAAATATTTACTGCCAGATTTAAATTATGAGCTATCTTAATAGTTTAATAAAGCTGAGATGTGAGAATTAAGTAGTTAGATAATAAGATAAAAAGATTTTAAATCAACCAAAAAAGACAAGATTTCTACCCTTACAAGTTCTGTATCACAAAGCGCACACCAAATTTTGAACTTACCTCATTACTAGGAACTTGCATGGCTTTTTTTCCAGACGTAGGATCAGGTAGTAATTCATTGAATTCCACATGGAAGAGAAAGAAAATAAAGCCATACAGTGCTGGTCCCAGGCCATTGCACAGTCCTCTTATTCCAGTTATTATTCCTTGGACAACGCCTAGTGAAGAAAAAATAAAAAAAAACAAGTGTCGAATTTTGTATTTTTTTAATCAAGAAGAAATGTTCGGAGCCAAGAGCTCTGAATTTATTCTAATGACTATTCCAATAGCTCATTCCATAATTATTTGTACATTCTAAGATTCAAAGAAATACATTGAAGACAACTCTGTTGAACTAAAATAATCCTTTGCATGACCATAATTCTGTCACTACACTTGCAGGCTACTGGAAGCATTATGAATTTTGAATATGAGAGATGAAATTTATGTGCAAGTTTAATTTTACAGTAGGGTTCTTCCACTCCCACCCAAGGCCTACAATGATGATAGCAGAGCTTAAATGTGGTACCCATTCAGTTTATTTTCAAGTGAAATTTGGAGTAATGTATCTACATGTTAAGAACCACAATGGGAAAAATATGCACAAACTGTGACCAGGATTTAAGTATCACGTAACTTGTTTGGAGCAGCAAATTCAAGTGTACAGCAGTAAATGCATGTTGACTTGCTGCAGTTTTACACTGGATTCTTTTGAAAGCTTGACTAATCCAAGCACTATAGGTATATTTCTGTTCCAACTTCACTAAGTGTTTTTGACAACAGTGCAAAAAGTTTTTTGACAGTCTTACATATTCAGATACTACAAACCACTATTTTTACAATATTAATAGTTTATGTATCTGCTGCCTTCTTAGGGCAGTAACATGTAAAATGGAAGGAAACAAAACATGCCAGAAAGGTAGCTGTCCAAGTTCTTACTTCATAGGTTGACATGTAAGTTTAAAATCTTTGTGCCACTAGGTGGCAAAACTCCACTCTTGAAACCTCTGAAAGCCTGAGCTATTAATACCAGTTTCCTCTATGAAAAATGAAAGTTCAATGGCTTGTGTCAGCTGAACTGAACTATTCATTTCTTGATATAAACCAAAACCAAGTCTTTAAAAATCTTTTAAATGTTTCTCAGGAAAAAGAATGAGGGAGAGGGGAATAATTAAAAAAAATCCATGCAAGATACTGTCTTTTGCACCTTTCAGACTCAACAGAAATCTGCCTCCTGGAACAGCATCTCCTTCGTACCTCACATAATTAACTGCCCTTATCTAACTTCACATTATACAATGTTAAAGCAAGACTAATATTTACAAGATATATGTACTGGATGTTTTTTTTAAAGAAAACACTAAATTCAGTTATTATACACGAGTGTTTTACTTTGTGATGACTCATTCCATTTTAAGTGAGGAGTTACTTCTGACTGTACTTTCCTCTTCACATCAAAACAAATAAATTTTCTGTCTTCTCAGAACAACTAGTTACTTTGGCTTCCTTTTCTATTCCTTGAAAATCTGAAGTATTATACTAAATAGGGCCATCTTTTCCAGATAGAATAAAGCTTCTTGCATACATTGATGTTAATCTGGCAAAATGTACTTTTAGTTTCTATTAAAAAGGCAGTAGTTACATGAATCCTCACTGCCTACTTACTTAGAGAATACTACTTTTAATAAAAAAGGAAGAAAAAAAAGAGCAAAAGTTTTGTTTCCTTTGTAGTACTTTTACAAGAAGCTAGAAAAATAGCTGGTCAGACAGAAACTATGCACTTTGCAATGCTCTACATAGCTTGGCAGACTTCCACAACTACTACCAAGTAAAACTATTACTCACCAAGATAACTGAAAGTACGCCTAGATAACTCTTCTGCTTTCTAAACAGAAAAAGCAGCATAATGCCTAAAGAGGAATTCATTCAAGACTCACCTTGTTGATCTGCCTCTGCATTTTGTGAAACCAGAGCACTGATTGCTGGAAATGTAATGCTTGACATCGCTGCTATAGCTCCTGCTGCCCACATCATCCTGTGTTGAGTATATAATTTGAATTAAAAATGAGACTGCCCTTGTAATTTGTCCCCACACTCACAGAAGGACCATAAGGTTACCCTTATTTAATGCCCTTTCAAAATACTCTTATTAAAATACCTAAAGACCGGAAATTTTCTGGTTAGGGCCCTCTTTCTGATCCCCTTCCACAAATTATCCTCAACTTGCTGGAACAGAAGCATACTTGATTTGTTTCTACAGTAGCTATTACAGCAGAGAAAAAGAGGAGAATGGGAGTCAAGTGAGCTTCCCCTCTCCAAACACTCTACAAAGGAACAATATCGCAAGGGGTCCCACTGAGGCAGTTCCCTAGGTTGTATAACTCACTAGGAAATGCTCTGATAAAGAACCAGCATTCATCACTGTCAGCAGGACGAACTTAGTAAAGAAGAAGCTGTTGTAGTTTATGGTTCTTACCGTCTTTAATTACAGACAGTTTTTCCTACAAAAGAAGCTCTGGATAGTTTCCAAGACCAAATACAATTACAGTAACAGAGCATGTTGGAAAAACAGAAAAAAGTATAGGCCCAGTCTAACTGGTAGAATGGACCTAGTGGAATTACAAGTGAGAACATGCTACTTATTAGCTTGTGCATTTAAGAAAAAGTTTTAACTACGTTCTCAGACAAAACATTCAGTGAATCAAAACAGTGGCAAAGATTCCCTTTTCAAAAGGGCTGTTAGTCTGCAACTTACACTATATATACGGAAAATTCTATCATTCCTGCATGTGCAAAATACAGATCAAATTTTGGTAGTGTAATCAAAATGAGAAAGCTTAATTCACAGAACTTTTACATACTCATAATGACAGAATTAAATAGCAGAATTTCTTGGGAAAAAACTTTCAGTCCCTTAACAGGTATGTATGCATGAAAATGTGAGCTTACCAAGACTGAGATCCAAAACCATACCAAGCCAGCTGAAGGATTTGAAAGCCAAGGCCAAGGAGAACTGTGTTTTTGTTCCCTATAGACCTCATCAAGATACTGAGAAACACAGTCTGCAAGAGAAATCCAATTGCCCAAAAGTTGTTTTAAAAAGCCAGATTGCTAAAGCCATTTCTCCTACACAAACTCATTCAGGCGACCTTTCAACTGATAAGGAAACACAAACTATTTGTCCTCTTATTTCCCTTGTGTTGAGGCAAAAACAGAGATGAGTCATATCAATAGCTGATGTACAGATATTCTTAACTCTTAAAGGGTTTCTATTCCAGGACATTGGGAAGCATCTGTATTGCCTTCTCTATGGACATTAGATCTCAGTGTCTATTTCTACTGCAAACAGGCTTTCAATTCCACCTCTACAGTCCTGTTTCATTACAGACTAGAAAGTTCCACAACATAAAAGCTGGTACCAAGTTAAGACAGTAGAGGCTAGACACGAGTTAAATTTACCAGTATCTACAAACAGCACAGAAAAAAAGGACTGTTAGCTCAGAAAAAAAAAGTGAACTCTAAGTTAGGTGCATTGTTGTCCAAATTTACATTTAAAACTGACAAATAAATCCTGCTACTTTTCCAACTTCATCACATGCAGCACTGAAATTGGGCCAGGGCCAAGGCCAATTCCTAGGCATCATTAAATACCTTTTCTGCTGACTCTCTACTCCACTAATATGACCTTTTTATTTATACATGGAGGCTAATCCTAAGAGAAGAACAGTGTTTCTCATCTGATAGAAGAGTTACTGCTGAGGGGGAAGGAGGTCCCAATTCAGACACAATAGCAATACACTCACGGCAAGAAGCAGAATGTTCCTAGTAAATCAAGTCCATATGGACAACTTGATTCAGGTAAGAGGACACAGTTTTCTTTAACTTGAGAATCCCAGCAATGCATCAGTAAAAAAGACAAAGAAAAGGAACCAGAATGACTGCAGAGTAGAGCACACTTCCTTTCTTGTCTTGCCTCTCTTCCTAGCTTTCTTGATTCTCATTCTTAGACAAAGCTGGTTTGAATGCTAAATAGCAAAAATGTAGTACTTCTATCTACATGTGTTCAGTTCTTTCTGGAGATATCCAGCATGCCAATCCAAATCAGTATTTATGAAGCAAAGATTATTAATATAAGCTGCACTCCTCAAAGAAGAGTCCAAAAATCAATAATTTCCTCATTTTAACAGGGAAAATTATAAACCAGAAGAGATTTTTAGCAAAAACACTGGTTGGCATAAAGTATGACTGGCAAATGTCAGTGCACATAACAGCATCATAACAGACCACAAAGCAAGGAGTAAAATAATTACTTGACTTGATAATGAAGGCCACACCTGATTCCAGTAAAACTCATAAATACTGATGAATGTGTTGTTTACATCAAACAGTACTATCCTCACTCTGCTGAAGATACCAGCAAGGTTACAACGTACGGTATATGCCATTCCTCTTCATGTTATCACAATAGGAACACATACTGTACCCACAAAGATACCAAAGATCGCATCATAAGAACTCTGATTTCCAAAAGACATAAAGGACCTGTTCAAAAAACAGCTCACTGTTGCCAGTTAAGAGGCATGACAGCAACATAACAAGTCCTCACAGCTGCTCAGCCTCCAAGCTGAGCTTAATGAACTCTGGACAGAACAGGTCAATACTGGTACTGTTTATATGCAAATTTGATAACAAGAGCTAATTGAACAGGTGCAAGTAGCATGACTGTTCCTTAAAATAAAAATAAATTCCCTTTCAGAAAGCCTTGCACTAAGTAACCAATTTCCTGAATCATTTTAATAATTTTAAGTCAGATTTCCAGTGAATTTACTGATGCAAGGTTAGCACATTTTAGTTTTGGTTTCTGACACCAAGATCCAGTATTTCTAAGGAAAGCTGATACAGAGAAAGAAATTTACACAGATTATATACTGAGTATAACCTTTAGTGAACACAAGATACACTGACATATTTGAACATGTAAGAAGTTTATAGACAAGCTTAATAGTCAGAAGTCTCTACATTGTTTGTACTGTTGAATAAAGCACCGTAATGAATAAAGCTTACCTGAGCTATTATGGACATAATGCCTACCACAGCTATAAATGCCGCAATGGTAGTTGATCCAAAACCTATAATCTGTAGAGAAGCAGAAAATGCATAAAACAAATGCCAATCAATCCAGGACAATCACTAGTAGAGCCATATCTTCTTTAAAGAAACCACTGATCCCTGCTTATGCTCTAAATCCATACAGGAAGTGTCCACTTCCAAGAATAATCCTTGACTGCTTGCCAAGAAAATCACAGGAGAAAAAAACTGCCTTAAAAAAAGGAGACAGAGGAAGTCATATACCTGGAAACTGGAGTGCTCTATCCCTACCATAAACACAACAGCTCTTCAAGCAACAAGATCCCACCTCAAGACCCAGAAACTGCTGCAGTGAATGGGAACAAAGGTCTGCTTAAGGTTAACACATGTTAAAGCTACTGTAGGGTTTATTATCATAAGTGAAGTGCTATTCAGCTCTTCCCTTAGCAAAGTACCCTGCTTTTACTTTTAAAGCTCTATTTTGCCAGTAAGCAGGTTTCTGAACAAAGTCTTCAACAAGACACAGGTCTTACAGAATACTTATTTAAACATCCTTAGTAAGATGTGAAGACACCAACACTTACCTGTCTCAAGTACAGAAAAAAACTAGAATACTGGCCAGCCTCGGGCAGATAGGAGAGAAACACTGTAACGCAGATCAGGAGAACTGCAGAATCTTTTCTAACCTTCTTCAGAGACTGTAAAACAAAGTAACAAAGAAAGAATTGGGACATTTATACAAAGTCTAAAGAAAGCAAGGAGAAAATAGAAGGAAGATTTACTTTTTTGAAATCCATTTTTACCCGTGCCTTTATCCATCCATTTTACTGCATCAAAAAACATCACACATGGAAATGTCAAGCTGAATGTTAAGTTAAAAACAATCTCATTACATGAGGTTTATGGTATCTGATTCCTCTGCAAAGCTTCCACTAGATTTTTGAAGCTACTGTTCAGTACCAAATTACAATTATTCCCTAAAACCAGCATCATATAATATTTAGGGAAATGCATAACATCATATAATTGATTGCCATAATAATCTGTTTTGAAAGATGTTAGCAAATAACAAAGCTTCTTTACAACTGTTTCTTTTCAAATTATTAGAGTGGTTTTCCTTGTACAGTTGTTATTCACCCATATTAATTACTTGAGGAACAAATGAATTGTGAAAAAGAAATTCTGTAACTACAGTCTTTCAAGCATGCCATTCATCTCTTAATATTCACAACCAGCTCCCAGTAGCGTGGACCTTATGAAGAACAGTCAGCCTATCCTCCCTTAAAATACCAAGGTGCAACACAAACACAAATTGAGTAAGTGAGCAAGTTACTACAAAAAGTGCACAATATGTTTTAGCCTTTTCTGTATGTGTCTGTAGAAAAATCAGGCTTTATAAATTCATTCTGTATTAGAAAGAAATCACATATAACCAAAAGTAGAGTCAAGAGTGGTGAGAGATACTGACAAACATACAAACGAAGTGAAAAAGGAAAATTTTAAAATATTGACTTTTGTGGTGTAAGAATTCAGCATTTCTCTTACAATAAAATAGAGTACGTAAGTTAGAAAAGTAAAGCATTTTTCACATCAAACGTTATTTTCAAATCAATAATTATTTAATCCACAAAATTTGGCTTGATTTTGGTTTTAAAATGTATCCAGATCTTTCTGCACAGGAGCAGAGAACCGAGATTATGGTATACTGAGTAGTCAAGCTACTAATAAGATTAAAGATTTCTCAAGATTACAAAATGCAATTAATAATTTTTATTTATTAATCATCAAATATTTAATAATTACATATTGAAGCACATCTTACTGCAAAAGGATCTGCCTGTTCCCATGATATAGAAGATCCCCATGAAGCAGGTCTCATTTTCTCTGGCAGAGATTCTGGTACAGCTAGCAGGATGAAGCAGATGTCCACAACAGCCACCAATGTGGCCATTAGTACCACAAGGCTATCCCCGTAGCTGGCAGACAGGTACGCTCCAATGGCAGGACTAGTTACCAAACTTGCAGCAAAGGTGGCAGATACCTGTGCACAGGAACAGTTCACAAACTCATCAGCACAAGAAGTTTACAAACTCGGTAAGCACCCCCCCCCCCCCGAAGTGTGGCATTAAAAAATGCACCAGTAAAAATTCAAGTTAAAAAAACAACCACAAAATGAAAAAGATAACACATCATCACTTACTACCATAAATAAGGGTCCAAATATAGTCTCCCCAACCTCCTTAACAGCACACCATACCAGACAGGATTTGGAGTCAAAGAGTGGGTTTGACTCAAAGGAAAATGTCTTTTACTTTGAAATAGACTAAAATCGCACTCTGGGTAATACACAGTATAATATGTAATGCCCTAGCTAACAGTTTGCATTTTAAATAGCATAGCAAACTAGGAAGTCATGAGCTATGACAACAGTTTGACAGCAACTTTACCAAGAACATTTGCATCATACTATGCTGTAGTATGCAGCTACTAAGAGATTATGTACTATACTCACATACAGCAAAATATGATGAAAAATCAATTATAAAAATAATCAGAAAAAGGTTAAAAGGCAGCTCAGCAGGGTGTTTCGTTGTGTTGTTGTTTTTTCTAATTACTGCTCTTCTACAGTCCCCGAAATAAAATCGTAATTATTTTACTGAATAAGTAAAAACAGAAGGTATACTTATGGTCCTCTTTATCTGCAGGAGGAATAAAGTGGGAATTCCAGAACTTTCAAATCTGTTTTGTGCTCTGCTACAACAATACACAAAAGTTCACGAGAACTAAATCCTTTATAAGCACTAAATCAACATTTGAGTAATCATACATCCATAAGGCTAAATAAAGGGAATCCTTAACAGCTCAAGGTGGCACACAATCAGCCAAAAATCAAGTTAATAAATATTTGTATAGTGAAAACAGATGCACAGATGACAAACAGATGAAAGATGTTCAAAGGCTACGGGTGTCTACCAAGAGACCTCCAAAACCTAAACCAATATAGATACCAGGAAAACAAACTAAGCAGGAATTATATTACTACTGAAAGGACTAGTTTCTTCTAACTGAACTACTTTCCTCATCTTTGGTAAATAAGAACGTTCATGACTAAGTTACTAAAAATACTACATTATGCATTTTCATCCTTGCTAGCTGTTTCGACTATAGAAGACAACATTCTGCATTTAAAAAAAAGTCAGATGAACTAAAAGTGCAATTTATGGATAAAAAAGGTATTGCTACACACAGTATTAAATAACTTGCACTGCCTTTAACACTGCATGTTTTGCTTATGAAACTTAAGACGTATTTTGTCACATGTGTCCTCTGTGCAGGTAAAGTTGTCCAATTTTTATTCTGTTCCTATGAGCACAGAGGACTCTGTTCATTGCCTGAACCAAACACAGTGTCTCGAGGCATGGTTCATTCCATTATTAACCTCTTTACATTAATCAGATAACAATTTATGCATCAAATTTGTGCATCACAAACTGACCTTCTGTCTCAAAGTTTAGCATATCTTACCAGTCCATAGGCTGTAGTCCTTTCATGTTCTTGTGTTACATCAGCTACGTAGGCAAATATTACAGAAAAGGTAACAGAAAAGATTCCAGATACTGAAATCATAGCGAAGTACCACCTAATAATTTAAAAGCAACAATTAGAAAGTGTGAGCTAAGATCTCTTGCTTTTTATCTTACTAATTAGCAGGTTTATATTTAAGCTTAAGAGAAGTGTTCCTCGAGCAGTAAAACAAAGCTTTACTGGAGATGCAAGATTGCGTAGTCTCACTTAAATATTGGAAAACAGCATCTTATTTTTTTATATTCTCCTGTTTACTTTACATGAGCCTAAAAGAAGAAGTGGACCCTTCAGGACACAGTACCTACAGATTTTTACACTCTCAAGTTTAAGTTAATTAAAACAATGTATCCTAGAACTAATTTCCTCAGCCAGTTAAGGAACAGACCTTCATATATAATGCTGTGGAAGCTGAACTATGAACGCATTCCTTGTGCATAAAGTTCTTTTATAATCTCACAAATTTCACAATTAATGTAAATTAAACTGCAGTCTTAACTGAGGGGTGTTGACTTGGTTTCAAAGTCCTAATCAAAGAGTTAAAAGATATCATTTGCAGCAATTATACTCTTCTCTGGCAAATAAGTGCCAAGGTTCATTTAGCTTTAAAGACATATTTATTATTGTCAGTCAGCAAGGGAAAAAAAACTAGCAACTGAGCTTAAAATTGAGTTAGTCAGGACTATCAGATCTTTTCAAGGACTGTTTTACTTGCGTGAATACAGTTATTAAATCCCATTTCATTATGTCTACTTTTAAGATACACAGTTTTAACATCTCTTATATAGAAAAGTTCCAGAATAACGTAGTCACGCCTTGAAAGTACAGCTGCTTTCTTCTCGTCTTCTTGTCCCTCTCCCATTTCCCCAAACTATTGCTCTGATTGAATATGTGCTCTATTGATAAACTTGCTGCTGCAGTCTACCCCACTTACCATGGGCTTATTCGCATTAATGGAATTGGGACACAGGTGAAGAAAACTGTAAGAAGAAGAAAAGATTTCCTTCCCCATGCATCTGACAGAGCACCTATCAGTGGAGCACTGAGAAAGGACAAAAAACCCTGTGACAGAAGAAAAACAATTAATATGTCTACATATACATTTCCAAGGCTCACTTTAACCTCTATATAAGAAAGAACTAAAATTTAAAATTGATTTTAAATTAAACACAAAGTTGTAGATAACTTAAAATGTACGTAATTTTTTCTAGTCTAGTTTTCTGTGATTCTGATATTTTATGTTTTGAATCTATTAAACTTGAGCAAATTTTCAAAAAAGGAGATAGCATATGTTTTTTCAAGATTCGTTTTACTCAATATAGAAGTATCACAGACTGAAAAAGCTTCCTTAAAATGGCCAAAATACAGCCTAGTTACACAAAGGACACTTTCTTAGCCTCTACTGAGAGACTTCATGCTAGATTTCAAGCCCAAGTTCCCCTCTATTTGGAGGGTCTTTTGCACTGTCCAAAGAGAGGGGTTTGAGTAACATTAAGTGTTTTCTGAAACAAATTTAACAGCACACTTCATGCTTTATCGTACACACTCATCATGTACAGTACATCTGTAGGCTGCAAGAACTATGAGGACCATTTGAGCAAGCTTGACAGCTTGACATCATGGGACACCATAATCTTCCAGCAGCAAAGGTCAGACTTACACGTATAGGATCCCTGATGAAGGATCAAATACTAGATTCTTCAGCATTTCATGAAGACCTAGAATCTAGGCCCCAAATTTGTTCTCTGTTACACAGAATTAAAATAAGTACAGGATTTCATAGGTTTGTAAACTGCAGAACTTTAGCTTAGAAGAATATTTTCATCCTAATTAAATAGTCTTCATTCATCAATCCAAATTTGCTGTAAGTATAAACATTAGTAAATGCATGGTTCTGTACACTGGAAGTCTGCAACAGCTAACTTTAGCTTACCTCTGTTATGCAAATATAGTTACTTTCAAGTTTAACATATGTGTACAGAACACTGCACTAAATCCCTGTTCTGCCAAATCCTTATAAACAACCCTGATTTCAATGTTTTCAGTAGGTGAATTGAAAGTAAAAGCTGTAAAGCCACAACACTAGATCTTTGGAATGTTAAATGTTTTACTCAGTTGAAATTGTTTCTGCTCCATAGAATCAGATTTCATTACCATACAAACTAACATGTTCTGCTGTCACTGAAAACACTTCTGACGGTCCACAAACAGAATTTTAAAGGAAAAATTAGACACTGAAGTATAAGCTCACTCTAGTCTATGATTCTTCGTTTATTAAACCTGTTAAAGCAATACAAACACATTAACACACTTTTATACAGATATGCTCTGCCAAAAATCTATAGGGAATCCTCCATTTACTACTTGCCAGTGATACTCACAGTTACACTGCACTGTAAGCGAAAAGATTTGAAATTAAAAAAAGAAAGAAGAACATGAACCTTGTTTTCTTCTAAGAAGCCAATGAAAAAGTAACTTCCTCTTTTAGTCTGATATACACCAGCATCTCAAGGGCATTGTGTTCTGTCAATCCACCACGAAAGACAGCAAGTTGATTCTAAAGCTGTCATGTTCTTACCACTAAAAGCAGTACTTTAGATTTGTTACAGGATACAAAGGTAAATATTTTTGGGTGCTATAAATTAACTTAGTAATAAGTTACAGTAAGGGCTTTGAAGCTTCTCAGTATGACAGTTAGCAAAAAAGAAACTTGCAAGTTCTAGTTATGCTAGAAAAATTTTGCAACCTTTTTTGTTTGTGGTAAAAATCCAGCACAACCACTGTGTGAATGCAGTAGTGTAAGTAAGCTGTAACCTAACTTGAATAGCTTGACCATCCCAGAATTTTCAAAAGTTGATATAAAAAAGGAACAGGGGGAAAAAAAAAAAAGATGAAATTTAGCTTTCATGCAACATCTAAGACAAAACTATGGTGTTTCAGTGCTTCATTTTCTATCTCAGTGGCACCATTATGGTTGTGTCAATCTGCTAATGATATAAGTCATCTAACATTTGAAAGCAGAGATTAAAAACCTAGCTCTTTTCAGAAAGAGCCTTATAAAATTACAATAGCTACAAGTGACACCTATTCAAATGAGAGGAATTTAAACTTCTGAGAAACATTCCATTTGTTTCAAGATGCTACCACTTAGCAATAAAACTTGAACTGAGCCCAAGAAACAACCACTACAATGAAAAAATGGTTTAAGAATTAACACATTCTGTGTTTTGTACGTTCTTATGGAGAATGCAAGTGAGACAAGTTAAAACAAAAGACCACGCAGAATATTTCGGTCAAAGATTCTAAAAAGATCTTACCTTAACACCTTGAATAAGACCATTCATCAAAAATGTATGATGGGGAAATGTCT
>JAOXXN010000364.1:33988422-34004917 GCA_026770055.1 Myrmophylax atrothorax
GGGGCTCTTGGCGCCCCCAGCATCGGCCGCCCCGGAGCGGCCGGGCCTGGCCGGGCCGGCGGCAGCGGCGCCTCCCGCAGAGGGTCACGTGACCGCGCGGCCCCGCCCCGCCCCTGGATGGTGCCTTAAACGCCTCCAGGGATGGTGTCTCACCAGCTCCTCAGGCAGCCCGTTCCAATGTCTAATCACCCTTTCTGTGAAGAAATTCTTCCCAATAGTCAATCTAAATCTGAAATTCTTTCTAATATTCAATCTAAATCTGCCCTGGCGCAGGCTGATGGGAGGCCTCCCATCCTCACCTTATTTGCCTGGGAAAAGGGGCCAATCCCCACCTCACTACAGAGAGTACTTACAGAGAATATTAAGAACCTTACAGAAAGCATTATGATCTCCCCTGAGTCTCCTTTTCTTCAGCGTTCTCAGCTGCTCCTCATAAGACTTCTGCTCCAGACCCTTCTCCAGCTCCGCTGCCCTTCTCTGGATACATTCCAGCCCCTCAGTGTCCTCCTGAACTGAGGGGCCCAGAACTGAACACAAGAATCAAGGTGCAGCCTTACCAGTGCTGAGTACAGGGAGACAGTCACTTCCCTGGTCCTGCTAGCCACAGGTTCTGATACAGAAGGCAAATCTCTTCCCAGCTAGCATCGTGTGTGGCTCTGTCAAACCTTGCTGGGCTCCTAAGTGCTTGGTCACAAAGCAGGCATAATGCTGAGCTTGATTTCCTCTGATTGAAGTACCTCAAGGCCAGCTGGTGGTGGTAAGCACTGCCCCAAGTTTATCATAAGAATCAGAAGTGGTTACTTCCCAGTGCACTAGATCCCACTGATCATGTCGCTGACAAAGATGTTGAACAGTATCAGCTTCAACATTGACCCCCGAGAGACATCACTTGTCACTGGTCTCCAAGTGGACAATGAGCCACTGACCAGAACAATTTGCATGCATGCATCCATCCTGTTTATGCACTGAGTCATCCATCCATCAAACCCATGTGTCTCCAATTTAGAGCCAAGGATATCATGTAGCACAATGCCAAATGCTTTGCATAAGTCCAGGTAGATGGTATCAGTTCCTCTGCCTCCATCCACCAATGCTCCAGACCTGTTACAGAAGGTCACCAAATTTGTCAGCCATTATTTTTCCTTAGTAAAGCCATGGTGGCTGGGACCAGTTGCATCTTTGTCTTCTATCTGCCTTAACATAGCTTTCAGGAGAATCTGCTCCGTGGTCCTGCCTGGCACAGAGGTGAGACTGACTGCTCTGTAGCTCCCTGGGTCTTCTGCTTTCTCCTTTTTAATAGCAGTGGTTATATTCCCTTTTTCCAGTCATCATGGACTTCACCTGACTGCCACAGTTTTTAAAAAAATGGACAGTGGCTTAGCAATTTCATCTGCCATCTCCCTTGGGACCCTTGGATTAAACTCATCAGGTTCCTTGGATGCTCTTGACCATGATCCCCTCCTACAGTGGGCTTAGAGTCCTCTTTCTCCAAGTGCTCTTCTGTGACTTGGGGGGCTTGGCTAGAGTGCTTGCCATTGGAGACTGAGGCATAGAAATTGAGTCACTGACAACCTCAGCCTTTTCTTTGTCCAGAGTTAGACAAGTCTTCCTTCCGGAGGAAGGATTATCAAGTAACAAGTTTAAAACAAACAGAAGCAAGTGTTTTTCGAGTCCAGTTGTCTGTAATCATGAAACTCATTTCCACAGGATATTTTGGTTAAAAAGCACACGTGGTTTAAAAGACAAATGCACGAATTTGTGGAATAAAACCCTGTTAAAGCCTATTAACCATACAAAGTCTCCCAGGCTGCTGGCTGCACAAAGGTTGGTGAGTTGGTTGTAAAGTCTCTCTGCTGTTGCTCATATTTTCCACTGTTTGCATAATCACACACTTATGTTTCAGAACCAGGATAGGCACAAGTTTGATGTAGCTCTACATATCTGCTCTTCTGTTTGAAGTCTCAAGCTTTTACAGCCGTACAGACTCAGAGCCTTTGAAAGAGAAAACACAATTGCACTGTTTGACCAACTTGCCAAGCACATAATGGCTAGTCTGACAGAATTATAACTGCCCCATTTATTTCACTGCATGTATATCCTCTAGAAAATTGATGATAATTTGTATCTTGGTGCTGATACCCATTACTCCTGATCCAAGAAATATCAAAGATTACTGAATTATTTGAACACAGAGGATGATACTGGTGGTTGGGCAAACACCATTTGTGAAAGAGATCCACACAGCTTGTGAGAGTGCTCTGTGTTGGCAGGGTGCTGAGGAAGATCGCCTTAATCACCCCTTGAGGGCTCCTATCAATAGAGCAAGTGCGTGCAAGAGGTGAGCCAGACACTTGCATGGCAGACACTTGCCATCATTTCTGCATTCAGTCTGAGCTACGTATTACAATAGTGTGAGCTACAGGTATTAGGGAGCAGAAACACCCTCCACTCTCTCCTCTCTCCATATGTCATAGCTCCCAGTATTAAGAACCAATGAGCCATCTTTTCTCTTCAATTTCTTTGTGTTATTAAAGGCAAAGAACAAAACCAATGGACTGTGCTCATACCCCAATGTACCACAAAGTGTGCACACTGTGAGAAATCGTTATTAGTTTGCTCAAATTCAGTATAGCCTGGTCTCCAACATTCACTGCAGTACAATTACTTTCTTTTGTGCTCTTGAGGTGCCTGGTAATTTATTAATTTTTATAAGCACAGACAACTTTGAAGGAAATCCATGCAAGCTAAGTATCTAGGGACCATTGACCAACACTACTTCTACATGATACTTTTTTACCTATAATCAATTACATCTCATAAAACATTTTTTCCACAGTGTTATACTGTTTTTCCAGAGCTCATTCAGGTAGTAGAGTAGATAGTTCCCAGTATGCATCAACCCTTTGTAACTGATGAAGCAATTACAACAGTAGCAAAGATAGAGTACCTTAAGAAGAGATACGATATAGGCAAAACTTGGGAATCTCCCAGTTTTATTTGATGGTCTTTAGCAACACAAAGTACTCAGTCAGAGCAAGGAATAGAACAAATCCTATCAGCTATTAAAAGGGAGTCCCACTAGATGGGGTTACAGTTTCAAAGGGAGAGTATTTTCTTATGTGGTTTGAGGCAAAGTACTTTTTTACTTCTTATTTTTTTAGAATTGAGAACATGTATCTATGAAACTAGGACATATTATCTTTACCTCTTTGGTTCACTACTAGATTTCTTTTTGATCATTCCTTCATTCAGCACAAGTTATTGCAGCTTTATCTAAGTAAATTATTGTGTGTTTAGGGCATGGTTGTCACTGTTCATAGCTTTCATGGCTGAAATTTGTTTTTTTCTTTTCTGTCCCTAGCACTACTTCAGTATCATTTTATATGCAACCATACAGCAGTTACAGAAAAAAAAAAAAGGGCACAAATCTTCTTAATTTGGCATTAGTAATGTCATTAGTGCCATATCCTATAAACTATTTGGAACAAAATTTTTGTTTATTTCTTTATTTTTGTGAAAGAAAACTGGTTAGCACAAGAGTGCCTTATAACTGTGTTTGAATTTTCCTGAAGGCAATATTAAATAATTATATTGAATATATAAAATAATTATGTTCCTAGATCCCTGTTACTGTTCAATTTCTTAAAAAGTTTCTCAAATGAGAATTAATCAAATGTACTAATAACTAAAAGGAAGAACACATGCACAAAAAACCCCTGAAAACCAATTGAGATCAAAAGACAAAATTACATTTTGACATTGCCTGGTTTATGATTATTTAAAAACTTACAATAATATTCTTGCATCGTATTTGTTGTCATGCTTAGAACACATTCATTCCTATTTCAGTTTAATCAATATTTATAGTAGTGCCTTTATATTTTACATTTTAAGAATGTGATGGCTACCTCAACTGTCATGTCTATTGTAATAAAGTTAATTGAATTTGATGAATACTAAATCATTTCTATTCACAATCTTTAGTACAAAAGATGACAAGTTAAATTTAACTTTTAAAAGCAGTAGAAGAAAATAAAAAAAAAAAAAAAAGGAAGGGACCTGGACAAGGACGGGAGCACAAGGAAATTAAATTCATCTAGTGATAATATGAAATGTGAATTCCAATAAGAGGTATTGAGAAATAAAACATCTTTAACATTATCTAAAATTTATCAAAACTCTGTTTTCAAAAGTGATTTAACATCTTCCGTCTCTAGCCATAGGATGAGTTCTAATTTAGTTCAAATTCTGAGAATGGAATTTCTGACATTATATTAAACCTACAGATAGTCAGTCATTACATTGTAAGTGTAAACACAAGCAACAAATGAGAAGATTGTTAGATGAAGGAAAAAAGAAAATAATGTAGGAAGATTTTTTTTATTTCACTTTTGGCTCCCTGACTCTCAATATTTACACTTTTTCTTTTTTCCAGCAAAAGAGATTTCTAGCTTGGGAACTGTCAAAAGTACTGTGAACAATAACAATAACAAGCATAATGAATATACAATTCCAATTTGTTTCTTCCAAAATTTTTAAGTGAAATAATTGTGTTCATTAATACAATTCTGAAGGTTCTTGCTGAGCTTAACAAAACTTTTTTTCCTCCCACTGTTCAAAAATGACATTAACAGGTGGAAACTGGGTTATAGAAGAGGTCATTGGGGATTGCCCAATCTCAAACACATTATGTTAATTTATATGGTGCTTGCCAGATGTCTTCCAATTTCATGTCTGCATTACACTGTAATTCAGCTTCCATGAAACCTTTGTTTGTGTTGCTAAGTTATTTGACTCATGAGTAAGAAAGTCATCTTTTGCTTATACTTACCATTTCTAATTTTTCTCTGTGCTTGAATCCTAGAATTATTTCAAAGTCACTTGTCCCTGTTATATTGTAATTTGTTAAAATTTTTATCTTTTCCAGTTACTTTTTACATTGTGCATTTATTAGAGTTGTTGCACAATTAAGGAGTTTAGCATTGTGGTTTAATCAAAATCTAGTTTTGTTTCAAAAATTTACCTGCTCTTACTGTTACTCAATTTCACTTGCATCCTGAAATAATGTGTATGTGTACACCAGAATACTTTTAAAAGTATAAAGTTTTTGCATAATGGTTTGGGTCTTTTTTTAAATCAAGAATTCATAGCCACATATTATTTTACTTTATTGGTTGCAGCAAAGTAGATTTGCTAACCTTTAGGAAAACTGGGTTCAATAAAAATAGCTTACTGAGTCAGAAAATTTGTGTTTATAAACTACCTTCACCCTGTGATAAGCATCGCACACAAAAAGTTGGATGCTGCAGAACTTCTTCTTTCTGCAGTTCTGGGGACCTTCCAGCTGCCTGTAGGCCCGTGATGCTTTCTATCATGGATACTAGGTAAGGTGTAGAGGCATAAGATAAGGTATTCCTTTATGTTTAAGTCAATATCCCTGTGAAAAGTTGCAGCATTCCTTGGCTAAGTGGAGGAGGAGGAAGAGCACGGATCTGCTCATGTCCTTGTTCAGGGCTGCAGCTCTCAAAGGTGGGAGATCCACCAGCTGAAGCAACCACTCTCTGAGGAGGACACCAGCAGCCCCTGCCACTGCACCCATGGCTCCTAGCCTCACAACAAAGCTGTCCACTACATGCCTCCATGATGGCCTAGAGACACCAGTCCTGAGGTAACTGTGCTGGCCACCACCAGCATTGTATCCTCTCTGATATGGCCACTACGTCACTAGAACTCAGGACAGCAGCTCAGCCTCAGAGCACCCAGTGAAATAAAGGCACAGAGCTGCCTTTGCCCCAAGGATTTAGGGAGCTTCCACAGAGTAGAGCCCCACAGAGTAGAGGCTGATGCCTTCTTATCTGTCCTGTGGATTATTGGCAACTCTACAGCTCAGTGGAAGAGGAACAAGTAGACAGGAATGTGCTGTGGTCTGGTGGCTTCCCTATCTGCCATCCAACTGCAGTCCAAAGCAGCCACCCTCCATCACCATGGGCTTCCTTTCCCATTTTCACCTGGCAGCACCTCTGCCAGACTGGGCTGGCACAGCCCTTTTCATACCAATCTTGCATTGTCATCATCACTGAATGCCACTGCCAATGTTCTACATACTATGGCACCAAAACATCTCCAGGGCTGATGTCAGGAGCTGAAGGCTGCCTTCTGGCACAACACCAGAGCTAGCACATCAATTAATTCTGCAACACTATGGTATGGCTATTACCTTCCACCAGACAAGAGAGAAGTAATCTATATTTTATGAAATGGTAACACTGGAGATGGAAAGCAGTTAGCTGTCACAGAAATTTGAAGAACAGCAGTTCAACAAAGTTTGAAAGAGAATTAAAAGTGCAGGTCCTACTCACCTCCAAATGTGAAAACTTTTTTTTTTTT
The DNA here is from genome assembly GCA_026770055.1 of Myrmophylax atrothorax. Classification (NCBI taxonomy): domain Eukaryota; kingdom Metazoa; phylum Chordata; class Aves; order Passeriformes; family Thamnophilidae; genus Myrmophylax; species Myrmophylax atrothorax. The sequence continues at coordinate 33,994,810 of JAOXXN010000364.1, forward strand.
GATACCTGGTACTGAGATTTTTGTGTTTGAAGGCTAGCTTTTGGAAGAAAAATGCATTTTATTTTGACTAAAGACAATACTTCACACCTTTAGAATTAAATATATTTGAAATTACAAACTCTTCATCGAGAATGGGTGACCCTGCTAAGAATTTTTTAGCATGAACTGCAAGATTCATGTCTTTCTTTTTCTGATGTGAACCTCGGGATTTTTTTCCAGGTAGTCTCCTGGGCTACACATTTCAATTGGACAATGAAATACATATGCCGGCTTCCATCTATTTGCTTCTCTGTGGTCTACTACACCCTCTTAAAGAGACAGAGGGCTGAAACACAGGAATTTGCTCCTGAACATCAGAAAACAATTTTTCATTGTGAAGGTGACTGAGTGTCAGAAAAGATTGCCCATGGAAGTTGTTCAGCCTCCACCTTCAAAAGCTTTGTGAACATGTCATGGGCAATTGGCTCTAGGTACCCCCTGTGCAGAACTTGAACAAGTAGTCTCCAGTGGTCTCAGCCTCAATCATTCTGTGATTCTGAGTTTATACTCAACAGTTGCTTTTTGCTAACCTGCTGTATTCACACATGTTCATAAGAATATTGCATATAGTTAGAACAGTTTGCTGTTGCTGCGAGACACAGAACATATGAAATTACTTTTTACATGATCCCTTTTAAAATATATAATTGTGTTTTGGATTTTTCTGCGGGGCTGTTGCAGGCACATGATGTGTTTCAGCAAGGGTGGGAAGGAAGGATGTTGAGATGGGAGCGGAAGAACATTTTCTTTCTGGATTATAGGTAATTCGTATCTTACTAGAAGTATCTATGTCACAACATGTAACATGCTGTTTTCCAAATAAAATATATTTTTCAAATTATTATCAATATAGATCAAATTATTATGGAAGAATAATGGAAGTATATAATGTCAATTACTCAACATTCTTATTTGTCAATGGTCACTCACTGTATTCCCTATCCCTATCCTTCTACAACTTTGAGGAAGAAGGGCATATTGCTTGTGTCAGAAAAGGACATACAGATTGGTTAGACAGTCTCCTTAATTCTATAGACAAAAGGTCCAAATTACTGCATCAAGCAGTACAGACTGTTGTTAGGGATAGGATGTACAACGTATAAAAACATGCAGCAAAAATTAGTGACAAAAATGAAAGATTATCCAAGCGATCATCTGCAGCTACCTTTGCTGTTGCCTATCAGTGGTAACTTGCAAATGTTCAGGCCAAGGTGCTTAACGGCAATTTTGAGTAATTTTGGGATCCACAGCTGCAGGGGATGTTGGTCATTTCTTGGTTTTTTACCAGCAGTTGTGGAAACAAATTTCAATTTCATTTGGTTTGTGCACAGCCATAAGAGTGATATGTATGAGAACTCAAAAAGTTTGTAATGGATTTGCTTCAGGTTTATCAGTGCAGTGATGGAGATGTAATTTCCATCATTTCTTCTCATAATTGTCAAATAGCTAGTACAAAATTATGGTAGCCAGTTATCATTCAGACATGAAGCGTCATCTGCTGTGCACTGAAGAAGGTGATAGGTAGATTTTAATTTACTCCTGAGGTTTTTTATAGCAATACGTCAAGAAGTAGACAGCAATTTAAGTTTTCTGCTCAAAGCAGTCTTGGGTATTTCTTTACTTTGTACTGTAATGTTAAATACATGAAAATATTGAAGGTAATTTAATCAAGTTTAGGTAAATGTCCTTTTAAAAACTGTAAAAATGTAATTGCTAATGACTACCAATGAGTTATTGTGTGAGTTGTTAGTGTAGTCAGAGAAGATCTGGAAGATTTCCATGCAGATGTTTTCTGAAGTCATATTCCTGATGAATTGTGGTAACTAGTTGGCTTGAATGGGTTTTTTTGCTGCTTCATGTGAACTTACCTCATAGTATGGCAAGAGACTAAGGAAAAGTCAGTTGAGCATTAGCATTTTCCCTTGTGGTATTGCCTGTTTCAACTTCTACCTCAATTTTAAAACAGTTGTTCAATATAACAGCTCTGTATTGCAAAATGTAAGATGCACAATAGCTTCAATTAATGTTGATTGAAAACATATGACTGGCCATCAACTTGACAGTACTGCTGAAGTAGTGTCTGTAATTAATTCAAAATGCAAGAATCAGAATGGCTTGAGTTGGAACAGACCTTTAAAATTCATCTAGTCCATCCTCTCTGCAATGAGCAGGGTCATCTTCGACTAGATCAGGTTGCTCAGAGCCATGTCCAACCTGACCTTGAATGTTTCAAGGGGAAAGGCATCCACCTTTCTGGGCAACCTGTCCCAGTGTCTCAGCACCCTTATTGTAAAAGATGTCTTCCCTCTATCTCATTTAAATCTACTCTCTTTTACTTTAAAACCATGACTCATCCTATCACAATGGATCCTTCTAAAAAAATTGCCCGAACCTTTCTTGTGAGCCCCATTCAAGTACTGAAAACCACACTGACGTCTCCCCAGTGCCTTCACTTCTCCAGACTGAACACCCCAACTCTTTCAGTCTTTTGCATAGGAGAGATGTTCCAGCTCTCTATTCACCTTCACAGCCCTCCTCTGGCCCTGTTGCCAAAGGTCTATGTCTTTCCTGAGCTATGGGCTCCAGAACCGGACACAGTGCTCCTGGTGGACTCTGAGCAGTGCTAAGGACAGCAGAAGAATCCCCTCCCTTGACCTACAGTTCATGCTTCTTGCGATACAGCCCAGGATAAAATTGGCTTTCTGGGCTGCAAACACATTGCCAGGTCATGTGCAGCCTCTTGCCCTGCAGTACTGTGAAGTCCCTCTTCTCAGGGCCGCTCTTGATCTGCTCATGCTCCTTGCCTGTACAGATACCAGGAGTTGCCCTGACTCCAGTGCAGAACCTTGCACTTGTCCTTGATAAACCTTGTGAGATTCCTACTTCTTAAGCTTATCCAGGTCCCTCTGGATGGCATCCCATCCTTCAGGTGTGTCAACTGCAGCATACAGCTTAGTGTCATCTGGAAACTTGCTGAGGGTGCACTTGATCTTCCTGTCCATGTCATTGTTGAAGACATTATTCTATTAAGACATTAATAATTCTAAACATTCTTTTGTTGATTTAATTAAAATAGTAGTTACTTTCTGTGCAGTCACAAATAATTTATGTAATCATAAGACACAGAGTATTCCTATTATTAATTAACATATTGATATTCCTACTATTAATGAACATATTGATTCCAATCATAATATGCAGTCTGCTAAGTTCTTGGGACAATATTGAAAGTAAGCCTGTTATAATAGTCTTGGAATGATCCATTAGGAGGATTAAGATAACCAGGAAATCTATTTGTATGTCAAAATGGTATATGATTTTAGTCTGAAGAGGGGTGTTAACATCAAGGAGAATGCATACGTAGCCCACATGCGAAATTTTGCTGGCTCACAGTGGTACTTTAAAAAAAAATAGGCTACTATTTAGAGGTCCAGAAGGTGATTTCACTGATTTCTGATGGGAAACATGTCAGAAGAAAGTTTCTCTGTGTTCTTAGTTTTTTGGTTACTCCGAAAGGGAATAACACATTCAGCAATGCTTCAGGCATGCAACGAGGTTGATACTGATGTCATATTTTGAAGGCACTCACATATCCATCAGTGTGCTAGGCCTTTGTGTGTGTTTACATTGTGTGATCAGTTGGTAATCAAAGGAAAAGAAATGTTGTGAAAATTAACACAGTATTAAAATATGGTTTCATCAAGTGAGATCCAGGTTGCAACAAATAATATTCATTGGTCTCTATTTTAAAAATATCTCTACTAGTTGCATATATGCCTCCCTCTATGTCTGTTTAGTAACAGAAATGAATGATTAAAAAATGCCACTAGATTAAAACACTAAAGAATTCTTGTCAGCAGGAAATGTCAGGTTATGTATGGTGCCAGCACTAGAAACTTAAGTGCAAGACTTCAAACTTCAAACTTAGAAAAAAGGGAAATGGTGTTTGACCTTTATCAAGACAGATCATACCTCATTTAAGCAGAGTCCAGTCATTTTAGATTAATTTACTGGCTACACATGATGGATGGAAATAGAAGCTCAGCCACAACTGTAGTAGGTGTTGCTTACTTGCTTTATATTACAACAATCACTCAACAACAAATAGCTGCTGTTCAACAGTTTGCAGCAGTTTATTTAATTTAATAGAGAAAATAAAGAATATAGGAGAGTCAATCTGAAATAAAGAAAAATTCCAAGATGGTAGAACATGCTTACTTAAATCAGAATTTGCCTAAGAAACAGAAAACGGGAATATCAAAAATTCCAATATATATAGCTGCACATCAGATATTTTCTCTATTGAAATTTCAGCTGGTATTGTCCTTATCCAGTTAAATAAATCTGGTGCTGGTGCTACTGTTCCTCTGCTTCTCTGGTGTAAAGCAGAAGTTTATTGAGCCATAGCTTGGCCTTAAGCTTACTACTAGAGTAGTGGAAAAGCCATCCTTAATGCTTTGACTTGTGTATATCCCTGACTTACTTATCACATATGTCATCACGTAAGGAAGAAGAATACAATTCTCACTTTTTTATATTTTTTACTAAAATAATATAATATTCATTATTACAGACATTTAATTTATTTGAAAGACCCTAGAGGATGAAGCATTCACAGCACTGCACCTTGAATGAGAGATTCATATATGCCCAGGCACTGTAGAGCAGAGTTTGGTATCTCCTCACAACAGGGATGGTCATAGTGGCTACCACGGCTCACCTCTTGACTCCAGTGTTCCATGGGGGTGTCCCATTCATACAATAACTAGCTCCAGTTTTCACATTTTAGTGCATGATCACATAAATACATTGCAACAATATATGTTCAGCTTTTTTTAACTGTAATTTTAGTACCATTCTATAAATTACTCATTATTTTGAATTCTCTCTCACTTTAAAGAAAAGGGGTCTCAAAATATTCACCAAACAAAAACTATCACAAGGAGCTAGTGAGCAACAAAGTAGCATTTTAAAGAATCAATCTCATCAATGAAAATTAATGTGTAAATTCACAGCATACTGAGTAAGTATATCCATATAAATTTCAGGTACAGAGAAATGGTGAATTATAGCATTTTTTGAGAAGCTTAGAAGTTCATAACATGTGACTGCAGTACAGAGAATGTTCAGTTTTAGTCAAATCAGTTATTTCCCTTGCAGCTGTGTTTAGACCTGTATCGGATTTCAGAATTCCCTCTTGGGTGATTATCTGGTTCTCTTCCACTCTTCTTTCACAGGGTCTTTTTTTGTTTATTTTGAATATGCTGTCTTGGGCGTTGCCTTCTGACCTTCAGAAAAGATTAGAAATCCAAAGCAGTCCTAGAACTGCTAAAGTATATGTATATTTTAGAATCAATTTAGACATATTTTCCCTTCTACACAGAACTGGAGTTCTCTGTAATTTTCCAAAGGTATGACGAGAGAGACTAGAAAAGCAGAAATTTTGCATAACATGTTCCCCTTTCCAACTTGCAGTTCACATTTACTTGTGTGATAAATGACTTCTCTGCTCTATGCTACTTCCTCTTCAAAAAAAAAAACCAAAAAACCAAAAACCAAGTAAATAATGTTTGTTTCATTTTTTTACAGGACTAAAACTGCTGTTTCAAGGGTTAAGTCCAAAGTATTCTTATTCACAGACCCCCACAGGAAGAAATGGAGTGGAGCAAAAAATACCAGGCAATTATAACCCTTGTTGAAGAAATGAAGAAGCACTCTGTACCCCAAGTGACATCACTTATGACTCTTTCCTTCCTGAGCAAAAAAAAGAGTAAAATTAGAGTAACAGCTTTTATAAATATGAGGCAGGGAGTCTTGTGCCCATTTGACATACAAAATTGCAAAGTACTTTCTTTTCCAATAGAGATTTCAAACTTATGCTTTCTGCTAGCATGGTAGATGTACTAGACATGACTTGCCTCCAAGATCCCTGAGGATCCAAAGAACTGAACTTGGTATTTTATAGAAACCAATATGATTTATAGACTGCAGTCTCAGGACTTCCCCTGAGGACACTAATTCTTCCTTCTGGTGGAAGCATAAGCCAACATGACCTGAAAATTATGGAGGCGTAGTGCTGTCAGCTGGACATCTCAATGACTGCATGAGGACATCAGTAGGGACCTCCCTTAAACATACAGATATTGTTTATGGTTGTTTACCTTGCAATACCTTTCCAATAGGCTTAAATCTCTCTTCCCACTCCCACCAAATTCCAGATACTACCTGTATTTTCTTTTCCTCATCAGAAGATCATTAGTACATCTGCAGTCTTATTTATCCCATTTCCATGCAGCAACAGTTATTAGTAAGGCAGGAGGAGATAATCCATAAAAATATTGCAATCAGAGAAACAGAAAGTGCCCTGAAGGAAAATTGGGAGTTAATTAATGATTGCTGTGGATGTCTTCTGGCATATCATCCCAATTTCACCTTTTTGTTGCTGTTGTTTGTTTCATTGTTATTGTTGTATTTTGCACTTAGTTTTTTCTAATTTTGAGATAAACCACAATTTTATATAGTAATAACATCTTATCTACATGCATGATATAAAGTATTGCTCAGGTCTCTTGCCTGCTGCTTAACAATAGAGGTGTGCAGCTGTGTGTATGTCAGAAAGGTTACATTACCAATTTAAAACATGGAAAAACAATGGTGTAAGGGAATAAAATTTAGATGATGTGGTGTGAAGTTTCAGCTGGGGGTAATTTAGAGACAGTTTTTCTTGTACAATTATGTTGATGCATTTCTGAGCAATTTTCTAGCACATTATACTGCACTGAGGTGAAGCAGAGCACTTGCTGATACAACTGTCTCTAAGCTAAACAAAACACCTTTCAAGTGTCAGCCTTCTCCGAAAATGCACATCAACAGAACTCCATATGTCTGGGTGCAGTACACAACCTCAGAGCTAAGTGAAAACACATCACAGAAAATATCCCACAGCAAAAGATCAGGCTTGTCAACAATTTTAGAATCATTTGTAAGGGTCCTTAACATTTATTTATGCCATTGTCTTCACTGCTTCTTGAACAGGTTTTTCCCATAAAGAGCCAATTTTTCTACTGGAGTGACATACATTCTTAAAGAATAAATTGAATTCTTAATCCTAAAAGAAATACTAACATTTTGCCACTTCTAATACTAAAGCTCTTTAGAGTATTGGCTAACCAAAACTTGCAGCATTCCTATGAAGATGCTTAGTATTACTTAATTTTAAAAGATGAAGAGAGTGAGAAACAGGAATGGTTTAATATTTTTGCAAGTTTATGGTTATATAAGGCCCAGAAGCTTTGAACTTTGATTCTCAGAAATTGTCTCTGGACTCCTAATTTATTTGTTATTGTAACATGTTTTCTCTTAAATCCTGGAGTTGTAGTAAGTACATGAAACTTGTGACTGTTTTACCCATTCAAAAATACTTTATTTTGTTACTTGGAATTGATTTCATGTGGTGCAGCCACAAAACCAAATGAAAAACATGAGAGCCAGTTTCACGGCAGGGAGTCCTTACCCATGAGAGACATACAGGAGGACTATCAGGATGACATCTGAGATCAGTGGATTTTGAAGCCATCTGTTCGTGAAGCATGTATTTTTAATCCATGCAATCACTATACCAATGTCATACTAGGCCTATAGCAGCAGTCCTTCTTTTTAAGAATTCCGTTGGTTTCAATGACGTCAGTATTGGATATAGAACAGACACATGATACGACTCTCATAGATTAAACTTTCTATTGTCAAACTAAGTAACTATCTGGATTCCTGCTCTCTCTGCAGACACATAGATATAGATATAGATATAGATATATATGTACATGAGTGCATCATTATTTTACAGATAGATGCTTCAGTTATAGAACTGTATCAAATATTATATCTAGCATTGTCTAAAGCTATGTAAGAGATCCTTATACTAAAAAGGCATATGCATCTTCTAAACTATGTACCTATAATAAATCCACAGAGATTAATCAGAAAAAAGTGTACAATGCTTAGATACATGTAATATGTAACATAGAAGAGTAGTACAAATGCCCTTAGTAAGAAAAGCTTAGCAAACTTCTCCATGAATGAACTTAGATGTATCCATTGCTCCAAAGCATCAGATATCAATTTTTGATGCCAGAAAGATGGTGTAAAACATTCAAATCAATATCCATTGAAAAAAAGAAAAATTTTGACATCAATATAAAAATTAAAACAGAACAAAATCTGGGGTGATACAGCTAGAATTGAAATCTCCATGTCAGTCAAAATGAAGGAAAAATAACATGGTTTCATTTTGACAGCAGTGATGAATTACAGGTAAAAATGTTTCCATCGATGTACTTTTGCTTTACAGGTTTCTAATCTATACTAGTTTTCTTTAAATACACTGATGAATTTTTTGGTTTTGAGCTAAGAGGCACTGCTTCTACTTTCCTTGATTTAGAAATGCTTTTCATTTTTTGCCATGTTTTTTTCAACATATGACAAGAAAATGCAGTTCATGTGTTTCTTTATAGACACTGTCACAAATAAGTAGCACTGGGGATGCACACTGCTTAAAGATGTGTCAAAATTATTATTTTTTTCTTTTTAGTAACTCAGTAATTAGTTGAAAGTATATATTCTAAATCTAAAAAATCAAATGAAAGGTTTTCTGTAATTCACCTGAAGTTTGTAAAATTATTTGAAGTATTTTTACTGCACTGAAGAGTAAATGGAACTTTTAGGTGCCAGCAGTGTTAGGGTAAGAAGGTAAGAATTTTCATCAGATTATCAAGCTTGAATCTAGTAAATATTCTATATATCTGTTTTGCTGTAAAGAATAAATCTGAAAACATGCTGAGTATTATAGAAATTCTACTTACTGTCTCAGGAACTGCACCATGAACCAGGCATTCAGTCCTTATTTTACATGTCAGTATAGCAATAAAAAGTTATATTTATTTACAGGTTGTCCAGTGCAGGATGCTGAAGATTGTCAGGAATCCACAGCAATGATTTTGGCTACAGAAAAGTTCAAAGTGAAGGCTACTTATCATCTAACTAAGTCAATGTCAAATGTAAAGGGCTGGGGTTTTGTTGGGTTTTTTTGTTTGTTTGTTGTTTTTTTCTTTACAAAGAGAGTATTTTTTTCAGTGTTGATTTTTTTAAAGCAAACCGATGGTAAAAACTGTCATCCTGTCAGCTTGTACCTTAGTAGAACTCCCTCAATCCTTATCAACACCATACCTATCAAAGTTATATTATTAATATTATATTGATACATATTAGAATATGTTGTATCAAATAAAATATTAAATACTTATAAGGCATGGCAAAAAAAGTCTGCCAATTGCCTTAGAATATCATTGTTTTATAAGTATGAATACTTGACAAAATCCATTTGAGAATCTTAAAGCATGACATATTGCAGCAATTTTTTTTCCAGAAGTAAATTGCTGCTTTCAGGCAAGTTAGCGATCACACTTTAGACAGGTCTACAGAGTTAGTGTGTTTCTTGGTGTTTTGAGTGCAGATTGATACACTAACAAGTTGACTTTCTGTACTGGTGTAGCTGCTGTTGTAATTCTGTAGCTTTTCCCAAGAAATACCTGGAATGAAGCTTACTTAGGAACGCCTCTTTAATGTACCTCCTTGCTTCCTCTGCTGGAAGCAGTTTGGTTCAGTGGATGAGGTTCCTTGCTATAAGCTTTATGAACAAAAAACTAATTCTGTGCCAGATTTAGTTCTCAGTGTACGGCGTTTCAGGTCCCACTTCAGACTTCTTAGCTCCATAGAGGAGCATAGCTTGAGGCAGTGAGTAGAATGCAGGCTCAACACACATTCTCTGTGTTCACATGACAACAGGAACTTTAATAATACACCTTGAAAAATATTCCCAGATGTTGTATGTAGAAGTTTGTACAAGAAATATCTTAACAATTTCCAAAGTAATGCTGTCAACATCAGGAGAAACTCAATATATTTTGAAGTTTCCCTTATTTTAATCAGGTCCTCTGGGGGGAAAAAAAAAAAAAAGAAAGAAAAAATAAAAAGGGAATTAAGAATATGTGGTCCAGGGACAGGATGGTATACT
>JAOXXN010000364.1:34026200-34041198 GCA_026770055.1 Myrmophylax atrothorax
GAGGAGGAGAGGGGAGGAGAGGGGAGGAGAGGGAAGGAGAGGGGAGTTAAGGGGAAAAAAAACGAAAAAGGAAATAAAAGAGCTGGGGTTTTGTGGGGGTTTGGGTGGTTTTTTTCTCATTAGATTAATTTGCAGTACTTAAAAGTTTATTTTCATTTTTGGCAGAAAAAGTATTAAACTTTTCCCCTTTTTTAACATTAAGGAGGAAAAATACTGAAGCATAGGAGCATAAAAGACTATGGTGGTTTTTTCTAATGTTTTTTTTTTTTTTTGTAGATAGTTTTTATTTCTACTTTCAGAACTTATTTCTGTGTTTCTTATGAATACTGAGACTTATAAAGAGCTTATGATTCCACCAGTTAAACTGGGGCCCTAATAGACCTAATGTAAAAACTAACTTGGTTCTCAAGGGATTGATTAGGATGATTTGAAAGAGCAACAAATTTTGTTTTGTTTCACTTAGATTGCTGAAATAAGGCCAATAACTTGATTTAATTTCTTACAAAAGGAAAAATTTTAAAAAGTGACGGAAGAGGAAAAAACTAATTTCAGCCTCTATGTCAAGTCGTGAAGAGTTTACAACTATACACCAATTCAGTAAGTGAAGTACCACCAGTTTTGTGCCATGAATTTATGCAGTAATTTTGTTTCTATCACAACACTCTAAGTTCCATTCCTCCTGGTTCAGCAGGAATCAGCCTACTGATTTTTTTCAATTTTGTGTGCATGGGTCAAATATTTTCATCAAAATAAAGTCACAGAGAGAAAACAACAAATGGAGAACAAAGGGTGGAAACCAAACAAAGGCAAAGCATGGGAGAGGGAGATCTAGAACAAATGTTTCTACAGGTGAAACCACAATCTCAAGTCTTTGCATTTGTGTAATGTTGTGGTTTAAGTTGAAACTACTGGAGGTCTCAAACAGAATGAGCCTCCCATCTCAAATAACTGTCCAGTGCAAATGTGTGAAGAGACAAAAATATGTAGACATTGAGTTTTTCTGGCCAATAGTCACAGATTGAGAGGAAACAAAACCTTGGGAAAAAGAATCTTACAGAGTTATCTGATTAGTCCATAAGTTTAATAAACTTTGCAAGAACAAACTCCTCACAGCATTTAATTTCTCTCATATTCGGGGAAAGAGACTTTAGTCAGTATTTGTAAATAAATAGTTTGGTATCAAAGATATCTTACTATGTCTTCAGTCTCTGATATCATTTTCCCCAAAACTTGTGAAGACTTGAATATCTAACTAGCCACTTCAGTCAAAATGAATCATACAGTGGTTAGGATCACTGTATCTTTTCAGTTTTGAGCAAGTACTGTTTTCTGTGTGTTCCATTTGCACTGATATATTTTGAAATGGATCACATTCTATCTATTGTCTCTGAAAACTTCAAGGCAAATATTTACTGATTTTGAAAGTGTAGACATTTATCAGTTTCCAAATTCTGCCATCTAGTGTATGGCAATGTATTTGGAGCACCTTCTGATAAAGATAGTAACTACAAGTTTTCCCTCGTTGTAAGTCTATGGTCCCAGACTGATGACAGTGATGGGACTGATAAAACTCCATTTGACTGTGGTGGTGCAGGATTCAGTACTAGCTGAAGGTATTAGATTGGTTCAATATTTGTGAACTTAGTGTGAAATTTTACTTGCCACCCCTAATTTTGAAATTCTCATTAATCCTTCAACTGAATAACAAACTGCTATAATGCTAAAATATTGCATATGTGTCAGTAGTTGTCAGCTGTATTTAGCGCCTTTTATTTCTATTCACAGTGATCATTTCATCCATGATTACAAGATAAAGAGAAGGAATGTATATGCGTATGCACAGGCAAATACACTGCTATCGCTTTTCAGGTAAGCATTATTATCTACATTTGTTTCAAAGAAACGGCAGCAGACTTTTCCCTGGCTTGCAGTGTGACTAATCTGAGAAAATTCTCAGGAATTATGTTGACCTCTCATCTCTCCCCAACCCCCTTCAGAAAATCGTCAGGAAACAAAATATCCTCTCTGGAAGTTTTTAACCTTCCTTTTCTCAGCCATTCCCATTGTAAAACAAAAATCCTCCAGAACTCCCTAAACGATTACGCTTTCTCAAGAGATGTTGTCAGTTTGGGACAGGGATTGAGTACAAAGTGGAGCTATGTAGCTTGAAAACGCCTAACTAAATATTTATGCATTTATGGTAACAATTTCACTCTTAATCCGGTTTGCATCAAAACCCCAGTTTTCCAGACTGTATCTAATTCCAATTTTTTTTTAGAGCTGAGATTATCATATTTCCTCTAATCTAAATCCATTTGTCCTGGAACCATTTCCAAACTAGAGTGGTCCATGTCTTGTCCATGTCCCACAGTGTCAGAAAACCACCTACGCTGTGGTCAAGATACAGGCTCAGTACTGTCACTGATAAACCAATCAATCTCAAAATAAACTAATCCACCAAACAAACCACTGGGGTGTACAGGAATTATGCTGTCTTTGGAATTTTAGCTCCTCTAGGGGTCTCCATTTAGTTTGTAGCCCTCACAGATATGTGCCAGAGCAGAGAAAGGGCTTAGCTCTCAGATTAGCATATTATTAGCAAACATTTTTATGCAGACTCCACTGTGGCTGTGTTTTCTTTCTTACTTTATTTTTTGTGTAACAAAGAGCAACACTACGCTCTCTTGAGAGACCAGAATTAACTAATCACCAATTAGACTGACCAAGTGAGTAAAGGAAGCCACAGGCTTCACCTAGTGAGTCCTGCATCTCATCTTGTAATAAGCTTTAGTTTTTGTGTCTTCAAGTGATGTGTATTTTTTCATTTTTTTCCAGAGTTTAACTGTATGTCTTCTTAAAACAGCACTTCCTGCATGAACTTCCTGCTATCATCTGACAGCCATTGAATCTCATTACACCTTCACTTCCAAGACAAAAGAACTTCTGGCTTAACTGCAGCTGTGAGAGTCAGTAGTGTCTCCATGAATTCACATTATACCTTCTCTCTGAGGTTTCTTTTTCTCAAGACTGCAGCATTCCTCAAAAATTTGTTGCTGAATGTTGCTGCCATACTCTTGTATTTGCATGGCTAATTCTGAAGAATTAGATTTTCACACTGAAGGTGTGGGGCAAGAGGAGAAGTAACTGTTGTATGGAAGTAACTTGGCCTCTGTCTAATGAGACCACTTTTCTATTAGATATGCTCCTCAAGTCTGTTGGGTGCCTGTTGCCATTATATCCTGTGGTAGTTTTATCCTCAGTTTTAGCTAGGCCTAGATTAGGCCTTAATTTTAGTAGGTCTCAGTTTAGCAGGTCCAGATAGTCTTATGTAGATTAGAAGGGAAACGCGTCACCTGACTTAAGCAACCAAAGAAATATTTCATATCATCTGATGTCACAGCAAGTATAACGGGTGTGGGAGCTGCTTAGCTCAATCTCCTTCATGCTCGATTGCTGAGCAGACGTGCTATCACAGCGCTGGGAGTATTAGGCCTCGCCACCACTTCACAGCTGTTTGGTTTCGGAATTAAACACTTTTTTGTCATTGGTTTTCTCCTCTCTTGCTGAGTGTTGCTCAGCTGAAGTGGTTTTAATTGATATTAATTGGATGGGCAACTCATGTGGAGTTTACATTTGTATGTGTTATATTGTAGTTTGCTTTTAATTTTCTGCCTTCTGTGTAAATATGAAAACCTTTACACTTCCAGGGTTTTACTTCCAGGGTTTTACTTCCAGGGTTTTTTATCTCCCTTTCCCTTGGGGCTGGGCGGACTCTGACTCTGTATTGAGCAGTTGGCATTTTGCCAGCTCAACCTGACACATATGCACTTGTAGATTTTTACCTTTCAAGACTGCAGTTCTTCCTACTGTTGCTGTAACGAGACACAGCCTTTACTGCTGCTATGCGTAGAGGCTCTCTCACTGAGGCACGTTGATTGCTGACACTATGCTCTTGTTTTTCCTTGCAGCATTATTCTCTTTTTATAAATCTGGATCATTTCTATACCCAGCAACTCCAAACACTAAGTTACAGGTACAACTTTACCCCACTCATCTCTATTCAGCTTTTTTACCGCACCCTATTCCAGGTTTCAGCTCCCTATTTGAGCTTTATCAATGTGATAATCTCATACCTCAAAAAAATCAAATACTTTTCTGCTAATGCAGAGTGGTCTCTGGGCTACTTTACAAACATCACTCTTTCTTATCTTATAAAAGTCATAAACACTTTATAAGTAAAAGAGATGAGAAAAATATGTGAATGGAAATTAAAAATTAACAAATGTATGGGTTTATTCAAGACACTAACAAATTTTCTGATTTAAGGACCCAGCTTGTTTGATGTATAATTCTTACTTCTTTTTAGGTTTTTCCATGTAACTAAGACACAGAACATATGAAAGAATTTTCCAGCTAACATACGACTATTACTAACAAAACTGTCTCATAAATTTAAGCAGAAGATAAAAGAAATATTTAAATCGACTTTTCCTGGGCTTGGACAGTTCTTGCACCACTAATGACTTATTAACCAAATTTAATGTAATGACTTCTGGAATATGACGCTTTTAAAAAAAATGAATATTTATAAATTTTGAATGACATCATGAACGCGTTGTGGTGTGTATGTTCTTCACTGACAAAAGCTCTGCTTGTGAAACTCAGTAACTCAGTTATTCTAGTCTTTTTTTTTTTTATTTTTATTTTCTAGGTTGTTCCTGGTGGTCAAGCAAGTGAAGACCCAGGCTAACAATGAAGAATGATTAGCCTGATGATCCCGTCCTGGAAGAAGGATGCCTTAAGCTGTAAGTGTATCTTTTCCTTCAACTGGGAGAATTGGTTTGAAAGCAAAAGGTCACACAGCACTAAGTCACCAGGCAAACCAAGATGTGGATCAAGTCACTCCAGGCACACTGCAGTGGACACCAGGTAAAACGATGGTAGTCTGCAGATCTCAGGTGTTTCTCCACAGCACATTCGAGAGGGACCACGAGTCAAAGCAAGGAAATCTTCAGCTTACTAGATGTTTCACATGGAATCTATGTTTGACTGCTCCTAATCATGTAAGTAAAAGGCAATTGTCTTTGTAAAGTTCTGTAAAGCCTGCTTCGGTGATGGGAACTATGACTGTGGCATGCATTTGGAAAGCCAAAAATGGAACTTATATTGATGATTGAATATTAACTGGGAGAAAATTGCAATCCATCATTAACTGAGCACTGAGAATGCTTGCTATAAGGGCTGAACAAAGGCAAGGTGTGATATGAGAATGCTGTCTAGCTCTACCAAGGTGAGAGTACACTGTATTTGGCTCATGAGTTTCTAACAGGAAGAAAGGAAGTAAGTCACTTGCACCAGCACATTCTCATTCTAGTATTTCTACCTGGGGGTCTATATTCCCATAGTACTGCCCAGGGAGTTGACCAAACTGGAACTGGCCCCTTTCCTCTTTTGTGGCCTCATACATAGTTACCATAGCACCCACCTCTTTAGTCTCTTGTCCTGACAAGACAGTGGATGTGTTTTCTTTTTCTTTCTAATATTTCTCAACTTATTAGGAACTTTCAGGGCTAAAGGAAACTGGAATTTTTCCAGGAACTGAAATACTTTTCTTTGCCAAAGGTTATACACTATTTTTTAAGGATCAGTGAATCATCATGGATGCAAATAAATCAATCTTCTCTAAGGTCTTTATGTTGAAGGATAATGACACACTGTCAAAACAATAGCAGATTTAAAAAAATTAACTCTTGGGAGAAATAATAATCTGAAGGAAGAGTGTATCAAGGAGGAAAATTTGTGTGTTCTGCTCATGTTGTCATCATCCTGCAGCTAGTAAACTAGTAGCCACCTCATGAGTCATGCAGAGAGACCAAAGCACTTTTTTCACATTGAAAAAAGAAGTCTTATAATGGGCAGATTATGTAAATAAATAACTTTCTAGGGCTTGATAGAACTGTCCTCAAGCACAAATATCCATCCATGTAGACAAAAATTACTGGGTATGATACCCTATTCACATACGCACTCGCATTCCTTAACAATTGCATTCTTGAATAAGAAAGGTAGTTATCAGATTTCCTGCTACATTTCCTTGCAGTATAAATCCTTGTTCAATCTCCAGACTTTCACATCACACTTGAAACAAACTGCTGCCGTGAAAAGTCAGCAACCTCACAGTGCCTTGATTTTCCCAATTAAATATAGGTATAAAATAGGATAAAATAGATATAAATCTAAAGCTTCATTAAAATTTTTAATTGTGTTGATGAACAATTATAGTTGTCATTATACAATAAATCTATAGCTATGCAAAATTACCTGTGAGCTGAGTATGCATATGCATCTTCTTTCCCTTATTTCCATAAATTTAATCTTAATTCCCTTTTTCTTCTATCATAGAATCCAAATAGTGAAATCCTCGCCCTATTAAAATTTCTGCCAAAACTCCCAAGTCTGAAACGGACCCAGGATTTTACTCAGTAAATCTGGTTGACTGCTTTCTACATTTTAATAGTATTACATTGTATAATTTTTTCTGGGTTGTTTTCATGCTATATACCTCTATAAAAGCTTGTATTGGAATTAGTAAACATGCACCTGTGAGTACAAATTTATAGAAAAAAAATCTGAATATTATTTACCAGGTTTAAAATAGAGTACATGTGAGGTGCAGTCATTTGTGCTCCTCTGATTGGTATTCAAAAGCATCTGAAACCTCTTTTGATTTCTTACAACAATCTGAAATGTCTAATACTTTCAGCATATTTCATACAAAATGTCATCATTTTCAAGCTAAATTCTGTGCCTTACTTTCATTTATGAGGACCTTTTTTTAGGTCTTTTGAATTTCTCCATAATCCCAAGCCACGCTCTGGATCACTATGGAGTTAGGGTATACTCTAACTCTCTTCAGTTAAAAGAACAGGCATGGCTGTAACTGAAGCTAAAGAACAGTCAACACAAATTCACTGACAGAGTTATTCAGTTCAACAATATGTATATACCATGTAAAAGGCAGAGCAGTAGTAGAATCTGTGAAACAAATAAAAATATTTTAAGATTGTAAAAGTTTTTAAAAGAGTAAGATATCATTGGATCAAAGAGCAAGTAGTTCAGATTAGCCTGTCTCTTATTTAATAAATTCAGAGGTGAACCTTTTTCTAGGATAATGTTTACAGACACATACACATTTGAAAGGACATTTACAAATAACCCAGATAAACAAAAATCAAACAAAACTGTCCTGCAATTTGGCCCAGAAAGTGGCTGGGAAAGGAAGGCTGTTATGATTCCTAGATCCCTTGCACATACATTTCAGAGTGATAGGCCACCTGACAAGTAGGTTTAGATGTAACTCATCTTTCTTGCATGCCGGGGTATTCCAGAAAAGCAGAAGCACTAAACTTTCAGCTGTGATTTTCACTATGGTGTTTCACATAGCCTTTGGAGTGCCCTGTACTTGGGCAATGGAGGCAATTAGAAGAAAAAAACCCCATGCCTTTGAATTGTGTTGGGAATAAATCCTACAGTAAAACAATGCAGATTGCTTATTAAGCAATTAAACAGTTGCTCCTGATACACTGTTTCTGAGGAAACATCGCACACTGCTCTGTCCTAGATGGAATTTCCTAGGCACTAATGACGTTGTGGTTCAGCTGAAAGACAGTGAGGTTTCCAATACAATAAGGCTGTGCTACGGGATGAAGAATAGGACATGGAGTTTCCCATGCTTATTCAATGGGATCTCTCCTCCAGGAACGGCTTGAATTGTTTTTGTATATTACAATGAACTCTGCCATCTACTACTTAAAGCTACAGAGTTTTGTACTTAAGTTTTCTTCTACCTCACATTTGAGATCCACCTTCACTAGAAATATAGCTCTGCTTTACTCATGAGTTTAAATTATACCCCCCCAATAGCCATATATATTATTCTATAGGTTTTTAAGAAAGTTGATGTGAAATCTATCTGCTACAGATATAATCTAAAAGCATAATTATTGGTATAACTGTGGCTGGTCATTTGATCCCACACTAAAAGGTTCTTTTAAGGAAAAGGCTCATATTCAGAACCAGCAATAATACCCTGACACTGAAGATTAGTTGAGACATCTGATTCTTTCCCATGCTGCCATGTAGTGTTTAACATGAGAATAAAACTTTACCATTCCTGACTAATTGAACCACTTCTCCATTTTTCTGTACTTACAGGGAAAAGAAGTCCAAGCAATATTTGTTATACTATTTTTTTCAACCTATCTCTTTTACTGTGCTCCTCTAGCTGCCCTGTGGCATGTCTTCAACATGTAATGGTTACATATATGGTTTCATTCATAAACAGACTGAATTATTATTCTGTTTTATGAATTACTTTAGAGAAAAAGTTGTTTAACTTTCTGCTAAACTTTACTATTTGTTTTTCATTCATTAATTGAACACCCATTCTTTTTAAAAATACTTTGATTTTAAGGAGGCACGTATACATATGTATATATGTGGACATATGAATCCTTATGAAACTTACAATAGAAGATGTATATTTGTATTCTTTTCTAAGGTTTTCTAATGTTTGTGCAAAAACCCACAAGGATTTTTTTTTAATCTAGGCTGTCCCCTTGTTCAAACAGCTATTTCTCTTTCCAGTGTGTTTCAATACAAAAAGCTGTTCTAGCAGTGTAAAGTCAAAAAAAGGTGCATTACCTCTAACCAATGGTAGAGCCTCCTATTTCAGTCTTCTCATACTCCAGGAAGCTAAGAACATGCATTTTGCCTTTCTGGCCCTGTGCAAGACCATTCAAGCAGGAATTTACATTCATATGTTTACTTAATGTAATAGTTTACATCTTAGTTTCAGTTAGGCCTAGATGTGGGACTTAGTTTTAGTAGGTCCTGATAGTGTTACATAGGTTAGGAGGGACAGGGACATAAGCAACCAAAGAAATATTTCATACCAGATGATGCAAACTGGGATATAAATACAGTGGGGGAGGAGCAGCTTGCTCCTCTCCTGGTGGCTGTGGCGCAGGTGGATGTGCTCTGTGCTGCTCTGCTGATTAGGCCCAGCACCACTTCACTGCTATGTTATCTACAGGAAAGTAAAATGTTTATTCTTAGTCTTCTCTCTGCTTGGGTCCGTCCCTCGGGAGATTGAGTTCTCTTGGGTGATTTGTAGCTAGAATGGTTGGATTTGCGTTCAGTAGGGAGTGGAGAGTTATTGTTTGTTATTTCTAACTTTTGTGGGTGTGTGTTATATTGTATTCTACTTTTAATTTTTCCTTTTTTTGGAACTAGTTAAGTTCAAGTTTAAGTGTCCAATTTTTCCCTCCTTTTTCTCAGCGAGGGAGCTTTGTCCTTGGTTTATACTTGGCATTTTGCCAAAGTATGCAAACCAGCACACCTAAGCATTAAGACAAACAACAAGTCCACCATCCTAAGCTGCACTTAGTTATCCTTGTTACTTCAGCTGAATTTCCTATCTCTTTTCTTGTTTCTCAAGTGGTGGAAATGGAATGAAACAAAACTCTGTTCCCAACATGCTTGACTGTGGCAGGAAAAGCCATGGGTGGTACAAAGAGCGTGCAATATGAATAGCTCAATTTTGCTAATTAATCTTCAGATTGTCATGGAAAGGTGAATGCATTACTAATAATATGGGAGAGGAAGTTTGCCATAGAAGAGGAGGAAAAAATTGACAAGCTTTTCCCCTGAATAACAGAATATTATGTTCACAGAATCAGTTAGTATTCCATGAACATCTTGTTATTTGACACTAGAAAGTGTATAATTTGTTTATCGTTTTTGTCTGTCAGTTAAGTAAATTCAAACTTCAGTGCAAAGTTAATTTCTCAATACCAGACACGTAAGTATCCTGCTGACATAAACATACCCCAAGCAGAATAAGTTACACTGTAGGTACTCTGGTTTTTGAGAAAAGTTGTTCCTTCAGCTAGAAAAAGGACTGGGAAGCTGAGACTTCTTGGTAGTGTATACTTCTGAATGTAACTGATAAAGCTGGACTCTTCATTTTACCTTTGATGTCATGCATCCTTCAGTAACCCCAAAAGACTTAATACCTTGCACATTTGTAAACTGTATTTATGCACTATTTTAAAACATATAATCTCTCAAATACACTACACAAAATTATATATACTGGAAAAAAATAAATTTCAAATGAAACTTGCTCTGAGTAGATGCTTCAAATGTAGGACAAGAGAAAAAGGAAGAGTATGTATGTACAATGTCTGACTGGAATGGAGCTGTTTTTCTCATAGCAGACCTTACAGTGCTGAGCATTACACTAGTGGTTAGAACAATAATGAAAACCGACCAGTGTTTTTGTTACCGCACAGAAGTGCTTGAAGTGCATCAAGGCCTTCTCTCAACAGCCCCCAGCTACAACCAAAGGCTGGTAGGCTGGGGGTGGGCAAGAGCTTGTGAGGGCCAGGGACAGAGCCAGGACAGTTGCCCCAGTTGCCAAAAGGGATACCCTGTACCATGTGATGTTCTGCTCAACAATAAAAACTGGGGAAAAGAAGGAGCAGGGGGTGACATTTGTCATTATGGTGCTGGTCTTCCAAAGTAACTGCTACATGAGCTGAGGCCTTGCTTCCCAGGGAGTTGATGGACATCTGGCTGACAGTGGGTAGCAGTGAATAAATTCCTCTTTTTGCTTTGTGTCCATGTAAAGCTTTTGCTTTTCTGGTTAAACTTTCTTTATCTCAGAGAATGAACTTTTCCATCTTATTTCCTTCTGCTATCCTGTTAAGGAGGGGAAGTGAGAAAGCAGCCTGAGAGGGCCTCTGGAGAAGAAAATATTCTTGTGTTTTGTCTGCAAGGTATATTGCAGGTGGCTTCTTCAAAATGGCGTGTCCTTCAGAGAGCCTAAGAATGTATGAGAAAACATTTTAGTAACCTTTAATACCACCTAATATGTGAGCAAACCAGGAGAGTCCTTTTAGCCTATATAATCCCCCCAAAACTACAAAATACGTGCTACAATCCTTAGGCATCAGGTCAATGGACGATGTCTCTGTCTCTTGAAGGGATATCCTTAGGTGAATGTCCTGATTTATACAAAATTCTGGTATCCACCTTTTTTCTCCAAATGTGCCTTTCTCATTTTTTGGTATTTTGCCATCTTTAAAGAGTTGGTTTTTTTACTCATGTCCAGGCATATTTGGCCTGTCTGTATTGAAGAAACCAGGGGTATTTAATTCAAGAGATGAGACTTCTGTTGGAGGTCTCTGCCCCTCCAAATTGTCCCAGACCAAGCTAGTGAGTTGTACTCCTCCCACTGCATTGGAGCACACCTCAGAATATTAATTTTAATATATATACATATATAACTATTAGAATATCTCTTACTATATTTTCTCTTGGGCCCATATTAACATTCTGTAGTTAGTGCACTTGTCACTGGCAATCCTGAACATGCTTTGTCTTGCTCTGCTGCTTCATTAACCTCACTATTCATGAGTCTGGATAGTGCAAAGTTCATATTGAATTCAATCACATCTATATTGAATTGTTGAACGTGATCCGACCTATCAACTCATTATTGAGTATGATCAGACCCCTAGTGCTAGATTGGTAAACTGCACATGTGCTTGTGCAAGTTCTTCTTTTGAACTTGACCAGACTGACAGCACTAAATTGCTTATAATCAAAAATTAAGCCCAGCCACACTCAGGCCTTCTGAGCTCTGAAGACCAGCTGGAACACAAAGGGCTTATTTTCTGCTAAATTCCCATACCCTTAATGCAATATGAGGATCTTAATTTACTGACTTTAAAATATGTGTAAGTGGACCTAAATATAATTGCAAAATAGTAATAGTATTTCCATTAGATCAGACCACTCAGCATTGATGTGTTTCCCAAGTTAAATAACCAAGTAAATAAATATTTAAATATTGTTTAAATTTCCTTTATGTTTTTCAAAGTGCAACAGTCGAAAACATCAAAATCAGGTATTGTTGTCTTCAGAAATACATAATTTTCTAGAATCTTCTCAGAAACAGCTGTATTTTAGATATAATTCTTGGTCTTGTTATTTATGACATTAAAAATGGTAGTGACTTCCACAATAAGGTTGTCCGTTTTTCACAATGTAGATGTAATTGCACATAAGTAGAGATGACTATGTTTTGGAGCAAATACTTGCACATTCTGCACATCAGTCTTCACAATTATGTTAAATGTCTAAGAGTTAATTAGCCACTCATTATAGATAAACAAGACTAATCCAATCCAAAAAAAAGGTATGTCTCATTTTGTCACCACCTTGAATTCATCCCTTCAGCATCCTCCTCAGAGTGACCTCATCATAATTAGGTCAAGTTACTTAAGTGTTTTTTTGCAGTACTACTTGCTGTAACAAAAATTTGCTATGGGATACAAACATTTGTTCTTTCCTTTTAATTCAGCATAGTGTAATAAAAGACACATTGGTCAATGTTATATTTATTCAAAATATTGACAAAAAAAGTTCTCTTTTTCCTGATTCACTTCATGCGGTTTGGAGTTAAATGAACCAAATACAGAGTTACTGTCAAAAGGAATGGTTCAATCATTTATTTTTCTTTTTATCCCCTCACTCCCTTCCCAGGAAGCTGATCCAAGCAAAACCCCCTATTTTGTATTTTGTATAGATATGTTTTCAATGAAAAGGCAGCTCCAAGTCACCACAGAACTTCCTTGTCACTAGAGCCAACACATCAGTAGGAGTGCATATCAAAAGGCAAGAAGGCAGAAGGACCAGTTGGCAAGAGCACAGCTTCAGCTTAAACAGTTCAGAAGCATCCCCTGAGAATGAAAGATGTAGATAGGATACTTCTCCCTCTTTTTTTAATTTCCTTTCAAGCTTAGATTAATTTTTGGCTGCCTAGCAAAGTGGCAGCCTGTAGACTTGTCAGACTTACTGAGTTTACAGGTAGTCCGTGGACATCCTGAGTCGGAGTTCTGTGATTTCACTAGTCATTAATTTTATTGTGCAAACACTTTTCTCTTCCCACGAAAATGGAGTATAAACTTAATCCAAACGCCTCTTCAGTCCTCCTCACTGCATTTTCACTGAGTAATTTACTGAGATTGTTTTGTTCTTTGTCATGTTATCATTGGACAACTGCTGTATACAAAAATGACATTCAAGTAGCATTATTGAATTGTTTTTCAAATAAACCAAACTTGTCAGACCTCTTCATATTATAGATACACTGTTCCTTAGAATTACTCCCATCTTGATGACTGATTCAGGAAATTAACTCTCCACAATTCAATAAGAGTGTGAGAGTACAATTATTTTACTTTGACAAAGAGACACAAAAAATAACTGTGAACTGACATAATTATTTCTCATTAATACAGTTATAAGAGTTGTTGTCTACTCTAGGGTTAAGAAAATTACTTTTCTGCAACATACCAATTTGCTGGCAACATTATTCAGTTTTGCAGATTGAAAAGTATTTATTATTAAAACATATGTTGTTATAAAACTTGCATTAGTTTGAAAAGGAGGCAGAGGTTCTGTATGCCAGCCAAGATAATAGTATATCTTCTGCTGTTATTAGGGTGACAATCCAATAAACCTGGCCAGACCCTTGTGCATCAATTTGATCTGTGCAAGGATGAGGTGATGATGTTTATGCAGTGAGTTCTCATATACGACACAAATAGCGATTCTGTCTTGTACCAAAACCTGGGTCTTAGAAAATGTTCACAAGATGAAGCTTCAATTTGCTGCTAATGGAAGGGATTGGATACCATTGTTAACTCATAAAGTATCCTATTTACTACATGGTATCTATTACAAAAGATATGTAAATGATGGTAAGTTTAGGAGATAGAGGTGTATTTGAGGATTTTATTTTTAAAGCTGATACCAAAGGTATGATCTCTCAACCATAAATTAAGATCATAGAATCATTTAGATTGGAAAAGCTCTTTAAGACCACAGAGTTGAACAATTAATGTAATACTAACAAGTCCACCACAAAACTATGTTCCTCACTGACACATCTACATGTCTTTTAAATACCTCCAGGGATAGTGACTCAACCACTTTCCTGAGCAGCCCATTCTAGTGCTTGCTAAATCTTTCAATGAAGAAATTTCTTAATATGCAATCCAAACATCCTCTGGCACAATCTGAGGCCCTTTCCTCTTGTCCTGTCACTTGTTACCTGGAAGACACTGACATCCACCTCCTTACAACCTCCTTTCAGAGGGTGATAAGGTCTTAACCTCAGCCTCCTTTTCTCCAGGCTAAACTACCCCAGCTCCCTCAGCTGCTCCCTCCTGTGCTCTTCACAGGAATTGCACTCCACACACTTCACCAGCTCCATCACCCTTCTCTGGACCTGCTTCAGTACCTTAACATCTTTTTTATCATGAGGGACCCAGAACTGGATGCAGGATTTGAGGGTGTGGCCTTACCAGTGCCAAATACAGAGGAATAATAACTTCCTCAGTTCTGCTGTCCACACTATTTATGACACAAGCTGGGATGCCATTGGCTTTCTTGGCCACCTGGGCACACTGCTGGCTTATGTTCAGCTGAATGTCAGTCAGCAGACCCAGGTCCCTTTCCACTGGACTGCTTTCCCAATACTCTTCCCCCAGACTGTATCACTGTATGGGTTGTTTTGACAAAAGGGCAGGACCCATTTCTTCACCTTGGAATCATGGAATCATAGAATCGATTGGGTTGGAAAAGACCTCCGAGATCATCAAGTTCAACCCTTGCTCCAACTCCAGTCCATTTACTAGATCATGGCACTCAGTGCCACGTCCAATCTCAGTTTAAAAACCCAGGGATGGTGAATCCACCACCTCTGTGGGCAGCCCATTCCAATGCCTGATTACTCTCTCTGGAAAGGATTTCTTTCTGATATCCAACTTAAATTTCCCCTGGCAGAACTTGAGCCCGTGCCCCCTTGTCCTATTGCTGAGTGCCTGGGAGAAGAGACCAACCCCCACCTGGCCAGAACTTCCCT
>JAOXXN010000364.1:34077036-34089626 GCA_026770055.1 Myrmophylax atrothorax
TCATTAGGGAGTAGATAATACAGCATTAATATCGTCTTAATCAGGAGGAAAAATGAATAATAGAAAAAGATACAGTGAAACGATGAAAATATGAACTTTACATTTCATCTGTTGAACATGTAAAATCATAAAGTTATGAGACTCTAGTAGACTCTTGCATCATGTACAGGCTGCAGAAAACTGTCAGGAGGTACAGATAAATGAGTGGTGGTGTCAGGTGTTAATACAGGGTGAAAATTGAATGCACTACCGAAGCATTTTTCAACTGAGTTTGATTTCATCCTGTTGTACAGATTTATCAGTCAGTGACACTCAGGTCTGTGGCATCTTTGACAAAGCCAATTTTCAGCTGTACTGTCTGGATGCCTAGGGAGGAAGTGCTTTTATTTGTTGTAAAGTAGGTGTTTCCTATTTCCACAGGAGATTCTGAAATACACCCTAAAACATCTAGCTTTACTGCTTGTTGTGAATACTGGAGGTATTCAGAGAAGTAAAATATTGGTGATGTGTTTTAAAGAGCCTGTCCGATTTTCATGGATTGTGTGGAGGGTACCATCTGATGTCATAATGGAAAAACATTGCCATTAGCTTTCTCCCATCCTTCTCCATATTTTCTTATATTCCCAGCTGAAATGACATTTATGTTTCCCTTGGAGTTAACATCCTGAAAGAATACTTTTTTTTAGTCTTGTCTTACCCTTTGTCTTTGTCTGGAGTAAAGTAGAAATAGTCAGAAACATGGTTTCTAGTTTTATGTTTGAATTTTAAGGATATATGTAAGGATCTGTTATCATCAGAATTAACTGAGCCTCAGAAGACATACAGACCATGGGACAATTAAACGGTTAATTCTTAGTGGACTTTGTGTTCACTTTCTATTACAAAAAATACACTTCTGTGCTCTTGTAAGATTATTAAATAGTTTGAAGGGACGTTTTAATGGTCATCTAGCCCAACTTTGCTGCAATTAGCAGGGACTTCTTCAACCAGATCAGATTGCTCAGAGCCTCATCTAACCTGGACTTGAACACTTCCAGGCATGAGGCATACACTGCCTCTCTAGGCAACCTGTTAAGAGTGATTTACCACACTCATTGTAAAAAAACTTCTTTCTTATATCCTATATAAACCAAAACTTCCAGTTTAAAACCATTGCCCCGTGTCCTGTAACAACAGGTCTTGCTAAAAAGTCTGTCCCCATCTTTCTTGTAGGCCCCCTTCATGTATTGCAAGCCTGCTGTAAGATCGCCTCAGCGCCTTCTCTTCTTCAGGTTGAACAACCCCAACTCTCTCAGCCTTTCCTCATAAGAGGGGTGTTCCAGCCCTCTAGTCATCTTGGTGACCCTCCTCTCTACTCATTCCAGCAGGTGTTTCTCTTCTGTGAGGAAGACCCCAGAGCTGGATGCAATGCTGAAGGTGGGGTCTCACCAAAGCGGAGCAGAGGGACAGAATCTCCTCCCTTGTCATGCTGGCCATGCTGCTTTTGGTACAGCCCAGGACACAGTTGTATTTCTGGACTGCAGGTGCACATTTCTGGGTTGTATCCAGCCTCTCGCCCACTAGCACCCCCGTCCTTCTCAGCAGGGCTTTTCTCAATCCTTTCATTCCTCAGCCTGTATTAATACCAGGGTTTACCCCTACCCAGGTGTGGCACCTTGCACTTGGCCTTGTTGAACCTCATGAGGTTCCCATGGGCCCGCTTCTCAAGCTTGTCCAGGTCCCTCTGGGTGGCATCCTGTCCTTCAGGCATGCAAGCCACACTGCTCAGCTTGGTGTCATCTGCATGTAAGTGACTGAAGCATGTATCTTTTGTCAGATGCATCAAAGTTTGAGTCTTCCCTGATTATTAAAAAGAAGACTAAACCTGATCCACTTTGGCTGTTTTAGACTATTAATTTTTTTCTGGTTTTATGTTAAGGGTAGTTTAGTTGTAGAGAGTGTATTAATTGCTACCTAAAGAAATTCCATGCAGTGTTCTCTGTAGTTCTCCACTGTTTATGCAACTGTCTTCCTCTTCCTTTCTCGAAAGTTACATATCATTCCAAACTGGGGATGTTATTGGACTTTGACTCAAAAAGTACCTCATAGATTTCTTGCAGCTTTCTAGTAATAGTAGAAAAACTAATATTGAAGGAATTCCTCTGGACCAAGAAAGATTTAGCAGGGAGATATTTCTGATTTTGAGCTTTTCATTAGAATGTGCTAAACATAAGGAATCTGTGCTGTTCCATCCCCCTATCTAGAGCTCCTGTAGAGGACAGAAACTCTTGCTGCAATTTCTGCAAATGTCTAACCAAGCAATTCAGTAGCGTAACTTGAGATGTCTTTGAAAAGAGTTTATGCATCTCCATGAGACATGACTGAATTCAGACAGTGCAAAATAGGAGGATGAATTGCGGTAAATAGGATTTGGTTGGTATGAGGGTGAGCTTGACCTAGGATCGCCAAATATTTGCAGTTGATATTTGTATTAAACACCCCAATGCCGTAACTTCATGTACTAAACTGGAAGTTGTCTCAAGGTACTTCTGAAGCCTTAGGATTTTTCTGTATTTGTAGATTTTAATATTTTATATATTTGTAGATTTTTATATAGCTGTATAGTTTCTGACACTTGAGGTAGCAGCTGACAGTTTCTAACAGTTTCTCATGGTTTGTGCCACTTCTCTGAATTTCTGTTTAATGGTCTTTTCAAAGAAGAGATTTCAACAAAGGCATCTTGTTTGGCTTCTGGTTTAACGCTCACTACATCAATAAACAACTTGATATCAAAAATATGAGGTTCCCAAGGAGGGAAGTTAACAAGCAGGGCAAATTCCCTTTCCCAGAGGTCTGCATAGCTTCTCCTTTGTATTTATTGCAGATACTATAGTAAATCTTCCTTCTGCATAGGTCTGGTGTTTTTGTTATTATCTTTGGAGATAAATGCTTTGTACCTCCATTCTTACGCACAGGTTTCAGAGTCCTTGAGCAGAGGACAGAACTCAGATTCTTGTGCTGAACCATTCTGTTACTTTGTTGTGTTTTTAACTACTTGAGCTAATTGAGCCAAAATCTTACTTTTCTCTCATTAGCCAGTAATGTAAAGCAGAAAGTGCATGTGCTTATGCTCTGGTGACGCAGTTTCTCTATTTTGTAAGAAAAGTTCTCTTTTTCTAACCCTTTTTTAAATAAAACATCACCATATTTTTAATGAAACATGCTATGTTATGTATTACTAGAACACAACCATTTCATGTACAGAAGAGGTATCTGAAATGACCAAAAAGCTTTTTCTAGTAGTTGTAGTCAAGTCCCAAAGTCTTCCAGGTTTCTAATCAAACCTTTTGTGATACTGTTTTTTATTTTCCAACTGAGTTCTTACAAACACGCAGTTTAATTATTTGGTCTTGTCACAGTCAAAAATTGCTAGTAGAATCTTCACTACAATAATTGGTAGGTAAGGCTTAATTTTTAATATCCAGGCATTTCAGAT
The DNA here is from genome assembly GCA_026770055.1 of Myrmophylax atrothorax. NCBI lineage: Eukaryota > Metazoa > Chordata > Aves > Passeriformes > Thamnophilidae > Myrmophylax > Myrmophylax atrothorax. Next base: position 34,080,512 of record JAOXXN010000364.1, read on the forward strand.
GTCATTACTGCTGAAAATGCAGGTTCATGAGGATCTGGTACAAGCTTGAGCATAGTAAACATAACACACATTATTATTTTAATTCTGTCATTTCTGTAACTCTGTATATATATTCCACTTAAATTTTTCATATAAAAATGAAAATAGTAAAATATTTATAAATACTGAAGGCTAATGCTACTTTCAGTTCTTCACTGTCTTGTGTGATGCTATTAATATAGTGAAAGTTTTCAATACGTAGATAATTCCAAAGCTATGCTTGGAACATGAATATAGTGTTAAGTTTAAAAGAATGTTTTTATTCAGGCATATAAAGAAATTAAAGTGTTTCTCTGTAAGTGCTAACATAAGCATCCTTAGTTGAAAATACAGCCATGTTTGTACATAAACATGAGGCATTAGAGTTACACTTGTGTTAGTCCAGCACTGTGATTAGCTTCTTTTAGATATGTCAGACAAGAAGCAAAAAATCCAAAACAGTCTGAAACAAGCTACTGTGAAGAGATCTAATTCTATCCTAGTCAAAACCAGTACAGTGAGGAAGACAGGGACAATCAGGATTAAGCTAGATATTAGGTATCTTTCAGCTGCTTACCACCCTTGGCATACATCACAGCCTTCAATTTAACAGGGGCTATTTCAGTCAACTCTAGTAAATAATCCCTATACATGTGGTCATTGGCCATGATCTGAGGCTGCAGTTTTCATTCTGAGAACTTACTTTGATTTTTTTTCACTGTGCAAATCACCTTTTATATATAATACTGTCTTTTGAAGTTGTTCTTCTGCCATCTTGTTCTTGCATATTTCCTCTTGTGAAGTCTTCATGGCTGCTCATAAATAACTTTCTAACAGCCAGTAGAAGCCTGATTTCCCCTTTCCTCACTGCAGCTTAGTAGAAGCTTTACAATTTTCATATTCATCCCAGAATACCACTGGGATGAGTGCTGTGTTCTTCTATGTGTAAAAATTCATTCATAGGGGGTTTTTTTAACATGCCTTGTTAGGCACAGGTAGTGTTGGTCTGACTAACTCACTAAGATGTGTATTTGCATCTTTTCTTTATTAACTCAAGGATGAAAACTGAAAACAGCCAGTTGATTCACTTACCTGATTGAGCATCTCAACTGTTATAGTTATGTCCCTGTTGTGTTTAGCTCAACTTTCATTTTAATAGTTGCTGTCAGTCACTCCTTATGTTCAGTCACTCCCTGAGCTTCTGTTTTGGATTTTCATGGCAAGGTGCCAGGAGGGTGCAAGAGTGGCTTCTGTGAGAAGCTGCTGGAAGCTTGCCTTGTGTCCAGCAGAGCTGATGCCAGCCGGCTTCAAGATGGACCCAGCACCGGCCAAAGCTGAGCCCATCAGTGATTGTCCCACCTCTGGGATAATGTATTGAAGAAGTGGGGAAAGATTCTGCACAGTAGCAATTTCAGCCAGAGCAGAGGAGTGAGACTGTGAGAGCAACAGCCCTGCAGATGCCAAGGTCAGTGCAGAAGAGAGGGAGAGGTGCTCCAGGCACTGGAGCAGAGGTTCCCCTGCAGTCCGTAGGGAAGGTGATGGTGAATTGAGGCAGGCTGTGGCCCTGCAGCCCATGGAGCCACACTGGAGCAAGTGGATGCAACTGAAAAAGTCCATAACCCTGCAGCAAATCTTCACAGGAATAGGTTTTCTGGCCTGACCTGTGGCCTCATGAGAGAAGAGCCCATGGTGGAGCAGCTTTTCCAGCAGGACTTGTGACCATGCAGGCGGGAACCCATGCCAGAGCAGCCTGTTCCTGAAAGATGCCATCCTGTGGAAAGGATCTGTGCTGCAGCTGTTTATGAAGAACTGTGACCAGTGGGAAGGATTCACACTGGGAGGTTTGGAGGAGTTGTCTTCAGTAGGAGGTATCTCACACTGGAGTGGGCGAAGAGTGTGAAGAGTCCTCCTCTTGAAAAGAAAGGAGCAGCAGAGACAACATGGGATTAATTGAGTGCAACCATCATTATCTGTCTCCTTGTGGTACTTGGGAGCAAGGAGGTAGAAGAAAATTGACAGTGAAGTTAGGCCCAGGAAGAAGAGTGGGGTGAGGGGAACGTATTTTAAGATTAGACTTCATTTCTTATTATTCTACTCTGACTCAATTGATAATAAATTAAACTAATACTCCCCAAGTCAAGCCTGTTTTGCCTGTGACGATAATTGGTGAGTTATTCCTCCCTGTCTCTCTCTTGACCCAGGAACATTTGACTGTATTTTCTCTACCCTGTCTAGCTGAGAAGAGATGGGATAATGCAGCTTTGATAGGCACCTGCCATCCAGCCAGGGTCATCCTGCTACACCTTTACGAGCACATAGTCCATGTCTATCCCTGCAGAGCCTTCTCCCATTGTAGCAGGTCATTGATCAGTCATAACATGAAGTATTTGGATTCCTTACATTTTGACATTCAAAATGAAGACTTCTATGTATTTTTTAATTATTTTTTAGTAATTCCAGCATCTTTTATATTGTAGGTCATGCAGGAGTGTCTGCCAGCATGATGAAGAAGAGAACTTCTCACAAGTAAGTTGTTAGTATTTTTGCTGAAGTGTATCTCCCAGTAACTGCAAGTACTGTTCTAGAAATATATCTTATCTATATTGTTCCACTCCCTTTGTTCTTGAAAATCATGTAGAACAATACTCTGTTCGTATATGTGTGTAGAGTCAGACTTTTAATTCTTTCAGGAAGGTGGTAGGAAAGAAAGCCCAGCAGATAAAGATTTAGATATTGTTTTGACTGTTAGTATGATGTTTTTGTTGAATGCAATATTGTAATTATTGTAATTCTTTGTGGAATCCATAGAGAAGGATATGCAAGCCCAAATTAGACGTGTGTACTGTAGGATGTCTTTTCTCTGGCACAGACTTATCTTGTCACCAGGTCAATAAAAGCTGCAAATCATGCTTACTGATAACCCAGTCTGGATGTAATCGTAGATATATCTAATCATGTATGCAGTATAACTGTAGTTTTGGAAAAGATTTTTGTTGGTTTTTTTTTTAATAAAGAATATACTGAAATACTTGTGTAAGGACGCTACTTATTTGTGTGGAAGGATACCTGCTTGTGCTACACTTTCGTGGCATGTATTTTTCCATCTACATAATTTTAAAACAGTAGCAGCTGAACATTGGTGAGTAGCTGTGTGAAAATAGAGATAAGCATCTGGGTATAATTGGTCTTAGATATCTGGCTATGTCTCTGGTAGAGGATATCTAAGCTGGGTAAGTGTGAAACTTACTAAAATGTTACTAGCTGTATTTTAAGAGTAAAGTCAAATAGTGGTGTATCAATCAAAAAGAAATTTGTTTGGCAGATGTATTTTCCACAATTAACATAATCACTGCTAAACAGTGTTAACTGTTTCCCAGAGACAGCACCTGATGTAAATCTACTCTAATCCCTTTCACCAGCACATCATTATCCATTCTTGTCTATCTTAATAGAAGGCAAAAAGAAACATTTATTTGTCTAGGGGCAGGTAGAGTTGGTTAAAATTTAATTTCTCTTGTTCTCTTTCAACCGCTCAGAGAAAGGAGTGTATGATGGGAAGACTATCAGAGGTGGGTTGCCTTTTGTACTTGAGGGTGGCTAGATTTGTCTTTATTGTTGTGTTAATATACACGTATTTAAATAACTAAATAGGCTGTACATTTTTAGCATAAAGACTTTTGTGAGACATGAGTTTTCATCCTAAGTGGCATAATTTTGAGGCATTTAACTTGAACATCCAGCTTAGTGTTACGTTAATTTAGCCTAGTTCAATGGTTTATTATTTAGTAAAGGTTTTCTTCTACCAAGCCAAGATGATTTCTTGTGTGCTGCTCACTGACTTGTCTGAGAATGAGGCAGAGTAGTAGAGTATTGCTTATCGTTTACCACAAATGAGTAGAATATGAATGATGATGTTATACTGTATGCTGATGCTACTCTGAGCTGGTACAATAGACCATGAGTTAGTAATGCATACTTTGTCACTCATTTAGTTATATATTTAGTGGCTCTCATGTAAAGAAAAAGAGGAAGAAGCCTACGGGCTCTCAAAAGGCCATTGAGATTTTAAATGAGCTTCAGAAGGTTTGCAGCAGAGGAAAGCACAAGGCAAGACTCAGTAACTGAGGATGTGATAGAATGAGCAGTGTGGATGAGCCTCCTGAACTCTTCTTTGCTATAGTGGTTAACTGTTGAGCCCTTTGGAGATGGTTCCTGTGGATGTAGGGCAGTTCTTCCAAGTGCTATGGCAGTGAGTAGTGGTGATCTCTGCCAATGTGAAGCTGACCTCACTGGCATCAGATCAGTCAGTAAACTCCTGAATTTCATTCTTTCCACCCTTGGTGTATAAGGAAAGAATATGAGAAAGAGTATGAAAATCCTTTCTTCATAGGCTCTCCATATTTCATGTAGTTGGCAATTCAAAGAGTTGAGGTGCAGGTTATACCTGTAGTTTTAACTGCAAGTGAACTTAAACATGTTGAAATTTTGATCCCACTTGAAGCTAACATAATTCTTGGTTTCTGCAACATGTGGAGCTGAAAGTCACAACTGAATGATGGGTTTTGAGGCAGTACAGAAAGTACTTTAAAACTTTTGGCTTAATTAATGTACATCATAGTCTGAATATTGTGAAAAGTAGCTAATAACAATTCCCTCACCATCATTCTGCTATTAGTAATAGGCTGTAATAAGATCACGACTCTATTTTTGGGTCCTATTTTTAATAACTTTTTTGCTTGGCACCATGAAAGACCTGACAATGAACTGACCATTGCTGCTGTACTGCTTTTATAATGCTTTCTAGTTTTCCTTTTAGTTTTTCACAATTGTGTGGTTTTTGCATATCTGAGGTGTGTGTGGATTTCTTTCACCATTCTGTTTGTTTTTTTAATTAGTGGTGTTTTTCAGAAATGAGGTGATCAGGGGAAAAAAACAACCAGCAATCTATCCTAAATGTGTAACTTTATAGGTTAGTTTGGGAATTGCTGTTTTCCTTTTTATAAATGCTGGTCTGTCTTTTAAGCACAATGCACTGGTAATGGTTGATTTTTCTGCTATCAGTCCTGTGCAGTTCTGCACTATGTTGGTTTCCCTGGTAGTAGCTGCCAAAAAATTTGTGTGAGAACCATATAAACACAGCTTCAAAATCTGAAAAGATTTCTTTCAGGCCATGTAGTCAATAGTGTCAGGTTCTGATAATGAAACTTTTTCACATAACTAGGTTTTAGTTAACACCTTACAGCTTGCAAGATAAAGAAGAAGATCTGAAACTTTTGGAAATCTAAGGGCCATTTACAGTGAGGGTGTGTCTGATGTGGCAAGTTATTTCCAGGACTTGCGAACTTCTGTTTCTCCTGGCTCCATGTTTTACATGTCTAATTGTTATGTAGTCTTCAAGAGCAAATCTGTGTGAAATTTTAAAGATAATTCTGATGAAAAAAGAGGAAATGATTGTTTTGGACCTTCTAGATATAGCATCATAGAAGGTTATGAATACTTGTTTTACTTGATGTATCACAAAAATAACACCTCCTTAAGGAAAGGATTGTTGTTTACTTGGTTATATGGGCGTATGTTCTGTACTATTTATGGGTGTTTAAGAATTTCCGCTTGCATTCGTACCACATGTTCAGATGCAAGAAGTAGGTCTTCCTTAGTAATCTACTAGTTTAAATATCTCATTTCTTACAGTATGAACCACTGCAAATGAGAGTGAGCAGCTGTTCAGTAGTGCAACCTTCAAACAAATATTTGAACTGCAAGTACACCTGGAGGGTACTTGACTTGTAATTAAATTTGTAATGCATTTTGCTCTATGAAGCATTTTAAATGTAGTTACCCATTTGAAGTCAGTTATGTTGTCTTTTTCCATAATTTTTTTACAGAGAGTGTGCAACTTTTTGCATTATTGTTCCAACTCAAAGTGGATTATGCTTTCTAGGCAGAAAGGAAAAATGACCGTGAGATTGAATATAAGTAGTAGTATAATCTTTTTCAGAGGTGAACATAAACTGCTTAAACTAGATAAAGCAATGTCAGTTTTAACACTTTTTATCTTTAGTTGTTTTTATTCCTCTTAGAATGGATCAGTGATTCTTTAGAACTAAATGAATGAATTGCATACAAACCCCCCTCAATTTTATTGTGTCAAGTATCAGATCTCTGATCTCATTTTGTAATAGTAAACTATTACCAAGACTATTACAATTAGAAACACAGGTACATATATATACATGAGCAGAACTAGAACTTGGAAATGTGTTTTAGTTTTTGCATAACATTAGAAACAGCTTTTTGGGAGAGTCTCTTCTTACAGGATCTCCAACCTGTTCCAGTTATCTGTTCTATCAAAGTTAAGAATGCAGAACAGTAGTTTGATCTTTGAAAAAGCTCAACTGATAGCAAAAGTGAAGTTTGAAAAACCCCCCGAAAGGCCTGGAGGTGGGAGAAGTTGCTGAAGGAATTGCGTATCATGTTTGTAATAGTTACAATTATATCTTTAGCATTAAGCCTTCCAATATCATGTAGTGAGTGCATTATTCTGAAAGACCACTTTCAGGATTTCACTGTTGTTTTCTGTCTTTGGATCATACAAGGACTTCCAAGACATCATTCATTGTTCATGGAGACATTTTTCTTTGGTCATTGTCTCTAATCTAAGCAGGAGTTGTTTTGTGGAACGGATGCTCTTAGATGTTACTCTGAGCATGCTAGTTGTGTGCATATATTACTGCCATTAAAATGATGTGTGCTACAAGTAGTAGCCAAAAAAATTATTTTACAACTAGTTGACATTCAAGAGAATTTTGTATACTGTCATAACGTCCTTGTGTTTTTCCATTTATATTCAAAATTGTTAATGTTTTTAATAACTGGATAGAACAAAACTTGTGTAACAGTGATTTGAAACTGTCATATAGCTTACATTACAGTTGATCAGAACATTAACTGTTATTCACCAGAGGGGGTTTCCATGCCAATTCCATGAAAGTAGCATAAGAAAAAAACCTTTATTTTCTGCATAAAAGAGTATGCCTTCTGTGGCCTTTTCCATTACATGCAATTTTTCATTCCCCATACTGTACAGAAGTGTTTCTATCTACCATGTGTCTTTAAAAATACTCCAAGTCAAAAGATACCTGTGAATGAAGGAGGCTAAATTTTCTTCAGTTGAAAACATGTTTGTTTTAGGGAAAAAAAAAACCATCTTGAAAGAATTTTAGTCAGCCACTGGTAGTGTTTGCAGTCGTCCTGGGAGAGTTCTTTACTTTCTGCACAGAGCTACAAGGTACTGCCAGGTAACCTTGTGCTGTAAGACCTGATCCAGGTGAGTTTTAATTTTGACCGTCAGTGTAGCAAGGGATAGAATAGTTCTTTTGTCTTAAGAAAACTAGTTCCGGAATTGACTGTTGGAAAACTGACCTTATAAAGCACATAAAAATGTTTTACTATTTTGCAGGGTGTTTTTCTTTTTTCTGATACAGTGTGCTATGCTTTACACCCTAATTTGAATGAGGTGTGCTAAGCTATTAAATACATTCTCCTGTACAAGCATACAGCTATTTTCTGAAGTAGAATTTTGAATATATATGTACTTGTTTAATATTAATGTTTGTATCTGTGTACAGAAAACACAGAAATAATGTGGGACCCAGCAAACCTATTTCTCAGCCACGAAGAAATATTGTAGGCTGCAGGATACAGCATGGATGGAAAGAAGGGAGTGGACCTGTAACACAATGGAAGGGTACAGTTCTTGATCAAGTTCCCGTAAATCCCTCTCTCTATCTTATAAAGTATGATGGATTTGACTGTGTGTATGGACTAGAACTTCACAAAGATGAAAGAGTTTCAGCACTTGAAGTTCTTCCAGACAGAGTTGGTAAGTATTCTGGGTTTTTCTCCTAAATTAATATATATTATTAAAGGTTCTCCACTAATCTCTCCAAACTTCCCCCAGAATAACATCTGACCACTTAAATGTTTTTAGTCACTTTCATTTTTGTCTCATGGCAGGTAATCTTTTTTTTGGGGAATCTACAAAGTTGTGATGATACTAGTGAGTGCAGTTGCCATCTTCAAGTAGTATGCAGTACATTCTGTAGTTTTTATTTTGATTAATGACAATATTTCTGTTAAAATTTCAACTATTATGACAACTGGACTGTGTGATGTGTTGTGTATGTCTTACAATAATAATGTCAACCTTTTTTCTCATGTTCTTCCTCCAAGTACTTCTAATAATGGGAAAGAAGGCATTTTCTGGATTAAATAACCTGACTAATAATAATGCTTTTTGATTTTCAAATTAGCACTGGGTTATTAAACTACAGGATTTTCAAACTACCAGGTTTAATATTTACTCAAGTAAATAGTTTATAAACAGAAAAAGCTGTTACTTCTTTAACTGCAAAGCAATTGATAGCAGTGTGTAGAGTGGAATTAGGAGGAACCAAACCCCAAAGTTCCATTAATAACATCACAGAATTGTTCTGTGATTGACCTTTCTCTTCTCCCATCTGCCTCTCCCTGTCAAGTGTCTAGTTAAAATACAAAGATCCTCTGCTGGTGTGGCCTCAGTTCATCTCCCTTTACCTTGCATTATGGTTGTTTAATCATAGGAAGCGCAGTAATTCATTGCCATTTTAGCAACATTCTGAAGTTTTGTAGATCTTCAGTTCTAAACTCTCTGGAATAGACAGTGTTTGTTTTGTCTATGAATGGATGAACTTCCAATCAGATTTATGTATGAATTGGGGCAGTCCTGTGGCATAAAGGAGAGCACTCTGGACTCTGAATGCCAAGGTCCTGAGTTCGAGTCTCAGTGGGGACCATCCCCTGGCAGTTCAATGCCTCCCTGCCATCCCATCCCATCAGAGGTCGGATGCTCAGCAGGCTCAGCCCTGGTTAGTACCGGGTGCTGTGACAGTCCCAAGGACTTTCCTGTCACTGTCCAAGCTCGCTCGGCCGTGGCAAATGGACCTCAGGACTGAAACGGTGGGGCCAGTTCTGCGCATGCTGTGCCTCACCTAAAACATCCACTGTGCAGGCTGGAAGGGCACACCCACGTGGGGAGAGCCCTGCCCAAATCTTCCTT